>SJYA01003224.1:954544-985647 GCA_006410615.1 Neotragus moschatus
CAAGTAGTGAAAGTGAAGAAAGTACCTCCCCGTCGGCCTCAGGTAACTGATGTTTTACGATGTCTCCATAGTTCTGCCTTTTCCAGAATGCCCTTTCAGACTGGCTTCTCTCATTTCATGTGTTTGAGGTTCCTCTGTGTCCTCTCAGTTTGATAACCCTTTTTTTTTTTTCAATTACTGAATGATGTTTCATTGTTTGTCTTCCAAATTTTGTATTCCGTGGTTTCAGGCTCTTGCGCTGTAAACATCCTTGCCATAAGCATGGGTGCAAACATTTTGCCACACAACTAACTGGCCTTAAGGCAATTTTCTCAAAAAGATAAAATAACAAAACATAAAAGAGGGACATTATAAAGGACATAGTGAAACATAAGAAATGAATAACAAAATTTAAAAGACTTCATTGTGAAATGCAAAAGATTTGAATACATTTAAAATGGGTGTAGCTTCATGACAATATTCCGTAAATAACTGGTTTTATTTTGGGTTTTGCTTGTCTAAGCACCTCTCTTCCAAGTCTTTCATTCACAATATTTTATACTTTTTCTTCTTGCTGATTTTTCTCCTCCTTTGGCTTTGCAAAGGTTTTTTTTTTTTTCCCACTAAAATATCTTCTTTAGTAAGAGAGATATCAAATTCCACAAAATAAAATGCATATTGTACCAGAGCTTTGTACTACTGGGTGCTCTTAGCATATTGTCACAAGTCCACTGGAAGACGTTCCGAAGTTCAGTGGGAAATGTGTGTCCAAGTTTGTGCCTTCAAGGGCTCAACTTCTTTCTCCTCTGGTATATGTAATGTGTTTCAAAATAAGAAACCAACTATTGGAGCAATTTGTTGTCATCTGTAGGCTTGATAAAATTATCAATAAGGTCAATAATATATCTGAACCAGTTGAAATCAAACTGTCAAACCAAAAACTGTCAACCAGTTATTTTATCTTCTATGGCAAACTTGCTTATGGCCAATTAGTTATGCAGCAAAAATGGTTGCAGTGTTAATGGCAAGGAAGCTTATGGCACACACAGTTTGTTGATCCATTCACCTAATGAAAGACGTCTTGGTTGCTTCCAGGTTTAGGGGGTTATGAATCGTGCCCTATATCTGCATGCAGGTTTTTGTGGGATCAAGTTTTCAGCTCATGTGAGTAAATAACTAGAGGTTTGATTTCTGGATCCTATGCTAAGACTGTGTTGCTCTACATCCTCACCAGCATTTGGTGTTGTCAGTGTTTTCGATTTTAGCCTTTCTCTTGGGTGTTTTGCTGGTAGATATTTTTTTTTTAAATACCAGCTCTCCAGTGTAAGGGAAAGCCCCAAATTACCAACTTTCATGGTGTAAATCATCCCAGCACGGCCAATTTAAGCAACCAAAGCAATGTCGCTGCACGTAGAGTTGGAGGAGGTTGGCACCTCTGCCTGTACAGATGCTCAGCACAGAGATTTGGCTTAGCCATCCTGCACAAATCCTGTTGTCATCTTCTTAGACTGGCGGCCACTGCTTAATCATTCACCGTCGACTTCCTGGTGATCAGAGTGGGAAAATCATGTAAGCAGCTGCCTCTACAGAACCCAAGCTTAACTAGGCTAATTTCTGTCTTAGTGACAAAGATGCTAAAGGTGGCAAGTGGGTATTTAGCGAGCACTAACCCGTGCTCTTCAATGCTTGGTGATACAGCACAGCTTCCAGCCTCTAGAAGCTCATCTCCCACGTCATCTAAAATGGTTTATTCCCACAAGACCAAATCCTGGCCACCCTAAATCTTTTCCCTTTTCTCTTACTTTGACCATGACCCCACTCAGTACCCCAATACCTTTCTGGTGTGCTGAGTCCCTCAGTCGTGTCTGACTCTCTGTGACCTCATGGACTGTAGCCCGCCAGGCTCCTCTATCCATGGGATTCTCCACGCAAGAATACTGGAGTGGGTTGCCATTTCCTTCCTCAGGGATCTTTTCTACTGTGGGATCGAACCCATGTCTCTTACATCTCCTGCATTGGCAACTAGACTCTTTACCACCATGCCACCTGGGAAGACCATACCTTTCTAGGGTCACCCTCTTTCTCTCCACAGCCGGTGGGGTTTCCATGGTTTCTCAGAGGGCACCCGATGGCATCACCAACATGATGGACATGAATTTGAGCAAGCTCCGGGAGTTGTTGATTGACAGAAAAGCCTGGTGTGCTGCAGTCCATGGGGTCGCAAAGAGTTGGACACGACTGAGCGACTGAACTGAACTGAACTGAACCCAATATAAATGTTAAGCTCTCTGAAATAAGAAAACAATCATACACACACAGGATTATGTTTGCAATCTCCAGGAAGGTTCAATTATGTAACCGATTCTTCTCTTCCTAGAGTCTTCTTTCTTAGTCACCAATAAGCAAGGTTGGTAATGATCATTTAATGATTTCATGTACAGCAATTATTTGATTAAAGCTAAATTTAGCCTTTATATGTGAGATTATGCTTTGAAGTGTGACCAAATGAAACCGGGCTCCACAAGCATGAAACAGGTGCAGCCATGAAGTCAAGGCGAGGATGTGGGAGCAGGCTGGCTGGGTTCTGTGCCCAGTCCTGCCACATGAGTCCTACTCCGCTGGCATAGAGGGGGATCTCAGTACAATTAGCAGATGGGATTAGCAGGGGTGATCATCCCAGATAAGTGAAGTAATTTATCCAAAAGGAAAACAACTCCCTGCGGCCCTGGAGGCCCTGCCAGTGGCCTGATCCCTGCTGGCTTCTCCGGCCCGCTGCAAGCGCCCTGCACTAAGCCCAGGGCTGACCTTGGGCAGATTGTGCAATCTCTTAGGTTAATTTCCTCGTCTGTTACCTGAGACTGCAGCCTTTCATGATGGACAGGTGGGCTGGCTCAGAGGCTTCAGCCATGGGCTGGAAGCAGACGACAGGGAATTTAAAACCAGTTTTGTCACCTTTGGTGCTGTGACCTTGCCTGAGAAAGCACTTAATTTAAACTCATTTCTCTCTCTCCTAAATAATGATGTTGGGCTAGGAGATTACAGGACACTGTCACCCCCACCCCCAAAAGTCCTATTAAACCTGGCCCAAACTCCAATTCCTTGACCTCTAGAGGTCCAAAATCCTCCCCTCGGTTTCCACTAATCTCTGGGCTCACCTACCGTTGATTACCCTGCCTCTGGGCACCCATTCATGTGTGTTACCTCCACCCTGCCCCACATCAAGCTGGATGTCGGCACAGCTGGACTGCTGTGAAAAATACACTTCTGTAGAAGCATCCTGTGAACTGAAAGAAAGTGAATGGGGGCGGGGGCAGTGGCCATGGAGAGGCCAATGGCACATTTCAGGCATCTCGCAGCCTCACACACATCCAAACATCCTTAGTAGGAGCATGTGCTCAGAGCTTGATCGTGTCTGACTCTTCGTAACCCGGTGGACTGTAGCCTGCCGACTCTTCTGTCCGCGGGATTCTCCAGGCAAAAATACTACAGTGGGTTGCCATGCTCTTCTCCAGGGGATTTTCCCAACCCAGGGATCAAACCGATGTCTTTTATGTCTCCTACACTGGCAGGCAGGTTCTTTGCCAGTAGAGCCAACAAGGAGCATCTTTCCCGTTCTGCCCTCCCAGGTCCCTCTAAATTCCAGTTACTGTTCCAGAGCACTGATCAAAGTATTTTGCCAACAATCCAGCTTTCTCCTTCTAAGGGAGATGCTGGTGAACAAAAGTCTCTCTGTCTCATTACAGTTATAAGAACTGAACCGATGTGCTTTGTCGTGGGGCCATCTCATGCCATCCTCACCAGGACTCTAAGATGTGTGGTTTTACTGAGCAGATGCAGAAGTAGGGTGGGGGTGGGAGATGAAGTGAGCACTCCTCAGCCCTAGGGGAGGGTGGTGCTGAGTTCAAAGCCAAGCTGATTCCAAAGCCCAAGTTCTCCTTCTACCACCTGCCCCTTGGTCTGCGAGGCTTGGGAACGCCCCAGGACTGGTCTGGATGAACACCTGCTCCCAGGAAGATGCTGTCAAGTCACTCCTCCCCTCCAGGAGGGCAAAGACTCTGCTTCCACATCACCCTCTCCCAGGGAAAACCTGGTTCCGGGACCACCACCTGGTTCCAAGGGGCAGCCAGGGTCTCCCAAAGGCCTTGATGAGGGGCAGCAGGAAAGAAGCTTCACTCTCCAGCTCTCCTCCTTCCTGTGTCTGTCCCTCCATGCCCCCCATCAGCCTTCCCACTTCCTCAGCCTTCAGCACCCACCCCCTAAAATGACTCCCACTAAAGACACCCATCTCCTGACAGCCAGATAAAAGCACAAGCTGGTGGGTGATTCGGAGAGGAAGTTAGAGGTGAGGGGTGGAAAGCAGTGGGGCACACCCAAGAGGGAGGCATCTGAGCAAGGCTGGGAGGTTGTGGAGGGTGAGTCAAAGTGGAGGTTGTGACTGAGAAGGCAGTGCTCACAGTCCATGATGCATCTAAAGCCACTGGAAAGATCCACAAGCCATCCCCAGTAGCAAGAGCGACAAGACATGGGAACATATCTTAGCAAAATACATCAAAGATCTGCTGGGCTCTGCAACACAGCTTGTCTCTGTCTGTCCAAGTCTGGCTCCAGCTAACGACAAAGGCTCTGTAACTTCCTGAGCACTTCCCACCAGCCAACGGGGAAGGAGATGGCAGAGAATGTGCTGAGTGGCCTGGACAATCAGCATCGGGTTAGGATTAGCTCTGGATATCTGGTCTCCTCACTACATAGCAAATAGAAGGGAGAAAGTGGAAACAGTGACAGGTTTTATCTTCTTAGGCTCCAAAATCACTGTGGATGGTGACTGAAGCCTTGAAATTCAAAGACACTTGCTCCTTGGAAGGAAAGCTCTGACAAACCTAGAGAGTGCATCAAAAAGCAGAGACATCATTTTGCTGACAAAGGTTTGTCTACTCAAAGCTATGGCTTTTCCATTAGCCTCATACGGATGTGAGAGTTGGACGATAAAGAAGGTTGAGCGCTGAAGAATTGATGCTTGATAATTGTCGGGCTGGAGAAGACTCGAGAGTCCCTTGAATTGCAAGGAGATCAAACCAGTCAATCCTAAAGGAAATCAACCATGAATATTCATTGGAAGGACTGGTACTGAAGAGCCGAGTCACTGGAAAAGACCCTGATGCTGGGAAAGACTGAAGGCCGGAGGAGAAGGGGGCAACAAAGGATGAGATGGTTAGATAGCATTACTGACTCAGTGGACATGAATCTGAGCAAACTCCAGGAGATAGTGGAAGACAGAGGAGCCTGGCATGCTGCAGTCCTTGGGGTTTCAAAGAGTCAGAGATGCCTTAGCAACTAAACAACAACGACATGGATAACATACAAAATAAAGACCAGCAGAAAGTCAGAGCTGACTCAGTGACCTCAAACAGGGGAGTGAGAGGGCTGAGGGAGGAGGTGGGGAGACACACTGCAAAGGTATCCTTTATTTTTAGATCATCAAGGAAATGGAGGGTGAAGTTATTATAACACCTTGCATTTCTACAGCACTGTACCATTTACCCAGCGCTGGGATGTACATCATTTCTTTTAGAAAACTGAATTGTCCAGGGTCTGGAGTTCAGCTGCACAGTTTGAACTGTAGCCTTACCATGTGCTCCTCCATGATGTTATTTTTTATTTTTAATATTTTCATGTTGTGGACCATTTTTAAAGTCTTTCTTGAATTTGTTACAATATTGCTACTGTTTTAGTTTTTATGGCCACAAAGCCTACGGGATCTAATTCCCCAACCAGGGATCAAACCCGCACCCCTGCAGTGGAAGGCAAAGTCTTAACCACTGTACTGCCGGGGAAGTCCCTCATCCACGGCTTTACGAAGACAGTTTTCTTCCCTGCATTTCACGTTTCCCATTTGTACAATGGAAATGCCGATCCTACTGGCCTCACAGGGTCGGCATAGGGACTAAACGAGACAGCCACTCCTTCATTCATTCATTCAAATTTTGAGCAGTTCCTATATGCCAAGCTCTGTTCTAAGCACAGGGAACAAATTATGCCAAAAGTTTTCTTTCTGTGAAATGTTCTCTCTAGTGGGAGGGACAGAAAATGGCCAGTGAGTGGACTATATTGTATATTAGAAGGTGATGTGGGGTATGAGCTAAATTGGGCTGGTGGATGGGACCCTAGCACCTGGCACCTCTGAAGCATGGGCCAAACACCAGCCATTATTATCCACCCCTCTCCCGCTCTCAGTGACCCTGCATGGTTGACAGGCTTATAACTTACATTTTATAGATGTGCCACTGAGGCGCAGAGAGGCTGAGGACCTTTCTAGGGCCACACAGCCAGCACAGGCCAAGCCAGGACTTGGATCTGACCCCTACTCCAGGGCCCTCTCTATCTTCTGCAAGAAGAGGAAGGGAGAAAAGCCCCAGGGGACGCACCCCAGAGAAACTGCTGTCACCGCAGCTCTGTCACCTTCCTCCCCGCCCCAGAAGCCCGGAACTTGCTGAACTCAGGCGATCTGGCCCTGGGCGCCCGGTGGGAGGCCAATCCCAGAGTCTCCTGGCCAGAGTTTCCGTGGTGTGGAGGCTGTCAGGGCACCAGGGAGAACCGTCAGCTTGTTTTCTTGACTTTCCACCCAGATGACTCCTCCAGGCCTACAGTTAGGAGACAATGAACAGAAGGCAGAGAAGAGGAACCCTGGGCAGTCCCCCAGGGCCGTGCCTTCTCCGACCCCCAGGGCCTNGAGTCTCCTGGCCAGAGTTTCCGTGGTGTGGAGGCTGTCAGGGCACCAGGGAGAACCGTCAGCTTGTTTTCTTGACTTTCCACCCAGATGACTCCTCCAGGCCTACAGTTAGGAGACAATGAACAGAAGGCAGAGAAGAGGAACCCTGGGCAGTCCCCCAGGGCCGTGCCTTCTCCGACCCCCAGGGCCTTTAGAAGTCAGGGCAGGGCTCGGACAGCAGCCCTAGTCTGCAGACAGCAGCCCCAGTTCATGCTCAGGAGTGGCTCCTCTGGGCCAGAGCGCTAGACTCCAGAGCAAGAGATGGCGGTTGGCAGCCTCCACCGCAATTCCTGGCTATGCGGGGCCTCCATCCAAGGCTTGCAGCCCTGCCTTCCTGCAGGCAGCCGGGGCTGTCTGACTCCCACTCACAGGCCAGGCCCTGTCCCTGAAATTAACCAGAACTCTTCTGTGGAAAATTCTTCAAGAGATGGGAATACCAGATCACCTGACCTGCCTCTTGAGAAATCTGTATGCAGGTCAGGAAGCAACAGTTAGAACTGGACATGGAACAACAGACTGGTTCCAAATAGGAAAAGGAGGACATCAAGGCTGCATATTGTCACCTGCTTATTTAANGAAGGGGACGACCGAGGATGAGATGGCTGGATGGCATCACTGACTTGATGGGCATGAGTCTGAGTGAACACCGGGAGTTGGTGATGGACAGGGAGGCCTGGAGTGCTGCGATTCAGGGGGTCGCAAAGAGTCAGACACGACTGAGCGACTGAACTGAACTGAGCAATGAAAATGCAGCACAGCCAAAAAATTAAAATGAAAAAAATTAATTTAAAAAGACATTCATCAAATATTTGTAAGCACCTTAACATGCTAAGATCTGAATGAGGCCCAGGGATTCAGAAGCCAGTAAGCACCGTACACAGGTGATATTACCCATCCTGCCTTCTCCCTGTAAAACACTGAAGAAAAGAGAACAAGAACCAGGGGACCAACGTGCCTGCCACCCTGATGGGGAGTGCCTAGGTGAGCAGTGGGAAGCAAGAGGAAAACTGTGGATTCCAGCTATAAATTATACAAATGCTTGGCATTAAAAAATTATTTTAACACATCAAATATTAAGTCATTCGTATGCTCTGCAATTACTTTATCCATCATCAGAGCACTCAAGCTATTTGAAGCGGTGACAGATGGAAAGGAGTCGTGCCAATTCCTCCTGCAGGTGTGCATCTGGGCGAGAGGGAGGGTGCTGTACGTGCAGGAAGGGAGGGGACAGGGCAGGGTGGCCGAGGTTGTGAAACTGGGGCTGCTGTGAGAGAGGCTTGGCCAGAAATAAAAATGACAAATTTGCATACGGGAGAGCTGCGGGGCATTGCACTCCGTGGGAACTCAGGGTGATAATTAACTGGGCAACTCGAGGGAGGTGAAGCAGCATGCTGCCCACATCACAGAAGGGGAAAATCAAGGCCCGGCAGAACTCAGGGGGTGGATAAGGCAGAGATACTGCCCAGACTGGGTGTTCTGGCTCCACCACTTTAAGCCCTAATCCGTTCTCTGAGGGCTGCAACCTGGAGAAATCAGGCAAACAGGAAACTGGGGAGAAGTGGGACCAGGATTGCCTATGGATGGGATCCTCAGAGGCCAGCAGGTGAAGGATGGAGGGATAGGTGGAAGACCAGACTCAGAATGTCTGACCCAGGCCTGATGGTTTCCTAGGAAACTCTAGCACAGGATATGAGATCCACTCTGGAAGAGACTGAACTGCACCTTTAAACCCAGCCTGATGCAGAACTTTCTGGGTCCTAGAAGGTATTCCTGCCAGACAGCATCACCCATTCGCTTGTTTGCCCTTATCCACTGGTCCTCACTTCCTTCCCTAAATCCCAGAGCCTGGGGTCTGCTTCAGACATGCCATCCTAGGCTGTCTCTGACAAAGTCCCCCTTTGTAGGAGGCCATGGCTGTCCCCTTCTGAGTCCACACCCAGCTCCTCCACCCCCATCTCCTTCTTCCACCTGCTGTACTTGTGCAACCATTCTGATTCCAGACCACACCACCTTAACCTTCTCAGTTAACTGCGGTTTCAGAACTCACTTCTCACTCCTCCCCTCCAATCCCTCCCCCATAAAAATGGGCAGGAGAAAACTGTTATGTTTCTTAAAGGAGAAACACCAATCCCTCCCTGATAAAAATGGGCAGGAGAAAACTGTTATGTTTTTTAAAGGAGAAACACCAATCCCTCCCTGATAAAAATGGGCAGGAGAAAACTGTTATGTTTCTTAAAGGAAAAACACCAATCCCTCCCTGATAAAAATGGGCAGGAGAAAACTGTTATGTTTCTTAAAGGAGAAACATTGTTATTAGAACAAGGATGGATAGAGAGTCCCATGCTTCATTAATTCATTCATTCCTACAAGAAATAGAAACTCATCTGCTACTCTGGGAAAAGCACTCTAGCAGGCCCGGAATTATCCAGCTAAGTTAAGGCCCAGAAGAGGGCATGGCATAATGCGGGAAGCAGGCAAGGGAGTGAGTAACTACTCCTTGGGCAGGTTCTGGGTTGTAGGGGTTGTGAGATGAGTACAGGAAGTTGGGGGTACATCAGACCTGGCGCGAGTTTGCAAGACTTCCCAGAGGTAGATTTGTTTGAGCATCTTCACAGGTAGCTCAAGGAGGACACAATTTTGGGACCTAATTTTCCCAGAAGCAAATAAGATGGGCAGAAGTGTGGAGGCTGAATCATCATCTCGTGTTCCCAAAATTCCCCTCTAAGACTGAATAACGATGGGAAAGTGGCAGCAGGTAATGCAGAGGTCGGGTGGGGCACGGGAAAGCCCTGAGCTCCAAGATGAAACTTCGAGGTTTGTTACAGAAGTGACAGAAATCCACTGGGGAACTTTAAGTATGGGAGGGACACACTGGGATTGAGATCCAGAAAATCTCTCCCTGGGAAGGCTGGCCTGCAGAGGAGGAGGACTGTGGGTTTGGGTGAGGCAGAGGAATCAGGAAGCTTCTGCAAAAGTCTGGGTGGGGAGGGCTGTATATTGGAATCTATTTCAGATGGAGATCAACAATCCATCACACATTTTCCTTGCCCACCACAACTGTGAAGCCAATGATATATTTTTTGATATTTACTTTTATTTATCTGGTCGTGTTGGGTCTTAGTTTTGGCAACGGGATCTCTGATCGTCGTTGTGACCTGCGTGATCTTTAGTTGCATCATGTGGCATCTAATTCCTTCACGAGGGATCTAACCCAGGCCCCCTGCCTTGGGAGCATGGGATCTTCTTAGCCACTGGACCACCAGGGAAGTCCCCAGTGATCTTAAACTTCGTGGATTCCAAGTAGAAGTTGAGAATAAGATCGGAATAAAAATGCAGAAACTCTGGTGGAGTGGGGGGAGAAGGGAAATACCGTTACTGTAAGATCAGTTAAGTTCAGTGGCTCAGTCATGTCTGACTCTTTGTGACTCCATGGACTGCAGCATGCCAGGCTTTCCTGTCCATCACCAACTCCTGGAGCTTGTTTAAACTCTTGTCCATTTAGTCGGTGATGCCATCCAACCTTCTCATCCTCTGTCATCCCCTTCTCCTCCTGCTTCAAGCTTTCCCAGCATCAGGGTCTTTTCCAAGGAGTCAGTTCTTTGCATCAGGTGGCCACAATATTGGAGTTTCAGCTTCAGTATCAGTCCTTCCAATGAATATTCAGGACTCATTTCCTTTAGGATGAACTGGTTGGATCTCCTTGCAGTCCAAGGAACTCTCAAGAGTCTTCTCCAATACCACAGTTCAGAAGCACAATTGTCTGGCACTCAGCTCTCTTTATGGTCCAACTCTCACATCCGTACATGACTACTGGAAAAACCATAGCTTTGAGTAGATGGGCCTTTGTTGGCAAAATAATGTCTTTGCTTTATAACATGCTGTCTAAGTTGCTCATAGCTTTTCTTCCAAGGAGCAATGGTCTTTTAATTTCATGGCTGCTGTCACCATCTGCAGTGATTTTGGAGCCCCCTAAAATAAAGTCTCTCACTGTTTCCACAGTTTCCCCATCGATTTGCCATGAAGTGATGGAACCAGGTACCATGATCTTAGTTCACTGCAAGATAGACTCAGAGAAACAGAGTAGCTTTAGGAAAGAACTTAAGGGAACCAAGAAGAAGCCAGGCAGAAACACCTGCTGTATTCCACAAAGAGCTTGGAGCTGAATTCCAAAAGAATTCTCTAAGCTCCCCAAGTATCTGAGTTTCAGGGAGCCTCTGGTGAAAGGGCCTCCAGCTTGAAGGTTACCTACTACATGCCTTGAAGCCATTCCTTCGTGGGACCCCAGTCCTGGGTGTTGTTCTCTGGTTGCTTGGCTGGCTCTGTGTGGCCAGGAGCAGAACCGAGATTCCCAAGTCAATAGCTGCAACAAAGTCCTGTCCCAGGAGGCCCAGTTCCCTGGCAGGTAGTGGCCCCCTGGTCACGCCTGACGTCAAGGGAGAATGATGCACTCTCTTGAATGGATGGGGCTGAACTGGGAGACCAAACCCTTGTCAGTCAAGTGCCAACAGGGCAGTTCTAGACCTGCAGACAGGTTTAGTCATCACCCTTATAAAATAAAAGCACCCCAATAATTAATATAGAACAAATCAATTAAAGGAAGTGGGAGCACTGCAGGACCCACTGTGAATCGGGTGATAATTATTAGCAAACACGGAAGAGTCTTAATAACTGCCCCAATTCCCGCTTCATAGGTGGTGCACTGAATCCTGACACCTGTGCATCTGAAGGTCAGAAGGAAACAGTGGTGTTCTCATGGCCCTTGTCTGCTCATTTGATGCTTTTGAGAATTTTTCAAGCACGTCTGTCCTTTAGTCAGTTACTGTTCCAGCCCTCAGGCAGAAGAACTGTAGGCTTCTCCCTACGTTCTGATGGGGGGAAAAGATACAAGAGGCATCAACCCTGTAATAAGGCTTTCCCACTGGCTCAGGGGGAAAGAATCCACCTGCAATGCAGGAGATGTGGGTTCGATCCCTGGGTCGGGAAGATCCCCTGGAGGAGGGCATGGCTGCCCACTTCTGTATCCTTGCCTGAAGAATCCCATGGAAGAGGAGCCTGGTAGGCTACAGTCCATAGGGACACAAAGAGCTGGACATCACTGAAGCAACTTAGTAGGCACACAATTCTGTAATAATCAAGTCAGGTTCCAGCTGATGGCTCCCCCACCTTCCTTACTTCCAAGCAGCACTTTCTGGATCTGGGGTCATTACCCTGACTCTGACATCCACCTACCTACATCTGGACTAAATTTGAAGAGTTTCTGGATAAACTTTTTAAATGATTAAAAATGGAGACTATAACTTGTGCTTGATCGGCTCTGGGTATTTGTTTTTTTCTTTTACCAGTTCACTCACTTGCTTACATACTGCATAAAATACTTATCTGACCATTGATCCTGCTCCCTGCCTCCCCAGGTGATAATCAGAATAGACCTTCCTCACTCAGCAGCCACACAGCATGTCTGCCAGGAGGTCAGGTTCAAGACCAGCACTGAGAACGTGGGGACATTGGCCCCTTCACTCCTGAGTCAGGAGAGAACCTTGAGTGGATTGTGTTTAGTGTTTTTTGTTTTTTTTTTAATCTATCTCCCACTGCAGAGAAGGGGCCACAGGGGAGCTTCATTTTATGGACAGGTGTGGTCCATGAACCTAGAACATTATCTGGCACATAGTAGACACTCAGAAAATATTTTGTGGAATAACACAGAGAAGAAGATTATGGTAAGAACTTTCCAAGGTGGTCCTAGAGATGTCACACAAAGTGAAATGTCAGAAAGAGAAAAACAAATGCCGTATATTAATGTGTACATATGGAATTCAGAAAAATGGTACAGATGAACCTGTCTGCAAAGAAGAAATAGAGACATGGGCATGGGGAACCAAGTGGGGAAGGGGACTGGGGGGAACTGGGAGAGTTGGATTGACATATATATATATATACACACATTATTGCTACTGTGCATAAAATACATAACTAACGAGAACCTACTAATGGGAACTCTACTCAGTGCTCTGTGGTGACATAAATGGGAAGGAAATCCAAAAGAGAGGGGATATATAACTGATTCACTTTGCTGTACAGCAGAAACTAATACAACATTGTAAAGCAACTATAGTCCAATTAAAAAAAAATTTTTTTAAGAACTTTTCAGGAGTGTTTGCACAAGTTCTGTAAGATTCTAAGGATGAACCAGCACCTGATCACAGCAGTACTTGTTCCCTCGGCATCGCTATCCACCTGTTACAGGGGATATGTGGGAAGAACAAAAGGGCAAGGGAGACCAGAGCAGTCTTCTGTGGTTGCCTGGGGACCCTGTGAATTTGCCAGAGCCTGTGCAGAGCTGGGACTTACAGGATGTGCACTCACACCTCCCCCTCGCGGTCCAGAGACCACATCTCCAGCAAATCCAAATTCCCTCTGGCCCACCCTGTGGGCAGAAAAGCAGAAAAGCAGTGGGCAGCGACTTGCCTGGTGGTCCAGTGGTTAAGATTCGAATTGCAATGCAAGGCAGGCGGGTTCATTCCCTGGTCAGGGAGCTAAGATCCTACATGCCACAGGAGCAACTAAGCCTGTGTGCCAAAACTAGGGAGAATCTGTGTGCTGCAGTGAAAGATCCCACTTGACGCAACCAAGACACAACTCAGTCTAAAAAAGAAGAAATGCAGTGGGCAGAATGTTCAGCACGTGATGGAAAATCCTTCATTAGAATCTCAACCTTTGGCCCTCACCCACACAGCTCCTGGTCCCCAGCCCTCCAAGTGCCCCGCAGCCTTTCTGAGGCTGCTGATGCCTCCTGGCCAGAAGCAGCAAAGCCAGCATCTCCCACTGGGAAGGAGGCTAGTGATCTCCTTCCAAGTCAAGTCTTGGGGGCACGAGTGCTCCACCACGACCTCTGATGAAAAGGATGAACTGCAAAATGTTGACAGGCCACAGGAAGAGAACATGCTTCTTAAACGGACTTGAGAGCCATGTGCAACCGTTCCTGATCGCAGACACGATACATGAATCCAGATCTCTGGTTACTGGCCAGACACCAGTTTCGTCTCTTTCTTTAACGAGGCTGAAAGCGTGAAGATATTTTAGTGGTGAAGCATACAGGGCCCCTTCTCTACAGCTACCTGTCCACACAGAGGCAACAATCTGATTCGGGGGGAGGAAGTCCCCTGGGAGCAAGTATGTTTACATATTGTCTATATTGCTTCAGGGAAACAGAACAATACTAATTGTGCTTGTTCCTCAATGAAACCTTACTTTTGAATCCTCCCCCTCCACCAAGTTCTTCTGCTAAAACCCAGTGTGATCACTTCCTAATGTATCTCATTTCCCCCCACTTCTCCCCACCCCACTCCTGTCCACATCACCTCTCATCTGGGTGATGACAGCTGTCTCGGATGATGTCCCCAAAATCTTGCTACCTTCCCATCCGTTTGCCCCTCCAGCTGGAAAGATCTTGCCTAAATCCCTTCCCTAAAGTTGTCTAATGGTTTCCAGTGTCCTTAGGGTTAAGTCCAATTCTTCTTAACATGACCTGACCCTTCTCAAACACTTCAGCAACGTCTCTTACTCAACGAAAAAGCCCTTATCAGCTCCTTTCCACTTTTCAAGACAATAATCCTCCATCCCTTCCAGATTGTGTAGAACAGAACCTGCTTTGTGGCAACATTCTCCAGAGCTCATCTTCCTCCCTCCCTCCCACCTGCTGTCAGCCCATCTCTTCACCTGCTAACTCAGCTCATCCCTCTAGCCCACTGCCTGTAGGGGATCTTATGATCCCCAGACCAGTTACCGCCTCTGCTGCGTACTATCGAGTACTATCATCTGTCTGAACTTAGTTCATCTTAGCCCTCATTAACGCTTTGTGATGGCAGGCTTCCCACATGACCGACAGCCAGCCTTGGTTGGGCTTGTTTGATGGCTGCTGCTTTAGCAACACCCGGTGCCGTCTTGCACCAAAAAGTGTGATCATTTCAGAACAGTAGTGAATCTCCACCTCTTTGCTCCCTTCCCAATCTCCTGCCCAGCACTAGCCTTTAGCTCCAGGTTCATTTCATACCTGGATCCTCCTTTTATTCAATCACTTGAGACTGGTTTACCTGTTGTATTAATATTTCCCTGAGATGGGACTTCCGTTGTCATTTTTCTTCACCCTGTCACTGACTCAGCTTCGTATTACTCCCCTAGGCAGAAAATCCCACCAAAGACCTCAGAAGTTCCCAGAAACTTTGAGAAATGCTGAAAATTTGGCTCCTTAATTTTTCAAGGCTGTCGGGAGGGCTGGAGCACCCCCTAGAGGTGACAGTGAGGACGACTTTCGTAAAGTTGCCTGGGTCTCTCCCTGGATCTCCATCAGCAACTCAGAATAGCCAGCTATAAATCTGGAAGGATTGAGAGGTGTCGTCTAGCCCAGCTGCTTACAGCTACAGACGAAAAACTTGACCGATAGGATCTCGAAGAGGAAAGATGATGAAACTGCCGGTCTAATGTACCCCCCCCCCNGTTCCCAGAAACTTTGAGAAATGCTGAAAATTTGGCTCCTTAATTTTTCAAGGCTGTCGGGAGGGCTGGAGCACCCCCTAGAGGTGACAGTGAGGACGACTTTCGTAAAGTTGCCTGGGTCTCTCCCTGGATCTCCATCAGCAACTCAGAATAGCCAGCTATAAATCTGGAAGGATTGAGAGGTGTCGTCTAGCCCAGCTGCTTACAGCTACAGACGAAAAACTTGACCGATAGGATCTCGAAGAGGAAAGATGATGAAACTGCCGGTCTAATGTACCCCCCCCCTTGTCCCTCCCAGCCCCCTGGCAAGTTTTAAGCTCACTCACATGGGTAACTTCCCAGGTGGCACTAGTGGTAAAGAACCCACCTACCAATTCACTTTCATGCATTGGAGAAGGAAATGGCAACCCACTCCAGGGTTCTTGCCTGGAGAATCCCAGGGACGGGGGAGCCTGGTGGGCTGCCGTCTATGCAGTCGCACAGAGTCGGACACGACTGAAGCGACTTAGCAGCAGCAGCAGCAGCCATTGCATGGGACTTAAGAGAGCTGGGTTCAATCAATGTGTCGGGAAGATTCCCTGGAGAAGGCACGGCAATCCACTCCAGTATTCTTGTCTGGAGAATCCCATGGACAGAGAAGCCTGGCAGGCTATAATTCATAGAGTCTCACAGTCAGAAGTGACTTAGCACAGCACAGCACATCATACTTAATGTTTCTGTGCATATGAACTAAATTAAAACTATTAATTCAGGATCAGTACAGACAAATGCCTGGGATGGACACTCATCTGCTTTCCTTCCCTCTCTAACACGGGTGAAGAACTGTCATGACCTTGATGAGAGTTTGTTTTACAGCCAAGAGCAGAGTCTAAGGCAATAAGTGATAGCCAAGGTCCTTCTTGTGGGGGAACATCCAGGAACTTGATTCCCAAATCTCTTTTCCAGAATCATACCAGATGGGATTGCACTGTATAAACCCTCATTTCCACAGACCTCCATCACCCATATAATAAAAAATCTGGAACGCTATGAACAAATTTAATAATCATAGGACATGAGAAATATTTATTTATAGACCTTTTACGGGACCTGCAAGGTAAAATGAGTGATGTTTTCAGAACACTCCCTCCCACCATGCTGCTGCTGCTAAGTCACTTCAGTCGTGTCTGACTCTGTGTGACCCCATAGACGGCAGCCCACCAGGCTCCCTCATCCCTGGGATTCTCCAGGCAAGAACACTGGAGTGGGTTGCCATTTCCTTCTCCAATGCATGAAAGCGGAAAGTGAAAATTGAAAGGGAGGTCGCTCATTCGTTTCCGACTCTTCGTGACCCCATGGACTGCAGCCTACCAGGCTCCTCCGTCCATGGGATTTTCCAGGCAAGAGTACTGGAGTGGGGTGCCATTGCCTTCTCCACCATACCCAAAAATAAACTCAAAATGGTTTAAAGACTTAAATATAAACTATGACAACATAAAAATCCTAGAAGAGAACATAGGTGAAACATATTCTGACATAAATTACCACAATATTTTCTTAAATCAATCTCCCAGTCAAAAGAATTAAAAGCAAAGAATAAACAAACAAGACCTAATCAAATTTAAAAGCTTTTGCACGGCAAAGGAAACCATCAACAAAATGAAAAGACAACGACTGACCAAGAGAAAATATTTGCAAATGATGCCACCAACAAGGGTTAATTTCCAAAATATACAAACAGCTCATGTAACTCAATATGTATTTTAAAAAAACAACCAGATCACAAAATGGACAGAAGATCTGAGTAGACAGAGCTCCAAAAGACATATGGATGGTCAAAAGGCACATGAAAAAATGCCGAACATCAGTAATTATGAGAAATGCAAGTCAAAACTATAATGAGATGTCATCTCACACTGGTCAGAATGCTCATCATCAAAAAATCTACAAACAATAAATGCTGGAGAGGGTCCGGAGAAAAAGGAATCCTTCTACACTGTTGATGGGAATGTAAATTGGTGTGGCCGCTATGGAAAACAGTACGGAGATTCCTTAAAAAACTAAAAATAGAGCTGTATGATCTAGAGTCCCAGTCCTGGGCATACACGTGGAAAAAACAAAAATTCTAATTCAAAAAAATATATGTACTCCACTATTCACAGCAGCACTGTTTACAACAGCCAGGCCATGGAAGCAACCTAAGTGTCCATCAACAGATGGACAGATAAATAAAATGTGGTACATGTATACATTGGAATATTAGCCACAAAAAAGAATGAAATAATGCCATTTGCAACAACACAGATGGACCAGAAATTGTCATATTAAGTGAAGTAAGTCAGACAAAGACAAATATTACGTGATGTCACATAGTCAGAATCTAAAAATTAGTATAAGTGAATCAATTTAAAGAGCAAATAGACTCAAAGACTAGAAAACAAACTTACGATTATCAAAGGCAATAGGGAAGAGGAGAAATATAAATGACTATAGGATTAATAGATACCCAGTACTATACATAAAATAAATAAGCAACAAGAATCTACTGTATAACACAGGAAATGATATTTAACTTCCTATAATAATCTATAATAAATTTATTTCTCAAAAATAAATAAAACGAGCCTCTCACTTCAGTGAAAGCAGTTGACAGCATTTGTTGCCAATGATAAAATGACCTTTCAAGCAAAAATATAATTTTGGAAACTGTGTATCTGCCATAGTAAACTAGACCACTTCCTAACCCTGAAAGACTTTTCCAGTGGAGTCAGTGGTGTCATTAACAAACGTGGCATTTTTTGTCGTGTATAATGAAATCTGTCAACATTTGGAAGTCACTATTCTCATTGCTCAGTGAGTCACTGTTTTCCAAATGGCCAGGGCATGATGTCACTAAATCACGCAGGGGTGAAGATCCACTCAAGTGCGTGACTGACTGTTGGATTTTATTAATAATCTGAGCATGAAATTCACCCACGTGGTTTCAGATTCCACACTGCAGCTATCCTTTAAGACACATCTACTTGTCAGTTTTTTGGATTAAAAAAATCCCCGATTATCTATTAAATACTTCTCCTCTTTATGACTACATATCTGTGTGAAACCAAATTTTCTCTGTACGTTGCAATGGGAGCAACACATCACAACACATTTTATTCAGAAGTAAACATGAGAATTCAACTATCTTTTAAACACACATTAGACAGAGTTGTAAACAGGTAAAACAATGCCACTCTTCTCATTAAAATTTCTTTGCTTTGGAAAATATTTTTTTTCATAAAAATTGTGTTATGTTAACGTGTGATGAATTTATTGATGTTATTTTTTAAATTTATTTATTTGACTGTGCCAGGTCTTAGTTGAGGCACACGGGAGCTTTGATCTTCACTGCAGCATGTGGGGTCTTTAGGTGCAACATGCAAACCCTAAATTGAAGCATATGGGATCTAGCTCCCTAACTGGGGATGGAACCCGGGCCCCCTGGATTAGGACCATGGAGTCTTAGCCACTGAACCACCAGGGAAGTTCCTCAATGCGGTTTTTAATTAACACTTCTCAATTTGCATTTCCAATATATATGAACAAAAATATTTTGTCTGTCTCTGTCATCCTTATCTCCATAGCAGCTGTAAATAAATCAAGTTATTAATATATTAATCTCCTTTATTAAATTCTTTCAATTAATTCCACTGCAGTTAGAATAAAATCCAAACCCTTTCTGCAGCTCACAATGCACTAAAAAGGCTCATGCCAGCATTTGCCGTCATCTGGGGCCCCCAGTCTGAGTTCTAGCACAGCCCCCAGCTCCCTATTCCAGACCACACCAAGCTACTCTCACTTCAGGCCTTTGCATTTATTTATACAGACCCTTGCATGGTGGCCTGGTTGAAGGAGGAGTGGATGAAATTCTGGGTAAATAGGACCCGAAGACAGCAGTATCTTTCCTGGACAGGTCTGTAGATCAGATTCAACCTGAAAGTCACCAGCTGGTGACTTTTGCTCTAGAAGTTCAAAGTGAAAAGAACGAGGATAAAAACCATGGTGGGGGAAGGGGGTTAAGAAAAAGAAGAAGTACACTTTTAGCAAAATTAAACGGCAGGGGTGCAGAAAGGTCCTGGGTTCTGTTACAATGTGAGTGTCCCTGACAATTTCCATTTGAAGCCTGAGTCTCCTGCATTGCAGGCAGATTCTTTACCATCTGAGCCACCAGGGAAGAGGGTTTCTTCACTTAATATTCCTTATAAATCAGTTCCTGGATAACTTCTTCATTCTTTTTTCACAGTCACATTGTATTGTATTTTAGGTAGGTACCATAATTTATTTAAACACTCCCCTCTTGATGAGTTTATTTTAACCATTCTCCTCCATTTTTTTGCAGTTAAAAACCAGTGGCGTTTAATAAATTTTGCACATCATCATACAAGTGTGCAATATTCTATAAGGTAAATCCCCAAGAGTGTCATGTTGGGTCAAAGGTTACCTATATTTGTAATTTTGATAAATATGGTCAAGTTACTCCATTTTACCTGTCAGCATTAATGTAAGAAAATTCTAATTTCTCACAGATACATCAACATAGCACATTGTCGAATCTGGGGTTTTTTCCAACCTGATAGGTGAAAAATGAAATTTTGGTGTAGTTTTAATTTGCATGACTCGAGTGAGATTGCACATCATTTTTATATACTTAAGGGCCAAATCCATTTTCCCCCCTTGATCTATGTGTCCACATCCTTCACTCAATTTCCTTTGGGATTTTTGGTCTTTGACTAATTGGCAGCTATGGGTTCTTCACCCATTAGGAAGACTGCCTTTCTCTGTGATATGAGTTGCAAATATTTTTCCTAGTTTATCATACTTGCAAGTGATGTTTTGCCATGTAGAACTTTTTATATTGTTAAATTCCTCAATCTTCTGCGATTTCCATACTTTCGCAATTTCTAGATTTTGAACCAGAGTGAGAAACATATTACTCACCTCAGCGTTATAAAGGTTTTAACACAGAAAGTCTCTTAAGTTCTCTTTTGTGTTTATATGGATTTTTTTTAACATCCCATTTTGATTCATTTGGAGCTTTTTTCCCCCCAACTTATCAGAGAGGGAAGAGGATTCCTTGCATCCTCACTCTCCATCCAGCCCCCCTAGACTCCCCTTCTATCCTAACCTGAACTTGGCCCTGTCACTACCTTTAGACATTACAGCAGCTGCCAGCAATGCGGACTTTAGGAGAAGGCGGCAGGCCTCCGGCATCTCCAGGAGGGATCAGAATTTCTGCACGAATCCGAGCTGTCTGGGATCAAACAAGGTTTGGGGGAATTGAAGGAGGCAACTGAAGGAACCCAATATCAGGGACCCCAAATTTGATTGCCTGAGCCACTTAAAATTCTTGGAGGCACTGAACAGCGTCCCTTGGAAAGGGAGAGAAACAGACTTGAAAAGCACTTCCAGGGTTTTGACATGTGTTCTTCGCTGGTAGAATTCAGGGTGAGGATTTGAAGGGCCCTGTGGGAGTATCCTCTCTCGGCTCGCCCCTAATCCTCTCCAAATCGCCTGGGCTCTACAGCTGTTGGTTAGCCAGATAAACTATTTGTTCAATTATTCTTGGCCTCGATGGGGCGGCTTGCCTCAAAGGCTCTGGGCTTCATAATTCGGGCCACTTCAATCAGCCTGGGGCCCTCCCAGGGCCGCGGACAGGAGACAGGGCCTGTTTGAAGACTGCAGTGCTCCTGGGTAGCCTCTGCCTTCCATGGTCCTTTCATCTCCACCCAGACAGGGCTGGGGCGCTCACACCTCCCCACGGACTCCAGCGTCGGAGAGCAGAGTTCACTTTGGGAACGATGCCAAAGCCGAGAATCAAGGCGATAAAATAATTACAAATGAAAGGGAGATTAGCAGGCACTGTCGGGGCAAATGCTTCCAGAACAGTTCCTGAAATCTGGGGCGGCATATTCTCAAAGGAGACGCTGCTGCAGCTGCTGTCTCCATGGCAATGGGGGCAACAGATGCCCGCTGGGAGCGCTGGCCACAAATGTCAGACCCAACAAAACCCCAGCCCTGGGAGGCAGATGACAGACCAGGTCACCTTTGCATCATGGAAATGGACTGGTAATTAACACAATTTTATTTTCTCCATTTGTCTGCTCTCCCTCCGTCTGCCCTTGGCTTCAGTGGAGACCCACTAATAAATGGTTGACAGCTGTTGAGAGATGGGTCGGGTCTGGCGGTTGCTATGAGAAACATTCTCTTCTGGGTTTGATCCTCGGGGCTGCTGCAGAGTCTTCGCAGCTCTGCTGGTATACTAACTGCTCAGTCGCATTCTCATCTCCACCCCTCTGCCCAGTGTTTATCTCAGTTTCTCAGGACATCCTGAGGCAGCACTAGATAGCTGTACACTCACCTCTTCCCTGTAATCTCCATCAAAGACCCAGTCTAACAAAATCTAAGTAACAGGAGTGGAATCGCTGCACGAGTCCCAAACTTCGTCCTTCCAAAAAGACAGCCACTCATCGTCACTTTCTCTGTAAAAATTCTTGAACTACTATCAATAGTGCCTCCCTAACCAAGATAACTACAAACTCAGACACTCTTCTTCACATCTTGTATGAACTCAGGTGTCTCTATGGGATACTTTTCCTCAAAGCCAAACATCTCAGCAGTATAAGCACAAGATATGAAGAGGCACTTTCTAAACATTTACTGAGAGACACTTCTTTTTAAAAAATGAACTCATCATATACTTAATAACTTGGAGTCAAATAAACCAGACACAATCTCAGCTCTACCTACTATATGCAAGTGGAAACTATAAGCTCCCGGAGAGTCGGAATCACACTAAGTTTTGGTCTATCTCCAGTGCCTAGCAGAATGCTCAGTGCAAGCAGCCACAAAACGTAGAAGTTCTACCAGTTAGGATATCCCAAACTTCTGAAATCATGTCCCTTATCAGTAAGTCTTTAACGGGCATCTCCAATAGAGGAGTATTTATTTAAGTAAGTGACCTATTCTAGTAATAAAATGAGCATTGCAGATCATACAGAAAAGTAGAAATTGAAAGGGGCAAGGGTTAAAAATAAGTAGAAATTCTATTGTTTTCTTCTACAATGGATAAGTTTGTTCGTTCACTTTAGAGATCACCATTATAGTGGATACAGTTTCTGCAGTCAGCGGACCTAAGGTCTAGTTGAGAAGACTTGAAAAAAATTACACTGGAACTTTGGGGGAAAAAATAAAGTAAAATGAAAGTTTAGAGGGAAAAGTGATTAACAAACTCATGGATGACCTTCATGGAGCCCAAGAACCCCACTGAAACTGAATACTGGAGTTTATTGTTGTGTGCGTATGTGCACCTTTTTCTCAAGAAAGATTCAAATGGATCTGGAAGACACAAACATTTCAGAACAAGCAGCTTAAAGAGAGAAGAGAGACAAGGGAAGACAGAAGCATCCTGTCCAAAGGTGTCCTGCTTCTGAAGATTGGACGAGCTGCAGCTGGTGGCGTCATGCTCCAAAGGTCACCAGAGGAGACTGGGGTGTTTCCAAGGACTGAAACTCCATCTCTAGGTCAACAGTTTCTCTTTCAGCAGTCCCCACTTTCCAAACGAAGTCTTACTCGGAACCCACATATACATACGTAGGTCAGAGTGAAGATGCTCTGAGTGAAGTAGGGTTGATACCAAACCACTGTCCCCTCAGCATCCGCATGTTGGTGAGTCCAGAGGACCAGGGACTTCCTTCAAACACAGCTGGAAAGTCCTGTGCCCGGCATTCTTGAGTCTGCGTGCTGACAGTTTTCCTTGGTTTATATCCTCTTCACTCTGTTCAGAATTGCTCCTCGGCTATGGCGTTCACCTTGGCTACCTTTCTTCTTTGGACAAAGTTCCTTTAGCTACAAGTTCGAGTGTCATCTCAGACCCACCCTTATCAGAACTACTGTTTTCGTTTGTTAACAATGCAGAGTTCTAGGCATTGCCCCAGGCCTCCTGACTTGGAACCACTGGGCAGGACAACTTGTACACAAGCTCTGCACACACTGTTCATGCACTCTTGAGCCTGGGGTCTACTCGCCAGGACTCCCAGCAAAATGCACACAGCTTTGCCCCAGCCTGCCTGAAAACCAAAGACAGAGCCAGAAAGAGATGGAAAACCCAGGCAGGGGTGTCCAAGGCTCCAAGAGGAACAATAGCTGAGTGTTCTCTGAGGTGACAATCCTCCTTCTCTGGTCTGGACACACAGTGACAGGTGTTTGTTTGGTTTCTGTTTGTTTGTATTTTAATACAGTGCATAATGCCTTGCAGCTTCCGTGTAGAACCAGGGCAGCAGAGAGGCCTGGGATTCACTCATGGGGAGGTGAGTCACCTACAGCCATGGGGCAGGGATGGGTTGAGGGGGAAGGGGTGAGGGGAGACAGGGCAGCACTGAGCCTCAAGGTTGGACCTTTCAGTGGGATGGCAGAGCCTCTGGACTTCTGCATTTTTCCACAGTTAAAAAGACCTGGTGGACCTAGAAATTGTCATACTGAGTGAAATAACTCAGAGAACGAGAAATCTTGCATGACATCCCTTCTATGTGGAATCTAAAAAGAAATGATACAAATCAACTTACAAAACAGAACCAGACTCACAGACTTGGAGAACAAACTTATGGTTACAGGAGGGAAGGATCGGGGGAAGGGATAGTTAGGGAGTTTGGTATGGACAGGTACACATTGATATACTTGAAATGGATAACAAACAAGGACCTGCTTATAATACAGAGGACTCCCCTCAATGTTATGTAGCAGCCTGGATGGGAGGGGAGTTTGAGGAAGAATGGATACTTGTATATGTATGGCTGAGTCCCTTTGCCCACCCAAAACTATCCCAGGATTATTAAATCAGCTATACTCCAATAAAAAGCAAAAAGTTTTAATAAAACCTGATTCTTTAAAAAAAGAAAAAGACATGGGACTTCCCTGGTGGTGCAGTGGTTATTAAGATTCTGCACTTTCACTGCAGAGGTTTTAGGTTTAATACCTGGTCGGGGAACTAAGATCCTGCATGCCACAAGGCATGGCCAAAAATAGACAAATAAATAACATCTTTAAAAAAAAAAAAAAAAAAAAAGAAAGCAAGCAGTGGCCTTAGCCTATGACTAAGTGACCTGGTACAATGGCATCATGGGAATTTCCCTGAGTGAAGCAGTTTGACTGCGCTGATGGGGAAGCAAGAGCCACTCAGAGAGCCAGGAGTGAGAGGCCAGTATAAAGTCATAAAGCCAATTACCCATGTTCTGCCCTCCTTCAGACCCAAATCCAGGTCTGCTTCTTCCACGAAGACTTCGACTCACACCACGCTCTCCTGAACCCCTAACGTGTGTATCCGTAGCACACATTTTAGCACAAGCTGATTCTTCACTTTTAGTATTTCGCTTTGGTCTCCAGGTCTCCACACCATAAGCCCTGAGTGCAGAGACCACATCTGGTCTCAGCACTTCCTGCCGCATCTGTTGCAGGGTTGCTGAGTCCCTGCTGAGCCGAGGGACCACAGTGAAAGGGAAATTACAGTAACAGCCAGTGTATCCTGAGCACCCATCCTTATGCTGGGCCAGTACCACTGTAAGCACTTAGCACATGACTGTATATAATTTTCACAGCAACCTTTGGAGGTGAACCCCACATTACAGAAGAGATAACAGATCATCATCGTCATCGCAGAGAAGCTGAGTGAATGGCCCAGGGTCACACAGCCATGAAGAAGCAAGGTCAGGCTTTGAAACCAGGAGGCCTAGTTCCAGAGCCCATGTGCTTATGCACACCTCAGCGCTGCAGGAGAGCTGTCCTCCACGGACACCTGAGAGGCAGATGAGGTCAGAGAAACGGAGAAGGTACACGCTTCCCAGAAAAAAAGCAGCTGGATTCCCAGAAACTTTACCCCAACTTGGTCTGCGACAACCAGCAGCAAAAAGGCCACCAACCTTCTCCCAGAGTCTTGGCTCTGCTTCCGCTCCTGACAAGTCCACTCCAAGAGCAGCTCTTCCCTCTTCCCTCTGGATTGCAGTCTCCCCCAACTCTGACCTCCCAGAGGTCCTCCTTCCTCCCCGTGGATCAGGAAGGTGGGAAGAAGAGGTCGGGATCTGTCCGTTACCGAGATCAGAGCCCCAGCTGGCACCTGGAAGTCACCTGCTGGGGACGCGATCTCTGACTGGGCTACCAGAACATGACTGGCTGGAGACCCCTCCTTGCCCTAGAAAAGCAGCCCCCACATTAAAACCACCCCTCCTCCACCTCCCGCCCCTTGCCACAGACTTGCTTTCAAACTCTGTAGCGACAGGGATGTCCCAGAGTCCCACCTCTGCAGCCCACCCCAGCCAGCCACAGTCGGGACCAGGAGACAGGATGGAGTCTACTGCCTCGCGAGAGAAATGGTACAGATGAGGCTGTTTGCAGGGCAAGAATAGAGACACAGATGCAGAGAATGGACATGTGAACACGCTGGGGGAAGGGAGGGTGTGACAAATTGGGAGACTGTGACTGACGTATATACACTACCGCGTGTAAAAGAGAGAGCTAGTGGGAACTTGCTGTACAGCAGGAAGAGCTCAGCTCAGTGCTCTGTGACGACCTAGAAGAATGAGATGGGCGTGGGTGGGAGGGAGGTCCAAGAGGGAAGCATCTATATTGCTGTTGTTGTCTAGTTGCTACGTTGTGTCCGCCTCTTTGCAACCCCATAGACTTCAGCATGCCAGCCTTCTCTGTCCTCCACTAGCTCCGGGAGTTTGCTCAAACTCACGTCCATTGACTCAGTGATGCTATCTAACCATCTCACCCTGTGCTTTTGCTTTCAATCTTTCCCAGCATCAGGGTCTTTTCCAATGAGTCAGCCCTTCACAGCAGGTAGCCAAAGTATTGGAACTTCAGCTTTACCGTCGCTGCTTCCAATGAATATTCAGGGTTGATTTCCTTTAGGATTGACTGGTTTGATCTCTTTGCTGTCCAAGCGACTCTCAAGGTCTTCTCCAGCACTACAATTCAAAGCATCAATTCTTCGGCGTTCAGCCTTCTTTACGGTCCAACTCTCATATCTGTACATGGCTACAGGAAAAGTCGTAGCTTTGATTATTCGAACCTTTGTTGGCAAAATGACGTCTTTGCTTTTTAATATGCTTCCCTGGTGACTCAGCCAGTAAAGAATCTGCCTGCAATGCAGGCGACCCAGGTTCAGTCCCTAGATTGGGAAGATCCCCTGGAGAAGGAAAAGGCAGCCACTCCAATATTCTTGCCTGGAGAATCCCATGGATAGAGGAGCCTGGTGGGCTATAGTTCATGGGGTCACAAAGAGTTGGACACGACTGAGTGACTTAACAACAACAAGGTTTATATATGGCTGATTCACTTCATTATACAGCAGAAACTAACACAGCATTGTAAAACAACTATACTCTAGCTGAAAAAAAAATAAATAAAGAAGAAAGGAACTTGCCACCTGGAGTCAGACAAGAAACATTCAGTGAGGTAGGGAAACCTTTCCTTTGCAGATGGTGACTATTTGAAGGATTGAATATATGAATATGTGAAGTAAAAGTGAACTGCTTGCTCTGGTAGCAACGTAACCATATTCCTGGATAGATATATCAACGATAAAGAAAGCATCAGACCAACTGTTCAAGGCATAAACTGTCAGTACAGTTCAGAGATACAGTGGCTTGGATGGTACTTATGGAAATCTCTATGTGCATAAAATCTAAGTACAAAGTGAAACGCTTTTATTCCTTCATATTATTCCTTTTATTCCTTCACTCAGCAAACCCCTACAGATGTCTCCCAGACTAGGCTCTTCCTGGAGTTCTCTGCTGGATGTGGGAAAGGGGTATATATCCTCAGGGAAGTGACAGCCTGGAAGACATGGATGGAGAAATAAATAGTTGTGTGCAGTGAAGGTTCTGGGTTCTGGGGTGGATGTCTACATCCGTCCTGAAGGTCTCCAGGAGGGGACAGTCATCTGCAAAGTGGCTCAGGGAAGAAGGGTGGGATGGTGAAGGGATGCTGCTGGAAGTGGCAGGAAGGTGCACACTCCTGCCAAGCACAGGTCAGGGAACCATAAGGTGGGAAGCAGGGGTGAAGATGGGGAATAGTGACAATTAACGCTGGAGATGTGAGCAAGAGTCAGGTCATGGATTTAAAGGATGATTGTATTAATTTGCCTGCTATAAGCACCTCGATCTAAAATAGCCAAGTACCTGATTCAAAGTCTCCCTTACGTGGCATTAATTATCTGGGCTTCTTCAAGGGTAAAAATAAACTTCACTCTCACAAAGGGAGGCCTGGCCATGGCGAATGGGCCCCAGGGGAGCAGCTGGGGAGGGGTGGCAGGAAGGAGCCAGGGAGCCAGGCATCGCTTCTGCCCCTGCTGAGGCAGGCTCGCCTTGTGATCCTGGCGGCTTCACACACTTGATTTTGCCTAAAGTTCAAGAATTTCCAATACTTTTCACACTATATTAACTGGCCAAAAGTTCTATGATTTTTCTTTTCTAATGCAATGGGCCATGTTTTCTCTGAATTAGTTCCACTTGGTTAAACAAAGGTACTGACCAAGGGCAGAGAAATACAATGATTACCACTGTTCATTGTCAGCCACCTGCAAGCCCCTGTACTAATGGCATATACATATAATATTTATATCTATATATAATTATATAGATAATATATACCATTTTTATTTGTCATTGTTTTTTAAGTTATGCTGTATTTTCATTTTTATTCAAGAAATTTTTTCCTGGCTACGATGCATGGGGGATCTTAGCCCCCCAATCAAGAATCAAACCTGTAGCCCCTGCAGTGAAAGCACAGAGTCTTCCTAACCATTGGACTGCCAGGGAAGTTCAAATAATACTTATGTCTATAGATAATATACTTTATATCTATGAATCTGTATATAATTTTTACATAATATTTACATATTTATCTCATTTAATACAACAAACTTAGGAGGTAAAATTCCTATCTATACTTTGCACATGGAGAAAGCCAGCTCAAGTCTTCAGTCAAAGCCCCGTAAGTGGTAGGTCAGGGATTCAAACTCAAGTCTGCTTGGCCTGGGCTCTGTCCCCTCTGTTACACCCAGGATGCCCATGGGGCTGACAGGGCCCAGAAACTTCAAGGTTGAAGACCTGAGTTCAGGGCCTCTTCACCTTCTCACACCTCTTACATCACCCCTGGAAGCAGAGCAAAGGTCCAGGAAAGGCATCACTGTCTTTGGGTCCTCTGGATCCAAGATTTCCTCCACTCCTTCCTCCTCTGAGTGGCATGAGGGATCTTAGTGCCCCAACAGGGGATGAGACCCATGCCCCCTGCAGTGGAAGTCCAGATTCTTAGTCACTGGACCACTGGGGAGGTGCTTCTTCTGACCTTCTGATCGACTCCATTCCCACCAGATTCACATCCTTCCACTTCCAATACTGGATTTTCCCTCTTCCCTCCTGCCCCTGCTTGACTGAGAGGAGCCTTCTGGAAGTTGAAACCTGTGCAGGGAAATGAAAGACTTTTGGACTCCAGGAAGCTGCTGACTCCACAGCTGGGATAACTGGAGGAGGCAAGGCATCTCGAAGCCTGCAGCCTTCTGCTCTCTGCCCAGGGCCAGTTGAGAGGCGGCTTTGGAAAGGATAAGCCAGGCTTGCAGCATTCACCTCTGACTGAGGTCACGCAGCCTCCCTGGTGTCACGTTCCCACCCAGCTCTGATGAAACTCCAGGTGCTAACGTGGCAAGAACAGGACAAGGGGCCGTGCTCCTTTCACCCTGGAAAACAAAGACTTGCCAAAGAAGTTCGGATTTGCCTCAAGTGACAGTGTGTTAACAGAATCCAGATTTGTGTCTGCACCACACGCAGGTTTCTGCTTCAGACAAACGCCAGGGTGGAGCTGGGACACCTCTGTCCATCAGTGTGTCTGGCTTGTTCAGAATCCTGTTCATGTCGAGAAGCCAGAACAGAATACTGTGAAACTGTCTTGGGCCTGGGATGTGTAGGATCAAAATTACATTTGGCAACAAGAGATTCTCACAGTAAGTGAAATAAATTAGAAACAGAAAGACAAACACCATATGATATCACTTGTATGTCGACTCTAAAATATGACACAAACAAATATATCTGTGAAGCAGAAACCAAATCATGGACATAAAAACAGACGACTAATGGTTGTCAAAGGGGAGGGGACTGAGAGAGGAATGAAGTAGGAGGCTGGGGTTAGCAGATGGAAGCTTTTCTATAGAGAATGGATAAACAAAGTCCTACTGTATTGCACAGAGAACAATAGTTGATATCCTATGATAAACTATAATGAAAAAGAATATTTTTGAAAAAGTATGTATTATAACTGAGTCACTTTGCTGCTCAGCAGAAATTAACACAACATTGTAAACCAAATATACTTCAGTAAAAAGTTGATTAAAAGAAACTGTATCTTGGAAGATAAGAGGGGAAGAAGGGAGAGATGGACTCAGTGGCTGGTGCAGGGAACTCTGCGGTTTCCCATGTTTCTAGGAGAGCTGAACATAAGTCTGTCTCATGGGTTAAACTTGGTCCAGAAGCCTATTAACTAAGCTCTGTCTGGATGAATACACAGGCAGATGCGACTGGAGGTTCCACGCTGGAGAAAAGAATACACTGAGGTCTCTCCAGGGCTCTGGGGTCAGCTTCAGAAGAGTGGACCGGGCTTTCTAGCAGTGACACGTCTCCGGGGCATCACAGCACCGCCTAGTGGTGGGATGGCTGTGCACGTCATCCCAATAGCATGGAAACAGCGCCACCTGCAGGGAGCTCTGCAGCGTGCTGTCTTCCCAACGCAGTCTTCTGCAGGTACATTCAATTTGCTGACTTAAATGAGGTAGTACTGGGCCTGTTGAATGTCAACCCACGCCAGTATTCTTGTCTGGAGAATCCCATGGACAGGGGAGCCTAATGAGCTACAGTCCATAGGGTCGCAAAGAGTCGGACATGACTGAGCACGCCCACGTGCACTGGGGCTATTGGACGTATACTGGTGAGATTTAAAAAGAAAGTGAAAATACAATATAGTGTGCTTGCTGGAATAATGGAAATCAAGGAAAATGGGCAGTAATTATTTCCATAATATGTGCTGCCTTGTGCGGAGGTGTGAACCTAAAGCATCAGTTCAGTTCAGTCCAGCCACTCAGTCGTGTCCAACTCTGCGACCCCATGAATCGCAGCACGCCAGGCCTCCCTGTCCATCACTAACGTCCAGAGTTCACTCAGACTCATGCCCATCGAGTCAGGGACGCCATCCAGCCATCTCATCCTCGGTCATCCCTTTCTCCTCCTGCCCCCAATCCCTCCCAGCATCAGAGTCTTTTCCAGTGAGTCAACTCTTCACATGAGGTGGCCAAAGTACTGGAGCTTCAGCTTCAGCATCATTCCTTCCAAAGAAATCCCAGGGCCGATCTCCTTCAGAATGGACTGGTTGGATCTCCTTGCAGTCCAAGGGACTCTCAAGAGTCTTCTCCAACACCACAGTTCAAAAGCGTCGATTCTTCGGTGCTCAGCCTTCTTCACAGTCCAACTCTTACATGACTACTGGAAAAACCATAGCCTTGACTAGACGGACCTTAGTCGGCAAAGTAATATCTCTGCTTTTGAATATGCTATTTAGGTTGGTCATAACTTTTCTTCCAAGGAGTAAGTGTCTTTTGATTTCATGGCTGCAGTCACCATCTACAGTGATTTTGGAGCCCAGAAAAATAAAGTCTGACACTGTTTCCACTGTTTCCCCATCTATTTCCTATGAAGTGATGGGACCAGATGCCATGATCTTCGTTTTCTGAATGTTGAGCCTTAAGCCAACTTTTTCAGTCTCCTCTTTCACTTTCATCAAGAGGCTTTTTAGTTCCTCTTCACTT
>SJYA01003224.1:985714-1012682 GCA_006410615.1 Neotragus moschatus
ATCTTCGTTTTCTGAATGTTGAGCTTTAAGCCAACTTTTTCACTCTTCTCTTTCACTTTCATCAAGAGGCTTTTTAGTTCCTCTTCACTTTCTGCCATAAGGGTGGTGTCATCTGCATATCTGAGGTGATTGCTATTTCTCCCAGCAATCTTGAGTCCAGCTTGTGTTTCTTCCAGTCCAGCATTTCTCATGATGTATTCTGCATATAAGTTAAATAAGCAGGGTGACAATATACAGCCTTGACGTACTCCCTTTCCTATTTGGAACCAGTCTGTTGTTCCATACCTTACCGTGAAGAAAGCATGAATTTTGGAGTCAGGCAACCGAGATCAAACTTTGTACTAACTAAACTTTCCACTAACTTTGTAAACTTGAGAAAATTACTTAACATCTCTGAGTTTCAGTTTTCCTTATTTTTAAATGGGGGAAGGGTTTATCTTGCATTCTGACAGCAACATTTAAATGAGATAATGTACATAAGGAGAAGGCAAAGGCACCCCACTCCAGTATTCTTGCCTGGAGAATCCCAGGGACAGGGGAGCCTGGTGGGCTGCCGTCTATGGGGTCGCACAGAGTCGGACACGACTGAAGCGACTTAGCAGAAGCAGCAGCAATGTACATAAGTTTAAAAGGAAATGTGTATAAAGTAAATCAGCTAATATGTATCATAATTAGGTTTTTAAAGGATCACATAAAATTTTAGCATACAAAATTTCACCTGCTTGTTAGAATTGAAAAATTCCTGAAATGGATATATCAGATGAGAAGCCAGAATCTCCGAGGTTTTCAGTTTGTTTGCTTCTTTTTTAATATACTAGATTCTTTTTTCACTAGAAAGACCATTTCTGACCCTTCTCCAAAAAGCAATCTATTTCTGGTCACTGGGCCTAGAAACAGTCGTATCAAATTGAGATTCCACTAACATTTATTGAACGTCTGCCACTTTCAAAGCCACTCTTTTATTTTCAGCAGCAAAATCTAAAGCATCAAGACCCATCCCCTCTCTCCACCAGAAAAGCCTTTGCCAAGAATATTAGAAGCTCCTGTTTTCATACCCTCTCAAGTACTTTCAAGATGACTCAGAAAAGTCACAAATGCCCAATGAAAGCATCCCAAATGTCCATTAATAGAGGGCTAGGTTGTAGTCTGTCCATACAATGAAATACAAATGCACAATTGAGAAGACAAACAACCAGACAAACACAATGTGGATGAATCTCAGATCTTAGCAAAAAAAAGACCAGAATATGTATACTGTATTTTTATGAGGTTCTAGAATATGAAACTCTAATCTGTAATGATAGAAATCAGAATAGTAATTTGCTGTGGATGAGGGTGAGGTTTGATTTCAAGGGGAGGCACTAGCTAACTGGTGGGGGAATGAATATGTTTCCAGTCTTGATTTGGATGATGGTTACACAGGTGGGATCTCCTGGTGGTTCAATTTGGGTTCAATCCCTGGGTTGGGAAGAACCACTGGAGAAGAGAATGGCAACCCACTCTGATATTCTTGCCTGGAGAATTCATGGACAGAGGAGCCTGGCTGGCTGGAGTCCATAGGGTTACAAAGAGTTGGACCTGATGAGCAACTAACCCTAACACGACACAGGGGTACCGATGCAGGGGCCTGCTGCAGTCCCCTGCTGCTGGGACTATTAACAGGACTGACGGTTAACGTTTCAGGACGTTTGCAAGCCAGCTGACAATCCCACTGGTAGACTGGAATCCTTTGTCTTGAATGTATTTATTCCACAGAGCAGCTTACAGAGAAACATTCATTTATTACAAATGAATGTAACTCAGGAAGAATCAGATGGGTGCTAGGGAAGCTGGATTTAGAAAAGGCAGAAGAACCAGAGATCAAATTGTCAACATTCATTGCACAGATGAGTGACCCAAGCAAGAGAGTTCCAGGAAAACATCTACTTCTGCTTTATTGACTATGCCAAAGCCTTTGATTGTGTGGTTCACAACAAACTGTGGAAAATTCTTCAAGAGATGGGAATACCAGACCACTTGACCTGCCTCCTGAGAAACCTGTATGCAGGTCAGGAAGCAACAGTTAGAACTGGACATGGAACAACAGACTGGTTCCAAATAGAAACAGGAGTATGTCAAGGCTGTATACTGTCACCCTGCTTATTTAATTTATATGCAGAGTACATCATGAGAAACACTGGGCTGGATGAAGCATAAGCTGGAATGAAGATTGCCAGGAGAAATATCAATAACTTCAGATATGTAGATGACACCACCCTTATGGCAGAAAGCAAAGAAGAACTAAAGAGCCTCTTGATGCAAGTGAAAGAGGAGAGTGAAAAAATTGGCTTAAAATTCAGCACTCAGAAAACTGAGAACATGGCATCTGGTCCCATCACTTCATGGCAAATAAACAGGGAAACAATGGAAACTGTGAGAGACTAGACTTTTTTTTTGGGGGGGGGGCTCCAAAATCACTGTAGATGGTGACTGCAGCCATGAAATCAAAAGACGCTTGCTCCTTGGAAGAAAAGTTATGATCAACCTGCAGCTGNTTCAGCACTCAGAAAACTGAGAACATGGCATCTGGTCCCATCACTTCATGGCAAATAAACAGGGAAACAATGGAAACTGTGAGAGACTAGACTTTTTTTTTGGGGGGGGGGCTCCAAAATCACTGTAGATGGTGACTGCAGCCATGAAATCAAAAGACGCTTGCTCCTTGGAAGAAAAGTTATGATCAACCTGCAGCTGCGAAGTCACTTCAGTCGTGTCCGACTCTGTGTGACCCCATAGACAGCAGTCCACCAGGCTCCTCTGTCCCTGGGATTCTCCAGGCAAGAATACTGGAGTGGGTTGCCATTTCCTTCTCCAATGCATGAAAGTGAAAAGTGAAAGTGAAGTTGCTCAGTCGTGTCCGACTGTTCGTGACCCCATGGACTGCAGCCCAGCNTTAGGCAGGTCAGAGGGAATAAAGTAGGCATTACTTTCTTCTCCTCTTCCTGTTTGTCATTTCATGCGGATGCTATGTTGAAGTACAGTCGATTTGGAGTTTTGTGTGTCTCCTCATTGTACAATGGACTGGTTCAGTTGTGACATGTGCATACAGCTTATTTATAGTTTTTTATTCTTTTGTCACAGGGGTTATTGAACATGCTGGAGCAAAGTTCCTGTGCTGAACATCAGATCCCTGTGAAGTAACTATTAGAGGTACAGATATTTTATGTAAAGACAGGGCATGAAGGAAGGAGATAGCCCTTGTGGATTCTGTATTCCAGGGACCGCTTTCTATGCATATGTTAGAGATCAATATTTCTGTGTACTGCATCAAAGAAACAGTTGAAGGTAGGAAGGAAGCAAGAAAGCGGGCAAAAATCCTTGTGGATTGTGATACAGATTCCTGTGGATATGGCTGAGCTACAGATTTCAGATTTTCAGCTACAGATTTTGCATATTTGGGAATAAGAATGGAGATAATCCTTATGAATTATGTATTACCGATACAGATTTCTGTGGATTTGTTAGTACTGACATCCTAATGCATACCTATGGGTTTCCTTTTTTCTTGGAATTATTTGTTTGTGTTTGAATGTCAGAGTCTCCTTTTGAATTGTAAATTACTTCCCCTATACCCTTTTTTTCAATTTTGCCTTGAAGGGACAACAGCTCCTATTTTTTCCTTCCTCTGTTCCCAACTCCATTTAATGTATGTTTCTCCAAGGTCCATCCTTATGGCGACCAGTGGTGTGATATCTTAATTTCAATGGCAGTTTTCCATGTATGAGTAATTGCTCTTTGTGTATATATATATATATATATACACACCAAATTCCTTTAAGAGTCCAACTGTTGATCAGCCATTTCTTGCATCTGTGTCTTAGCTATTGGAAGTAGCAGTACAGTGAAAGTTGGGGTGTTGTGTCATTTTCAATGATGGTTTTTGGTGACAGAGGCCCAAGGGTGGGCTTTATAAGTCAAGGCTAGCTCTCCTGAAATTTTCCGTTCTGGCCTGTGGTGGCCGTCTGCTCAAATGGCTGTTGCCAGTGTCCACTCCCCTGAAATGTGTAGTGGGTTTCCACCATCTCTCTGTGCNCAGTGAAAGTTGGGGTGTTGTGTCATTTTCAATGATGGTTTTTGGTGACAGAGGCCCAAGGGTGGGCTTTATAAGTCAAGGCTAGCTCTCCTGAAATTTTCCGTTCTGGCCTGTGGTGGCCGTCTGCTCAAATGGCTGTTGCCAGTGTCCACTCCCCTGAAATGTGTAGTGGGTTTCCACCATCTCTCTGTGCTCTTCCGTATTTACTGTTTGCAGACAGTCAGGATGGCTTTTTGTCAGATGGGATCTGATTTCTTCTTGTCGTTTTGATCGGCATTCCTCTTGTGATAATTAGGGACCTTGAGCATCTTTTCCTGCTGCCTTTTTTTGAGTGTGATTTTCTGGAAAATTTAGCCGTTTCAGTTGACCTCTTGAAAGTTTGTTGTGTTTGGAATGTATTCCTACAACACTGACTGCCAAACTAAGTGATGGCAGCTGTCCTTAACATCCCCACAGACCTTGTGAATTGGAGGTGCCAGTGAGCACTGGTGGCCAAGTTGTAGTTACAGGAAACGTCCACAAGGCGACAGCACTTCTTCATTCCCATCTCTGGTTTCAGATGATCGTAGTGTTCTTGCCTGGAGAATCCTAGGGACGGAGGAGCCTGGTGGGCTGCCGTCTGTGGGGTCGCAGAGAGTCGGACACGACTGAAGCGAGTTAGCAGCAGCAGCAGCAGCCTTAGGGAAAGTGAGATTCCTGGGCTGGGATGTGGACTGGAATATGCCAGAGCAAACACCCTAGGCTTGTGTCTCACCACCTCTGCCCCCTGAGGCTTCACCCCTCCTCTAGATACTCAAGCCTCCCTGGGCACTGCTCCCTGCTGAGGTTCCTAGGAGGTCAGTGTCCTCACTGTCCAGTGCACTGATTCATGTATGACATGTACACTCAGCGTGTTCCTACTTGCTTTTGTTCTTTTGCCACAGAGGTTATTGCAGAAGGTGGAGTGAAGTCCTGTATGGTGAACGTCAGGTCCCTGTGGAGTACCTCTAGAGATACAGATATATATGTACCATGAGCAAAGGAAGGAGGTAGTCCTTGCGGATTGTATATTACACTGACAAATTTCCACGTATAAGTTAGAGACGTATATTTCTGTGTACATGAGCATGAAAGGAAAGAAAGAAGGACGGAAGTAGATACTTTGTGAGCACCTAATACTGATACAGATTTCTGTTGTATGTTAGAGATAAAAATTTCAGTTAGCATGTGGAAGGAAGAATGGAGATAATCCTTGTGATTATCCGTTACAGATTAGTGTGTATAGGTTAGTGCCGACTACTGATTCATCTCTGGCTATTCCTTTTTTTTTTTTTTTTTTTTAGTTCCTGATTTGGTTTTGCTTCAGAGTTTCTTTTTGTGTTTCAAATTATGTCCCCTGTATCTATTTTAAATTTTGCCTAAAGGGAGATAATGGAATGTCAGGTCAATGAATAGCACCTTGCTTGGCTGTGTAGACCCCAAGCCCATCCATCCCTGAGACTCAAGCCTATTCAGTTTCCAGAGATCAGACTTCATCCCAAGTTAGGGAGGTAAGAGGGAATAAAGGAGGCGTTACAGTCCTTTCTTCTTCTTTTCTTTAATCCTCTGCTAGTGGTATGTTGAAGTATAGTTGTTTTCCATCTCTGTGTTTGTCCTCCTTGTACAATGGAGTGATTTACTGAGGACATATGCATACAGCATATTTGTATTTTTTTTATTCTTTTGCTACAGAGGTTATTTTGCACATGGCGGAATACAGTTCTCTGTGCTGAACATCAGGTCCCTGTTGAATAACTGTTAGAGGTACAGATGCTTTATGTAATGGCAAGTAACAAATAAAAGAGATAGTCCTTGTAGCTTATCTATTACAGGGACCGATTTCTGTGTATATGTTAGGGATAAATATACCTCTGTATATGTGCATAGAGTAAAGGAAAGAGTAAAGGGAGCAAGGAAAGAGGGCTGGAGATAACGTTTGTGGATTACCTTATACAGATGCAGGTTCCTGTGGGGATCTCCTCCCTGACTTTTCACCTCTCCTCTCCGAGCTCCTCAAAACCTGGGGCACGGCTCCCTGCTGAGGGGCCTTGGCGGCTGCACTCTCAGGAAAGAGGCTTCCCCTGGGGACCCCAGCATCAGTGACCTGGTGACCAGTTGATTTGGTGACTTTACCTGGTCCTGGAGGCCAGAGGGTCCAGCCAGCATCATTATTGTGCACTAGGGTTTTTGGTCCCAGCTCGGATAAAGCAGACAGTACAGGTTTAAGTAGAGTCTCAGTAAAGGTCGACTTGTCCAGCTGTGTCCACCCTACTCCAGTCCAGCCCTGGGATTCAAGCCTGCTCAGGTCCAGGGATCTGAAAGTGCCCCATGTCCGGGAGGTGGGAGGGGATTAACTAGACATTTCTTATTTCTCTTTTAATATATTGCTGATGCTTTGTTGACGTATAGTCAGTTTTCAGTTTTGTGCTTGTCCTAGTGAACAATGGACAATTTAGTTATGACATGTACGTAAACATGTTTGTAGTTTTTTAAAAAAATTTTGCCATAGAGGGTATTGAACAAGATGGAGTGAAGTCCTCACTGCTGAACTTCACGTCCCTGTGGAGTAATTGTTGGATATACAAGTGTTCTGTATACATGCAAGGAACTAAGAATGGAGAGACAGCTTGTAGATTATTTATTACAGTGGGAGATTTCTATGATATGTGAGAGCTAAGTATTTCTGTGTATGTGCATGGAAGGAAGGAAAGTGAAAAGACAGAAGATAATCCTTATAGATTACCTAATACAGACAGATTCTTATGGGTATGTTATAGATTTTAGTGCATGTGTGGAAGGAAGGAAGGAGAAAATCCTTGTGAATTTTAACAGATACAGATTTCCGTGTACACTTTAACCGACCTCCTAATTTATCTCTGCCCCTTCCCGTGTTTTCAGGGGGATTCTTTGTGTTTGAATCTGAGTCTCTTTTTGCGTTGTAAATTACTTCCTCTGTGTCTCTTATTTAAATTTTGCCTTGAAGGGACATCATTTTCTCTTCCTTTATTGATGGCTTGCTTTGTGTCTGATCCTCCAAGGTCCATCCTTGTGCCAACTAGAGGCATAATTTCATAACTTCTGTNAAATTACTTCTCCTGTCTCTATTTTATGTTGCCTAAAAGTGGCATCATCCGCTCTTTTCTTCCTCTGTTGCTGAGTTCACTTAGTGTATGATCCCTGAATTTCATAATTGCATCATGGCATAATTTCATAATTGCAGTGGCAGTTTTTCTGACTAGGTAATAGCAAATGGCATATATGTACCACGTTTCCTTCAGATTTGGTCTGTTGATGGAACTTTTATTGGGGCTCTGTCTTGGCTACTGGAAGTATCACTGCAGTGAATGTTGGGGTGCATTTGTCATTTTGAATAGTTTTTCATAACATAGACCCACATGTGAGCATTAAAAATTCTAGGCTATACTTTCTTGAAAATATTTTCCAGGCTGGGGAGATGCTGTCCTTTCTAGGGGCTGTTACCAATGTCCCTTCCCATGGAATGTGTATGGGGCTTGCATTATCCCCCGGCTCTTGCTCCAGTTACTGTTTGCAGACACTCAGGATATTCTGTCAGATGGGGTTTGATTTCTTGTTGTCATTTTGATTGGCATTCCTCCTATAATAATTAGGGATGCTGAGCATGTTGTCCTTTTTTTTTTTAATTAAAGGGTGTAAGGAAATTTACTTTTGCAATTGCCTTCTTGAAAGTCAGTTGTGTTTTCAAATTTATATCTGTAAACCCACCCCAGGACCTTTCCTGAGGGCAGCGGTCATTAACAGCCCTAAAGTTCAGTTCAGTCGCTCAGTAGTTTCCAACTCTTTGCGACCCCATGGACTGCAGCATGCCAAGCTTCTCTGTTCATCACCAATTCCTAGAGCTTGCTCAAACTCATGTCCATCAAGGCAGTGATGCCATCTAACCATAGCATCCTCTGTCATCCCCTTCTTCTCCTGCCTTCAATCTTTCCCAGCATAATCGTCTTTTCCAGTGAGTCAGCTCTTCGCATCAGGTGACCAAAGTATTGGAGTTTCAGCTTCAGCATCAGTCCTTCCAATAAATATTCAGGACTCATTTCCTTTAGGATGGACTGGTTGGATCTCCCTGCAGTACAAGGGACGCTCAAGAGTCTTCTCCAACACCACAGTTCAAAAGCATCAATTCTTCAGCACTCAGCTTTCTTTACAGTCCAACTCTCATATCCATACACAACTATTGGAAAAACCATAGCTTTGACTAGATGGACCTTTGTTGGCAAAGTAATGTCTCTGCTTTTAAATATGCTGTGTAGGTTGGTCATAACTTTTCATCTAAGGAGCAAGCGTCTTTTAATTTCATGGCTGCAGTCACCATCTGATTTTGGAGCCCAAGAAAATCTGTCAGGAAGTCTGTCATTGTTTCCCATCTATTTGCTGTGATGTGATGGGACCAGATACCATGATCTTAGTTTTCTGAATGTTGAGTTTTAAGCCAGTTTTTTTCACTCTCCTTTTTCATTTTCATCAAGAGGCTCTTTAGTTCTTCACTTTCTGCCATAAGGGTGGTGTCATCTGCATATCTGAGGTGATTGATATTTCTCCTGGCAATCTTGATTCCAGCTTGTGCTTCATCCAACCTGGTATTTCTCATGATGTACTCTGCATATAAGTTAAATAAGCAGGGTGACAATATACATACTTGACATACTTGACATACTCCTTTCCCAGTTTGGGACCAGTCTATTGTTCCATGTCCAGTTCTAACTTGCTTCCTGACCTGCATACAGATTCCTCAGGAGACAGGTAAGGTGGTCTGGTATTCCCATCTCTTTAGGAATTTTCCACAGCTTATTGTGATCCACACAGTCAAAGACTTTGGCGTAGTCAATAAAGCAGAAGTGTATGTTTCACAAGCCTCGTGAATTGAAGGTACCAGTGAGCACCAAAAGTCAGGTTGTAGTTACAGGAAATGTCCACAAAGTGGCAGCACTTCTTCATGCCCAACTCTGGTTCCCATGCAACCAGAGCCTTAGGGAAAGTTATTTTCTAGGCTGTGAATTATAGTGGAATGTGCCTGAGCAAACACAACACCCAAGGCCCTGCGTTTCACTACTTCTTCTCCGTAAAGCTTCACCCCTCCCCTCCAGACTCCTCCTAACCTGCGGATTGGTTCCACACTTAATTTCCTAAGAGGCTGCTCTCAGAAAGGAGGCTTCACCTGGGGACCCCAGCAACAGCTGACCTGGATACTTGGTGACTTTACCCTCATCCTCGAGGACAGAGTGCCGCCATCATTGGGGGGCACTAGGAATTCTGGTCCCAGGCAGGCCCAACCAGACAGTGCATATTTAAGTAGGGTCTTAATGAAGGCCACAGTGCCACGGTGTCTTGACCCCACCCCTGTCCAGCAATGGGACTCAAGCCAGTGCAGGTTCCAGGGATCGGATAGCATGCCAAGTCAGGGATGTTCAGAGGAAATAAAGTTGACATTACTTTTTGTTCCTTTTCTGTTCATTACTCTCATGCCAATGCTATGCTGAAGTATAGTCAATTTGCATTTTTGTCCTTGTCCTCAGTGTACAATGGACTTATTTATGACAGACACATACAGCATATTTGTACATTTTAAAAAATTCTTTTGCCACAAAGGGTATTAAGCAAGGTGAAGTAAATTTTCTGTACTGAACATCAGGTGACTAATAGAAATGGAGATAGGCTAACTAATAGACACAGATTATTGTATACATGCAAGGAATGAAAGAAGGAGATAGTCCTTGTGGATTTTCTATTACAGTGACAGATTTCCAATTAGAAATACTTCTGTGCGTGTGTGCATGGAAGGAAGAAAGGCTGGAGATAACCCTTGTGAATTACTTAATACAAACACAGATTTCTATGGGTTTGTGCCTATGTGCACAAATTTCAGTGCACATAGGAAGGATGGAAGGAGATAATCCAGTTTCTGTGGATATGTTAGCACCGACATGCTATTTCATATCTATTTCCCCTCCCCCCTTTTTATGAATTGTGTTTGAATGTCATAGTGTCTTTTTCTGTTGCAAATTACTCCCCTGTACCTCTTTTCTTAATGTTGACTTGAAGGGTCATCATCTGCTATAATCTTCCTCTGTTGCTGACTCCATTGAGAGTAGGATCCTCCAAGGCCCATCCTTGTGGTGAGCAGTGGCATAATTCATAATTTCAGTGGCGGTTTTTGGTGTCTGAGTGATAGCAAATTGTTTATACGTACCACATTTTTTCAAGATTTAATCTGTCATTGGACTTCTTCTTGAGTCTGTGTCTCGGCTATTATTTCAGGCGCCACTGCAGTGAATGTTGGGCTGCATCTGCCAGTGTGAAAGATGGTTTTTCGTAACATAGGCCCAGATGTGGGTATTAAAGTCCTAGGCTTTGCTCTCTCAAAATTTTTTCCTTCAGGCCTGGGGGGCTGTCCTGTCCTGGGGCTGTTCCCAATGTCCATTCCCACGGAACATGTACGGGGCTTGCATTATCTCCAGGCTGTCTCCCCTATTTACGGTGTGTGGACAGTCAGGATTGCCCTTCTGTCAGATGCACTGTGATTTCTTGTTGTCAATTTGATTGGTATTCCTCTTGTAATAATTAGGGAATCTGAGCATCTTGTTCTGTGACCATTTGGGTTTGTTTGTTTCCTTAAAGGGTGTGAGGAAAATTTACCTTTGCAGTTGGCTTCTTGGCAGTCGGTTGTGTTGGAATTTATTTCTGCAAAACCATCTCTGGACCTTTCCTGAGGGCAGCTGTCATTAACAGCCCTATCGGCCTTGTAAATTGGAGGTGCTTGTGGCACTGGTGATCAAGTTGTAGTTAAAAGAAATGTCCACAAGGCCACTGTACTTCTTTGACCCCAACTGCAAACAGAGAATTAAGGAAAGAGCTTCCTGGGCTGGAATTACAATGGAATGTGTCTGAGCAAACACCAAAGGGTTTGTGTCTCACTACTTCTTCGCCCTAAAACTTCACCCCTCCCTTCCAGACCCATCTGTAACTGGGCACCACTCCCTGCTGAAGTGCCTAGGAGGTTGTACTCTCAGGAAGGAAGCTTCAGCTGGGGACCCCAGCATCAGCAGACCTGGGTACTTGGAGACTTTACCCTGGTCCTTGAGGCTCGAGGGTCAGGCCACCATTGTTTGGGTGCACTAGGGATTCTGGTCCCCAGCATGGCAAACCAGAAAGTGCAGGTTTAAGAGGGGTGTCAGTGAAAGGCACCCTGCCATGCTGTATTGACCACACCCCAGTGCAGCCCTGGGAAGGAAGCCTGCTCAGTCTCCAGGAATAGGTTATTGGCCCAAGTTAAGGAGGTGGCTAGCAGGGTAATCTCAGATGGTAAAGCGTCTGCCTGCAGTGCGGGAGACCCGGGTTGATCCCTGGGTTGGGAAGATCCCCTGGAGAAGGAAATGGCAACCCACTCCAGTACTCTTGCCTGGAAAATTCCATGGACTGAGGAGCCTGGTTGGCTACAGTCCATGAGGTCGCAAAGAATCAGACACGACTGAGCGACTTCACTTTCACTAAGGAGGTGGCAGGGAATGCGTGTATGCTAAGTCATTTCAGTCGTGTCCAACTCTTTGCGACCCTATGTACTGTAACCAGCCAGGTTCCTCTGTCCATGGGATTCTCCAGGTAAGAATATTACAGTGGTTTGCCATGCTCTCCTCCAGGAGATCTTCCTGACCCAAGGGATCGAACCTGTGTCCCTTCTATCTCCTGTATTGGCAGGGCATAAACTAGTAATTCCTTTCCTTTCTTTTTCTTTAATATCACGAGATGAGTTGCTGGATTATAGTTGATTTTCAGTTTTGTGCTTGTTGGCAGTGTACAGCCACCCAAGTCACTTGTGACATATTCAGAAAGCCTTTTTTTCCCCTCCATTTCTTTGTCATAGGGGATATTACAGAAAATCAAGTATATTTCACTGTGGTAATCATCAGGTCCTTGCGGAGTATCTGTTACAGATACAGATTTTTCTGCACACGTGGAAAGAAGGAAGGAAGGAGATAAAACCTTGCCCTTCATTTTTGGGGGCTTCCTTTGTGTTTGAAATCTCAGAGTATCTTTTTGTCTTGTAAATTAGTTCCTTGTATCTGCATTTTTATTCTGCCTAGAATGGACATCATATAGTATTGCCTTTCTCTGTCCGGCTCACTTCACTTAGTGTATGCTCTTCCACGTCCATCCCCATGGCTAGCAGTGACTTAACTTCAATCTCAGTGGCAGTTTTTCTTGGGTGAGTAATATTCCATTATCTATATGAACCACATCTTCTAGCTTTAGCCTGCTGGTGGACATCTTGCTGGTTCTGTGTCTTGGCTGTTGTAAGTAGTGCTACAGTGAAGGTTGGGTGCACATGAGTTTTTGATTGTTTTCGCTGGATATCCGCCCAGGTGTGGGAATGTCAGATCCTAGGGTTAGCTGTCTCAGCCCTCTCTCTGCCCCACTCTAGTCTGTCCATCCTTCTTTATTTACTGTTTATTTTTTTGGCCAGGTGTGTGTTTCAATCCTTACCAAATTTTAATGGGGCTTTTTGGTAAAATTTGAGTACTGATCTTTATCTGATGTGTGTTTTAGAAATAGTCTCTCCAGTTTGTGGTTCATTTTTTCATATTCTGAATAGGTGTTTCACTGAGTAGAAGTTTTAAAATTTATATGTAATTTTTTGAGGCAGTATTTAACTTTCAGGGGAATTTTCTAATTTTCTGAGCAAGTTTTTAATTATATGAAAATAAATAATTGGAAGTCAGTAATTGTATGAATGTTATTGCATGAAAGTTATTTAATTTATGAATTATTCAATTTATGAAAGTTATATGGAAGTTTTAATTATATGGAAAATTTCAATTTTATGGAAGCTACTAATTTTACAGAATATGTAGCAATATAAATATTTATTTGCCAAGAGGTATAAATATCTATCTACATAGAGATGTAAATGTCTACCTACACAGAGATGGAAGCAGTTCTCTATAGATTGATATAAATATCTAGATACATACTTGTTTGTATTCCTTGCCAAAGTGTGTTTTTCAATCTTAACCAATTTTTAAGGGGCTCTTTGGTATGATTTGAGTACAGATCCTTCCTATGATATGTGTTTTGGAAATAGTTTCTTTCCGTCTGTGGTTCATCTTTTGGTTTTCTGAATAAGGTGTTTCATACAGTAGAAATTTTTAATTTTATAAATCTATAATTTTTAATATTTTGAAGAAGATTTTAATTTGAAGAAGTTTTTATTTTCATAAAGTTTTTAATTATAAGAAACCTTTGGATTTTATGAAAGTTTTAAATTCTTTATTGTGGTTATTTAGTCACTTCACATCCAACTCAGTGTGACCCCGTGGACTGCAGCATGTCAGGCTTCCTTGTCCTTCACTATCTCTCTCGGAGTTTGCTCAAACTCCTGTCCATTGTCAGTGTTGCCACCCAACCATCTCATCTTCTGTCATTCCCTGATCCTCCTGGCTTCAATCTTTCCCACCATCAGGATCTTTTCCAGTGAGTTGGTTCTTTGCATCAGTGGCCAAAGTACTGGAGCTTCAGCTTCAGCATCAGTCCTTCCAATGAATATTCAGGGTTGCTTTCTTTTAGGATGGATTGGTTTGATCTCCTTGCAGTCCAAGGGACTCTCAAGAGTCTTCTCCAGCACCACAGTTTGAAAGCATCAGTTCTTCAGCTCTCATCCTTCTTTATGGTCCATCTCTCACTTCCATACATAACTACTGGAAGAACCACAGCTTTAACTATACTGACATTTGTTGGAAAAATGATGTCTCTGCTTTTTAATACACTAAGTTGGTCATAGCTTTTCTTCCAAGGAGCAAGAGTCTTTTAATTTCATGGCTACAGTCACNTCTCATCCTTCTTTATGGTCCATCTCTCACTTCCATACATAACTATTGGAAGAACCACAGCTTTAACTATACTGACATTTGTTGGAAAAATGATGTCTCTGCTTTTTAATACACTAAGTTGGTCATAGCTTTTCTTCCAAGGAGCAAGAGTCTTTTAATTTCATGGCTACAGTCACCATTTGCAGTGATTTTATAGCCCAAGAAAATAAAATCTGCCACTGTTTCCATTTGTTCCTTGTCTATTTGCCATGAAGTGATGGGACCAGATGCCACGGTCTTAGTGTTTTGAATGTTTACAGTCTATTTTTCCATTCTCCTTTTTCAGCTTTGTCAAGAGGCTCTTTAGTTGCTCTTTGGTTTCTTCCATTAGGGTGGTATCATCTGCATATCTGAGGTGGTTGATATTTCTCCCAGAAATCTTGAGTCCAGTTTGTGATTCATCTAACCCGGCATTTCTCATGATGTACTCTCAGTTCACTTGCTCAGTAGTGTCCCACTCTTTGTGACCCCATGGACTGAAGCACACTAGGCTTCCCTGTCCATCACCAACTCCCAGAGCTTGCTCAAAATCATGTCCATCAAGCCAGTGATTCCATCCAACCATCTCATCCTCTGCTCTCACCTTCTTCTCCTGCCTTCAGTCTTTTCCAACATCAGGGTCATTTCCAAGGAGTCAGCTCTTCGCATCAGGTGGCCAAAGTGTTGGAGTTCCAGCTTCAGCATCAATCCTTCCACTGAATATTCAGGGCTGATTTCCTTTAGGATTGACTGGTTTGATCTCCTTGCAGTCAAAGGAACTCTCAAGAGTCTTCTCCATGGCAAACAGATGGGGAAACAATGGAAACAATGACAGACTTTATTTTGGGGGGCTCCAAAATCACTGCAGATGGTGACTGCAGCCATGAAATTAAAAGACACTTGCTCCTTGGTAGAAAAGCTATGACCAACCTAAACAGCATATTAAAAAGCAGAGACATTCACTAAGCGCAGGCGNTGACCTTAGACTTCTTCCTACCATCCCTGGAGGTTACAGAAACCCACTTGTTTCTCTCTTGGGGACCCAATTAGCAGAGACATGGTACTCTAACCAAGGGTTGTGTGACCCCCGGTGCACAGCCTGGGGAGGTGGTGTCACCCTGGAGACTGTGGATGTGTGTCCCCCGGTGCTGGGTCTGGAGGGTGTGTGGGTCAGGAACCTGCATCCAGAGACCCCCTGTCTGCCCTTTACCTGCAGTGTCTCGTCCCCTCTGAGATTCCCAGCCTCTGAACTGAGGCTGCTGCCCTGGTTACCGCGTGGTCCTTTCTCTTCTCTCTTCTTGTCGCTTTCATTTGAGGTCAGGACCTCTGAGTGAGTTGCTGCTCTGTGTTCTGCTGAGTGAAAACCTCTGGTGGTGTCATGTTCATTTCATAGCATATCACATGTCTAATTCGTAGGGACTCCACAATCTGGTTTCCCCTACAGCAAACTCAGATGATTTAATGTGTAATTTAATTTTTACGTGCAATCGAGTTGATTTCCATTGTTTTGTTGGCTTTCGATGTACAGGAACTTGATTCAATTTTACACAGAGGTATATCTATTCTTTTTCCATCTTCTGCCTCATACAGGTTGCTACAGTTTTTTGAGTAGAGTCCCTTGTTCTATGGAGTAGGTCGTATTTGATTATCAGTTTGATAGATATTAGTCTATATATTTTAATCCAAAACTCTTCATTTTTTCCTCCCTTTTAGCTTTCTTTTGATAGTCTTAATTTGGCTTTCTCAGTCTGTGCGTCCATTTCTGCTTTGTAAATTAGCTCATTGGTATGAATTTATGGATTCCACTTGTATGTGATATCTTACGATATTTGACTTTTCGCCTCTGATTTACCTCACTTAGGATGAACATTTTTCAGCCCATCTATGCTACTGCCAATGCCATTGTTCTTTCTGGTTCATGGCTGAGTAGTATGCCAGCATATAGATGTACCAGTGAGTGTTCATTTTTCTGTCAGTGGATTTTTTATTGGATTCTGTGTCTTGGCTATTGTAAATAGTGCTACCTTGAAAACTGGCCACACATGTCATTTCAAATGATAAGTTCTCCAGATGTGAGCCTGGGAGGGGGATCTCAGGATCATGTGGTCCCTCTGGGTTTAGTGTTTCAAGGAACCTCCGTGCTGATTTCCATCGTGGCTTCACCATTCACATTCCCACCAAGACTTTCGGAGGATTCCCTTTTCCGTACACCCTCTGCGGTATTTATTTCTGTAGGTCTTTTTGATGATGGTCACTGTGACCAGTGGAGAAGGAAATGGCAACCCAGTCCAGTATTCTTGCCTGGAGAATTCCATGGATAGGAGAGCCTGGCGGGGTACAGTCCATGGGATCACAAAGAGTTGGGCACAGCTGAGCACACAGCCTACACTGTGACCAGTGTGAGGTGATACCTCATTGTAGTTTTGCTCGGCGTTGATGTAATGATTATTTATGTGGAGTATCTTTCCCAGTGCTTTTATTATTTTACACCTAAATTGTGAGTACAGTGTACCTCTCAAATCTGGCTTCTTAAAACTTGGCCCTGTTTGGAACTGTTTTCTGATAATTTATGCTANCCTCATTGTAGTTTTGCTCGGCGTTGATGTAATGATTATTTATGTGGAGTATCTTTCCCAGTGCTTTTATTATTTTACACCTAAATTGTGAGTACAGTGTACCTCTCAAATCTGGCTTCTTAAAACTTGGCCCTGTTTGGAACTGTTTTCTGATAATTTATGCTAGGACATTTCTTGAGGGCAGAGGTCATTTACAGCCCCTTGGGACTTGTGACTATCAGGAGCCCTTCAGCACCTGTTTTAAGGTGCATATAGTGATGTGAATCAGCTAACTTCTCCCTGCCCCCCTCAACTTTCTTTTTTAGTAACCATGAGATTCCTCTCTAAGTCTGTGAGCCTGTTTTTCTTTTGTAATGATATTCACTTGTATCCATTTTTAGATTCCACCAGAAATAATCTCCTATGATACCGCTCTTTCCTGTCTCACTTACGTCACTTAGTATGATAATCTCTGGCTTCTTCCCTGTAACTGGAAATGGCATTATTCCATCCTTGTTTATTGCTAGGTAATATTGCATTGTGTATATATACCCCACCTTCTGTAACCGTTCATCTGTCCTTGCACACTTAAGTTGCTTCCCTGTCTTTGCTATTGTACTTAGCGCGGCCATGATTGTTGGGCTGCAGGTACCTTTTAAAAGTTCGGTTTTTTTCTGGATTTACGCCTAGGTATGGGACTTTCGGGTCATTTGATACTTCCATGTAGTTTTTTTTTAAAGAATCTCTGTAATGTTCACCCTAGTCAATGTATCCATTTACATTCCCACCCAAAAGTAGGAGGGGTTTCTTCTTTCCACATCTTCTGCAGAGTTTAGTGTTATCGAGTTTTTGAGATGGTCATTCTGATCGATGTGAGGTGATAACTTATTGGAAAATTAATTTGCCTTTCCCTAAGAACTAGTGATGCCGAGCGTCTGTTCTTGTGCCTTATGGCCATCTCTATGCCTTCTTCAGAGAAATGTACATTCACATTTGGCTGATTTTTTTAATTGGGTTATTTTTTAACATTGCACTGTAGGAATTGTCTGTATGTGTTGGAGATACATTCTCTGTGGGTATCTCCATTTGCAAGAATTTTGTCCATTCTGAGGGTTGTCTTTTTCTTTCACTTAATCTGTGCAAATGCTTTCAATGTTTATTAGGACCTTTTTGTTTATTTTTGCCTTGATTCTAAGAGATGGATCAAAAAGAACTTGCTGCATTTTATGTCAAAGTGTGTTCTGCTTTTTTTCCTCAACAGTTTCATAGTATCTGTACTTTTATTTAGATATTTATTTGGAGTTTACTTTTGTGTATGGTAGTAGGGAATATTCTAATTTCATTCTCATTTTCTTTGCTAAAGAACCTGCCCAGTGTCCCCCACAGTGGCTGCTCCCAATTTCTAGTCTCAGCACCTAGTCTCGGCAATTTCTAGTCTCAGTGAAGGAGGATCCCCTGTTCTCTATAGCCTCTCCAGTATTTATTGTTCGTAGCGTTTTTGACTATGGCCATCCTGACCGGTGTGAGGTGTTTGAACTTTTGATTTGCATTTCTTTCATATTAATGATGTTGACATCTTTTCATGAGATTTTTAAAACACTGTGAGTTAAACTTACTTATTCAAATGGGCTTTTTGAACACCTGCTCTGTTTTGAATATTTTTCCAGAGACCTCCCCTAGGACATTTCTTGAAAGGAGGTGTTTTTTTCTTAAAGCGCTTCAGGCACTGTAAATATAAATGCCATTTCAGTTCACTTCAGTTGCTCAGTCCTGTCCAACTCTTTGCAACCCCATAGACTGAAGCACCTCAGGCTTCCCTGTCCATCACCAACTCCCAGAGCTTGCTCAAAATCATGTCCATTGAGTCGGTGATGCCATCCAACCATCTCATCATCTGTTGTTCCCTTTTCTTCCCGCCCTCAATCTTTCCCAGCATCAGGGTCTTTTCAAATGAGTCAGTTTTTCGCATCAGTTGGCCAAACTATTGGAGTTTCAGCTTCAGCATCAGTCCTTCCAGTGAATATGCAGGACTGATTTCCTTTAGGATGGACTGGTTGGATCTCCTTGCAGTCCAAGGGACTCTCAAGAGTCTTCTCCAACACCACAGTTCAAAAGCATCAATTCTTCGGCACTCAGCTTTCTTTATGGTTTAACTCTCACATCCATACATGACTATTGGAAAAACTATAGTTTTGACTAGACGGACCTTTGTTGGCAAAGTAATGTCTCTGCTTTCTAATATGCTGTCTAGGTTGGTCATAGCTTTTCGAAGCAGCAAGCTTCTTTTTAATTTCATGGCTGCAACCACCATTTGCAGTGATTGTGGAGTCCCCTCAAAATAAAGTCTGTCACTGTTTCCATTGTTTCCCTATTTGCCATAAAGTGATGGGACCAGATGCCATGATCTTCATTTTTTGAATGTTGAGTTTTAAACCAGCTTTTTCATTCTCTTCGTTCACTTTCATCATGAAACACTTTAGTTCTTCTTTACTTTCTTCCATAAGGGATGATGCTCAACAACCAGAAAATAAAGTCTGTCACAGTTTCCATTGTTTCCCCATCTATTTTCCATGAAGTGATGGGATTTGGAAGCCATGATCTTAGGTTGTGAGTGTTGAGTTTTAAGCCAGCTTTTTCACTCTCTTCTTTGACTTTCAAGAGGCTCTTTAGTTCTTCTTCACTTTCTGCCATAAGGGTGGTATCATCTGCATATCTAAGGCTATTGATATTTTTCCCGGCAATCTTGATTTCAGCTTGTGCTTCATCCAGCCTGGCATTTCACATGATGGATCCTGCATGTAAGTTAAATAAGAAGGGTGCAATGATGTACTCCTTTCCTGACTTGGAACCGGTCTTTTGTTCCATGTCTGGTTCTAACTATTGCTTCTTGACCTGCATATAGATTTCTCAGGAGGCAGGTCAGGTGGTCTGGTATTCCTATCTCTTGAAGAATTTTCCAGTTTTTTATGGTCTACACAGTCAAAGGCTTTGGTGTAATCAGTAAAGCAGAAGTAGAATTTTTTCTGGAATTCTCTTGCTTTTTTTGATGACCCATTGGATGTTGGCAATTTGATCTCTGGTTCCTCTGGTTTTTCTAAATCCAGCTTGAATATCTGGAAGTTTGCAATTCAAATACTGTTGAAGCCTCACTTGGAGAACTTTGAGCATTACTTTTCTAGTGTGTGAGATGAGTCCAATTGTGCAGTAGTTTGAACATTCTTTGGCATTTGAATAAAAACTGACCTTTTCCAGTCCTGTGGCCACTGCTGAGTTTTCCAAATTTGCTGGCATATTGAGTGCAGCACTTTCACAGCATTATCTTTTGGATTTGAAATAGCTCAACTGGAATTCCATCACCTCCACTAGCTTTGTTCATAGTGATGCTCCCTAAGGCCCACTTGACTTCACATTCCAGGGTGTCTGGCTCTAGGTGAGTGATCACACCATCATGATTATCTGGGTCATGAAGATCTTTTTTGTACAGTTCCTCTGTGTATTCTTGCCACCTCTTCTTCATATCTTCTGCTTCTGTTAGGGTCATACCACTTCTGTCGTTTATTGTGCCCATCTTTGCATGAAATGTTCCCTTGGTATCCCTAAATTTCTTGAAGAGATCTTTAGTCTTTCCCATACCTCTGTTTCTTTGCACTGATCACCGAGAAAGGCTTTCTTTTCTCTCCTTGCTGTTCTTTGGAACTCTGCATTCAAATGGGTGTATCTCCCCTTTTCTCCTTTGTCTTTAACTTCTCTTCTGTTCTCAGCTATTTGTCAGGCCTCCTCAGACAACCATTTTGCCTTTCTTTTTCTTGGGGATGGTCTTGGTCACTGTCTCCTGTACAATGTCGTGAACCTCTGTCCCTAGTACTCTATCAGATCTAATCCCTTGAATCTATTTTTCACTTCCACTATATAGTCACAAGGGATTTGATTTAGGTCATACCTGGATGGTCCGTGGTTTTCCCTACTTTTTTCAAGTTAAGTCTGAATTTTGCAGTAAGGAGTTCATGATCTGAGCCACAGTCTGCTCCCAGTCTTTAGCCATGCCATGTAGGGCCACCTAAGATGGATGGGTCATACTGGAGAGTTCTGGAAAAACATGGTTCACTGGAGAAGAGAATGGCAAACCACTTCAGTATTCTTGCCTTGAGAACCCCATGAACAGTAAGAAAATGCAAAAAGACAAGACACTGAAAGATGAACTTCCCAGGTCGGTACGTGCCCAATATGCGACCAGAGAAGAGTGGAGAAATAACTCCAGAAAGAATGAAGAGCCAGGGCCAAATCAAAAACAACGCCCAGTGGATGTGATGGGTAATGGAAGTAAGGTCGGATGCTGTAGAGAGCAATATTGCATAGGAATCTGGAATGTTAGGTCCATGAATCAAGGCAAACTGGAAGTCGTCAAACAGCAGATGGCAAGAGTGAACATCAACATTTTAGGAATCAGAGAACTAAAATGGACTGGAATGGGCAAAATGTAATTCAGATGACCATTACATCTACTACCGTGGGCAAGAATCCCTTAGAAGAATTGGAGTAGCCCTCAGAGTCAACAAAAGACTCTGAAATGCAGTACTTGGGTGCAGTCTCAAAAACAATAGAATGATCTCTGTTCATTTCCAAGGCAAACCATTCAGTATCACAGTAATCCAAGTCTATGGTCCAACCAGGAATGCTGAAGAAGCTGAACAGTTCAATGAAGATCTACCAGACCCACCCAAAAAAGACGTCCTTTTCATTATAGGGGACTAGAATGCAAAAGGAATGGAAAAGTAGGAAGCTGAGAGATACCTGGAATAACAGGCAAATTTGGCCTTGGAGTACAAAATGAAGCAGGTCAAAGGCTAACGGAGTTGTGCCAAGAGAACGCACTGGTCATAGCAAACGTCCTCTTCCAATAGCATAATCTACTTGAAGAAGCCATTTGCCACGAGTAAATTTCCTGAAGTCATTTATGGAGGGAAAAAAGCAGGGGGAGAAATGCTACACGGCCACAAGGCCAGATGTTGCGCATCCCTAACTATTAAAGGAGAAATGACAGTCAAACGAGAATGGGAAATAGAACCCCCACCAGCCATAATGGACATCCTCGCATGTCTACCCACAGTAAATGTGGGAGAGAGTCAGGAGTTGACTGGGCCCCATGACACGGTGGTTGGGAACGGCCATTAGCAACCACCCCTAGAAAAGAGCGCCTCCACAGGCCAGGAAAAAACCTTTCAGGGGAGCTAAGCCTAGAATATGAAATACCCGCCCCTGGGCCTGCATCCCAAGAAAACCGTCATTCAAAACGACAGGGGCAATGGTCGCTGCAGCACTACTTACAGTGTGCAAGACACAGTCCCAAGAAAATGTTTACTGATAGCATAAAGCTTCTAGAAAACGTGGTACCTACACACAATGCCTACTACTCAGCCATGAAGAGCCACCACAGAGATTATGAAAATATGCCATTGGTCGCCCCCCCAGGAATGACCTTGAAGGATCATACACTAAGGGAACACAGAGCAGGAAGGAAAAAACATATATCCCATCCAGGCAACACTTTCAAAATATATGAAGGGACTCATTTAAAATCCCCANCACTGGTTCTCCTCGTACCAGGGCCCCCAGTCCAAGCCTCCTTCCTGAGATGCAGCATCCTAGGCCCCTCCGCAGGGGCTGTGGCCCAAGTTGGGGGTTGTCTGGAGGGGAGGGCCAGACTTTCAGGGAGAAGAAGTATGAGACATGAGCCCTTGAGTGTTTGCTCAGGCACATTCCACTCGAATAAACAGCTCATGAAGCCAGTTTTCCTAAGGATTTCCTTGCCGCAGGAACCAGAGTTGGACATGAAGAACGGCGGCCAACCTCTGCAACTTGACCAGCAGTGCTTACCCCCACTTCCAATTCACAAGCCCTGGGGGGCTCTTAATGACAGACGCCCTCAGGAAAGGCCCAGGGACAGTACTGCAGAAATAAATTCCAAACACAGCCAACTTTCAAGTCAACTGCAACAGGTAAATTTCCCTCACATGCTTTGAGGGAAATGGAAAAACAAAAACAAAAACACTGACAGCCACAGAATAAGATCCTCAGCATCCCAGTCGTGTCTGACGGCCACAGAACAAGATCCTCAGCATCCCAGTCGTGTCTGACTCTTTGTGACCCCATGGACTATAGCCTAACCAGGTTCCTCCATCCGTGGGATTTTCCAGGCAAGAGTACTGGAGTGGGTTGCCATTTCCTTCTCCAAGAGATCTTCCCGACCCAGGGACTGAACTCAGGTCTCCCGCATTGTAGGCAGACGCTTTACCGTCTGAGCAACCAGGGAAGATCCAATAAAATGACAGCAAACCCCAAACCATACCAATCAGATGAACAGCTGCACAAGTCTACAAGCAATAAATGGAGGAGAAAGTCAAGAGGGGAGGGAACCCCCATACACAGCTGGTGGAATGGACATTGGCAACAGCTACTAGAAAGACAGTCTCTGCATGCCAGAAAATAAAACTAAGACAGGTAAGCCTAGGGCTTATCACATCAGAGTCTAGAGCCGGAGAAAACCATCTCTAAAAAAGACACACACACCCCAGCATTCACTGCAGCGCTAATTACAGGAGCCAACACACAGAACCACAAAATCTCCAGCGACAGCTTAAAACTTAAACTAGTCATGATACCTATACTCCAGGGACTATTATTCAACCACAAAAAAATAATGCCACTGAAACTGTGCAGTTATGCCACTAGTGGACACAAGGGTAGACCTTGGAGGATCATACCCTAAGTGAAAGCAGCCAGACAAAGGAGGAATATTGCAGAGGATGAACCTCTTCGGCAAAATAAAAAAATTTTAAAAAAGGATGAAAAACAACTAATTTACAATGCAAAAGGAGCCTCTGAGAATTCAAATACTAGCAAAGAATTCAAAAAAGAAATGAGACAATAGAGGGCCAGGATAAACTAGGAGGTTGGAACTAACAAATACACAGAAAGCCCCTACTCCAAGGTATGCACCAAAATACGTACCTGTAATTATCCACAAGGATTATCTCCTTCCCCCTTTCACATTCACACACATAAAAATATCTGTCTCTGGTAGATACTCACAAGGATCTGATGTCCAGCACAGGGAACTTTTCTCTAAGTTCAAAAATATTCTCGATGGAAGAAGAACCCACAAAGGAACAGATATGCTGTATGCATATGTCAAAAGTGAGTCAAGTGGCTGTACACTGATGGCAAGCACAAAACCACAAACCAGCTCTATTCAAAAATAGCAATGGCTTGAGATTAAAGGAAAGGAAAGGAAATAAACTCACTATCCATTCCGGGCCTACCTGACTTGGGCTGCTACCTCATCACCGAGGAGGCTTGGTTCCCATGGCTGAACTGGGCTGAGGTTATGACACCAGGGAGGGTACCCTGGTGTGGGTACCCCCGCACTGTCTGGTTTTCTCTGTCTGGGACCACAGTCCCTAGTGCACCCAAGGATGCTGGCACACCCTCTGACCTCGAGGACCTTTGAAAACTCACCAATCACCAGGGGTCCTGGTGGTGGGGTCCCCAGTTCAATCCTCCTTCCTGAGAGTAGAGCCTCCTAGGTTCCTCATCGGAGTTACGGCTCAGGCTGGGATGAGTCTGGAGGGGAGGGGAGAAGCTTTAAGGAGAACAACTAGTGAGAAACAAGCCCTTGAGTGTTTGCTGGGGCGCATTCCTCTCTAATTCCCAGCCCAGGACACTAACTTTCCATAGGCTCTGGTTGCGGGAGGACCAGAATTGGCCATGAGGAAGTGCTGCCGCCTTGTGGACATTTCCTGTAACTACAACTTGAAAGCTGCGCTTACTGACCACCTTCAATTCACAGTGCCTGTGGGGCTTAATTGACAGCTGTCCTCAGGAAATGTCCTGGAGTCTCTATGGCAGAAATAAATTACACACACAACCTACCTCAAGAAGCCAACTGCCGCAGGTAAATTTCCTCAAGTCCTCTATGGACGGAAAAAAGGGAGGAAAAAACACCAATCAGCCACAGGACCGGACGTTCAGCATCCCTAATTTTTAAAGGAGGAATAACAATCAGAATGGCAACAGGAAACCAAACCCCACCATGTAGAATGGACGTCCTCACAGGCCCACCAGCTGCCAATATGGGAGAGTCGAGAGATGATTGAACCCCACGACACACTGGTTGGAAACGGACATAGCCAACAACCCCTAGAAAAGACAGCCTTCCCTATGCCAGAAGAAAAAGAACCTTTCAAGAGAGCTAAGCCTGGGATCAACACACCCACTCCTGGGCCTGTAGCCTGAGAAAACCATCCTTCAAAAAGACACGAACCCCGACATTCACTGCAGCACTATTTACAGTACCTGAGGCAGGGTCCTCAGAAAATGTTTACCAGCACGTTCAAGCTTCAAGAAAATGTGGTACCTATACACAATGCCTGTTACTCAGCCATGAAAAGTCACCACAGAAATTACGAAATGATGTCATTGGTTGCTACCAGGATGGTCCTTGGAGGATCACAAACTAACTAAAGTCAACCAGAGATAGGAAGGCAAAAGAATAGTATATCCTTTACAGGCAAAATTTTTACAAGTATACCAAAGAACTAATTTAAAACACACACATACAAATCTTAGAATTCAAACACAAGCAATCCCCTCAAGCCTCAGGGATAAATTCGGTGAAGACAAATACACAGGAATCTGTATCTGTAATAGAAAATCCACAAGGATTATTTTTCTCCTTCCTTTTTTCCTTCCAAATATACAGAGAATTCTGTATCTCTAACATAGACACAAAAATCTCTGTCATAGAAAATTCACAAGGATTATCTCCTTCCTTCCACAAATACTAAAGGAAAAAAACCTGTATCTCTAATAGATAAGCCAGAAGGACTTGATTTTAGGCAGAGGGATATTTGTTCAACCTTCTGCAATATCCTCTATAGCAAAGAATCTCCCAAACAAGAGATATGTTGTATGTACATGTCATAATTTAATCAGGCCACACTGTATACACTGAAAAGAAACACACAACTGGGGATTAAAGAAAAGTAAAAGAAAGAAAAGTGTTAGTCACTCAGTTATGTCCAGCTCTTTGTGACCCCATGGGCTGCAGCCCACCAGGATCCTCTGTCCGTGGGATTTACAGGGCATGAATACTGGAGTGGGTTGCCTTCCGTTTTCCAGGGGATCTTCCCGACTTAGAGGTCGAGCCCAGGTCTCCTGCACTGGCAGGTACATTCTTTACCACGTGAGCCAACACCTAATTCCCAGTCCAGGAAGCTGACATTCCTTATGGCTCTGGTTACAGGAGGACCAGAGGTGGGCATGAGGAAGTGCTGTCGCCTAGTGGACATTTCCCGTAACTACAACTTGAACACACATGAGCTTACTGACAGCCTCGATTCACAGTGTCTATGAGGCTGTTGGCACCCCACTCCAGTACTCTTGCCTGGAAAATCCCACGGATGGAGGAGCCTGGTGGGCTGCAGTCCATGGGGTCGTTGCGAGTTGGATACGACTCGGTGACTTCACTTTCACTTTTCACTTTCATGCGTTGGAGAAGGAAATGGCAACCCACTCCAGTGTTCTTGCCTGGAGAATCCCAGGGACGGGGGAGCCTGGTGGGCTGCCGTCTATGGGGTCGCACAGAGTCAGACACGACTGAAGCAACTTAGCAGCAACAGCAGCAACATGAGGCTGTTAATTGACAGCTGCCCTGGAGAAATGTCCTGGCTCCAATATGGCAGCAATAAATTCCAAACACAACTTACTTTCTAAAACTGAAAGAGACACATGTACCCCAGTGTTCATTGCAGCACTGTACAATAGCTAGGGCATGGAAGCAACCTAGATGTCCATCAGCAGATGAATGGATAAGGCAGTTGTGGTACCTATACACAATGGAGTATTACTCAACTATAAAATAGAAGGTGTTTGAGTCAGTTCTAATGAGGTGGATGAAACTGGAGCCTCTTATATAGACTGAAATAAATCAGAAAGAGAAACACCAGTACAGTATATTAATGCATATATATGGAATTAAAAAAAATATAAACAGGACACAATTTGACACAAAATGCAGCAAGTTCTTCATGTATCCACCTCTTAGAATAATGAAAAATAAACCACAAATCAGAAGATGGGACCTCATTAACCACAAAACCATTTGAGTTCCAAAGGAAACCCTAAATGAGAGACAAGCACAGCACTCAGAATAGGAAGAAAGATTTGCAAAGGAAATTGCCCACAAAGGATTCATCTTCAAAACATACAAACAGCTCGTGACTCGATATCAAAAATAAATACATCCCCAAAACAAAATGGGCCAAAGATTGAAATGGATATTTGCCGGGGTCCAGCCCTGGTGGATCCAGGGTGATTCGGAAGGGGAGACGGATAGGCGAGGAAAAACTCATTTATTCAGAAATATAAGATTAGATTAGGAAATAATA
>SJYA01003225.1:8689-22691 GCA_006410615.1 Neotragus moschatus
CCCCCACCTCCCTCCCCATCCCATCCCTCAGGGTTGTCCCAGTGCACTAGCTTTGAGTGCTCTTTTCATGTATTGAACATGGACTGGTGATCTATTTCACATATGGTAATATACATGCTTCAATGCTAGTCTCACAATTCATTCCACCCTTGCTTTCTCCCATAGAGTTCAAGAACCTGTTCTTTATATCTGTGTCTCTTTTGCTATCTCACATATAGGTATTTTGATGATGATTTTTCTGACTGCTGTAAGGCAATACCTCATTGTAGTTTTGATTTGTATTTCTCAAATAATGAGTGATGTCTAGCAGCTTTTTCTGTGTTCAGTAGCCATTGTGTGTCTTCTTTGGAGAAATGTCTGTTTAGTTCTTCTGCCCATTTTTTGATTCGGTTAATTTCTTTCCTGGTATTGTGCTACATGAGCTGCCTGTATATTTCAGAGATTAATCCATCGCCAGTTGTTTCATTTGCTATTATTTTCTCTCATTCTGTGGGTTGTCTTTTCTTCTTGTTTATAGTTTCTCTCACTGAGAAAAATAATTTGAATTTAATAAAGTCCACTTTGTTTATTTTTATTTTCATTGCTCTAGGAGATGGGTCATAGAGGAACTTGCTGTGATTTATGCCAGAAAGTGTTCTGCCTATGTTTTCCTCTAAGAGGCTTAAAGATTCTGGTCTAGATTTAGGTCTTTACTCCATTTGACTTTATTTTTTGTATGCTGTAAGGAAATGTCAGCGAATTTGGAAAACTCAGTAGCAGCCACAGTACTGGAAAAGGTTAGTTTTCATCCCAATCCTCAAGAAGGGCAGTGCCAAAGAATGTTCAAGTTACTAAACAATTGCATTCATTTAGCATGTTAGTAACTGGACATGGAATAACACATTGGTTCCAAATAGGAAAAGGAGTACGTCAAGGCTGTATATTGTCACCCTGTTTGTTTAACTTTTATGCAGAGTACATCATGAGAAACACTGGGCTGGAAGAATCATATGCTGGAATCAAGATTGCCAAGAGAAATATCAATAACCTCAGATATGCAGATGACATCACCCATAAGGCAGAAAGTGAAGAGGAACTAAAGAGTCTCTTGATGAAAGTGAAAGTGGAGAGTGAAAAAGTTGGCTTAAAGCTCAACATTCAGAAAACGAAGATCATGGCCTCTGGTCCCATCACTTCATGTTAAATAGATGTAGAAACAGTGGAAACAGTGTCAGACTTTATTTTTCTGGGCTCCAAAATCATTGCAGACGGTGACTGCAGCCATGAAGTTAAAAGACACTTACTCTTTGGAAGAAAAATTATGACCAACCTAGACAGCATATTGAAAAGCAGAGACATTACTTCACCAACAAAGGTCCGTCTAGTTAAGTCTACGGTTTTTCCAGTGGTCATGTATGCATGTGAGAGCTGGACTGTGAAGAAGGCTGAGCGCCAAAAATTGATGCTTTTGAACTGTGGTGTTTGAGAAGACTCTTGAGAGTCCCTTGGACTGCAAGGAGATACAACCAGCCCATTCTGAAGGAGATCAGCCCTGGGATTTCTTTGGAGGGAATGATGTTAAAGCTGAAACTCCAGAACTTTGGCCACCTCATGCGATGTTTTGACTCATTGGAAAAGACTCTGATGCTGGGAGGGATTGGGAGGCAGGAGGAGAAGGGGACGACAGAGAATGAGATGGCTGGATGGCATCACTGACTTGATGGACATCAGTCAGTGAACTGCGGGAGTTGATGATGGACAGGGAGGCCTGGCGTGCTGCGATTCATGGGGTCGCAAAGAGTCAGACATGCCTGAGTGACTGAACTGAACTGAACTGAACTGAAAGTTTATGCTAAAAATCCTTCAAGCTAGGCTTCAGTAGTACATGAACCAAGTACTTCCAGATGTGCAAGCTGCACTGAGAAAAGGCAGAACAAGATATTAAATTGCCAGCATTCATTGGATCATAGACAATGCAAGGGGATTAAAGAAAAACATCTATTTCTGCTTCATTAACTATGCAAAAGCCATTTTGTGGATCACAAAAAACTGGAAAATTCTTAAAGTGGTGGGAATACCAGACTATCTTACTTACCTGTCTCTTGAGAAACCTGTATGCATGTAAAGAAGTGCAACAGTTAGAAACAGACATGGAACAAAGACTGATTCAAAATTGGGAACAAAGTAAAACAAGGAAGTCACCCTGCTTATTTAATTTATATACAGAGTACATCATGTTAAATGCTAGGATTGGTGAATCACAAGCTGGAATCAAGATTGCTGGAAAAATTGTAACAACCTCAAATATGCAAATGATACCACTCTAATGGCATAATGTGAAGAGGAACTAAAGAGCTTCTTGATGGGGATAATAATTGTGACAAAGGAGAATTAAGGAGTTGGCTTAAGGCTCATCATTAAAAAAGCTAAGACCATGGCATTTGGTACTATCACTTCATGGCAAATAGAAGGGGGAAAAGTGGAAGCAGTAACAGATTTTATTTTCTTGGGCTCCAAAATCACTGCTGACTGTGATTGTAGCCATGAAATTAACAGATCCTTGCTCCTTGGAAGGAAAGATATGGCAAACCTAGGTAGTAAATTCAAATGTAGAGACATCTCTTTGCCAAGAGAGGTCTGTATAGTGAAAGCTATGGTTTTACCAGTAGTCCTGTAAGGTTGTGAGAGCTGGACCATAAAAAAAAAAAAAAAAAGAAGACTGAGCGCTAAAGGATAAATTCTTTCAAATTGTGGTGCTGCAGAAGACTATTGAGAGTCACTTGCACAACAAGGAGATCAAACAAGTCAACCCTAAAGGAAACCAACTTTTAATGTACATTAGAAGGACTGATGCTGAAGCTGAAACTCCAATACTTTGGCCACCTGATGTAAAGAGCTGACTCATTTGAAAAGACCCTGATCCTGGAAAAGACTGAAGACAAAAGGAGAAGGGGGTGGCAGAGGATGAGTTTTACATAGCATCACTGACTCAATANCAACTTTTAATGTACATTAGAAGGACTGATGCTGAAGCTGAAACTCCAATACTTTGGCCACCTGATGTAAAGAGCTGACTCATTTGAAAAGACCCTGATCCTGGAAAAGACTGAAGACAAAAGGAGAAGGGGGTGGCAGAGGATGAGTTTTACATAGCATCACTGACTCAATAGACAAGAATTTGAAAAAAAAAATCTTGGAACTAGTGAAGGACAGGGAAGCCTAGCATTCTGCAGTCCATAGGATCATAAAGTGCTAGAAACAACTGAACACACACACATACACATGAAGCGATCTCTTTTCATTTGTTTACATGTAGCTGTCTAGATTCCCCAGCACCACTTATTGAAGGGACTATCTTTCTCCATTGGGTATTCTTGCCTTCTTTGTCTAAGGTAACATGTTCATAGGTGTGTGGGTTTAGATCTGTGTTTTCTACCTTGTTCCATTGGCCTGTATTTCAGTTTTTGTGCCAGTACCCTACTAACTTAATGATTGTAGCTTTGTTGTATTGTATGAAGTCAGGAGGCTTGATTCTTACAGCTATATTCTTTTTTAAATATAAATTTATTTATTTTAATTGGAGGCTAATTACTTTACAATATTATATTGGTATTTTCATACATCAACATGAATCTGCCATGGGTGTACACGTGTTCCCCATCCTGAACTCCCCTCCCACCTCCTACCCCATACCATCCTTCTGGGTCATTCCAGTGCACCGGCCCCGAGCATCCTGTATCATGCATTGAACATGGACTGGCGATTCATTTCATATATGATATTATACATGTTTCAATGCCATTCCCCGAAATTATTCCACCCTCGCCATTTCCCATAGAGTCCAAAAGACTGTTTTATATATCTGTGTCTCTTGTGCTGTCTCTCGTACAGTGTTATCACTACCATCTTTCTAAATTCCATATATATTCATTAGTATACTGTATTGGTGGAGAAGGCAATGGCACCTCACTCTGGTACTCTTGCCTGGAAAATCCCATGGATGGAGGAGCCTGGTAGGCTGCAGTCCATGGGGTCGCTGAGTAGGACATGACTAAGAGACTTCATTTTCACTTTTTTCACTTTCCTGCATTGGAGAAGGAAATGGCAACCCACTCCAGTGTTCTTGCCTGGAGAATNATCTGAAATCGCTCAGTCGTGTCTGGCTCTTTTGCCACTTCCATGGACTCCAGCCTACCAGGCTCCCTTGTCCATGGGATTTTCCAAGCAAGAATACTGGAATGGGTTGCCATTTCCTTCTCCAGGGGATTTTCTCAACCCAAGGATCAAACCTGGATCTCCTGGATTGTAGGCAGACGCTTTTATCATCTAAGCCACCAGGGAAGTCTCAATAATTTTTTGCCAGACTTGGCTAAATGTCACAAAATCTCTTTGTTGCAGGTGATTCTAGGCAGAAAGCAGGGTCCAGTAGTCTCCTGCTGATTTGCCAAATGTTGGGTGTGGGGAAATTTCTCCCTCTACACACTTGAGTTTTTGTGGACGAATTAATAATAAAGTTGACAAAAGACAGATTAATAGAAGGAAAAGAAATAAATTTTAATTGATGTGCACAAAAATCTCAGAAATATAGTACCTAAATGTGGGCAAAGAATATATTGAAGAATCCTTGCTTCTCTACAATAAAACCCGCTTTTTCATGATGTATGATTTTTTTCTAAATGTGTTATTCTATTCCATTTGCTAGAACTTAATTGAGGATATTTGCATTTGTGCTTATCAGTGATATTTGTGTGTAATTTGTGTGTGTGTGTATGTGTATGTTATTTTTGTCTGGTTTTGGTATCAGAGTGATGGTGGCTTTGTAGAATGAATTTGGGAGTTTTCCTTCCTCTGCAATTTTCTGGAAGAGTTGGAGCAGTATAGGTATTATGCTTTCTAAACTTTTGATTGAATTCACCTGTGAACCCATTTTGTCCTGGGCTTTTGCTTGTTGGAAAATATTTTATAACAATTTACAATTTCTGTGCTGCTCATATTTTCTATTTTTTGTTTCAGTTTGGGAAGGTTATATTTTTCTAAGACTTTGCTCATCTATTCCAGTTTGTTAAATTTACTGGATTAGAGCTACCTGTGGTAGTCTCTTATGATCCCTTGCATTTCTGTGTTGTCAGGTGTAACTTCACTTTTACTTCTATTTTATTGATTTGAGTCTTTCTTAATTTCTTTCTTAATTAGTCTGACCAAAGGTTTGTCAATTTTGTTTATCTTCTCAAAGAAACAACTTCTAGTTTTATTGATCTTTGCCATTGTGTCCTTCACTTCTTTTTCACTTATTTCTGATCTGACCTTTATGATTACTTTGCTTGTATTAATTTGTTTTTGGTGTTGTTTTTGTTCTTTTTCTAGTTGCTTTCAGTCAGTTCAGTCACTCAGTCATGACTGACTATTTGCAACCCCATGAACCACAGTATACCAGGCCTCCTTGTCCATCACAAACTCCTAGAGTCCACCCAAACCCATGTCCATGGAGTTGGTGATGCCATGCAACCATCTCATTCTCTGCTGCCCCATCTCCTCCTGCCCTCAATCTTTCCCAGCATCAGGGTCTTTTCAAATGAGTCAGCTCTTCGCATGAGGTGGCCAAAATATTGGAGTTTCAGCTTCAACATCAGTCCTTCCAATGAATATCCTTGACTGATCTCCTTTAGAATGGAATGGTTGGATGTCCTTGCAGTCCAAGGGACTCTCAAGAGTCTTCTCTAACACCACAGTTTAAAAGCATCAATTCTTCTTCACTCAGATTTCCTTGTAGACCACCTCTCACATCCATACATGACCACTGGAAAAACCATAACTTTGACTAGACGGACCTTTGTTGACAAAGTGATGCCTCTGCTTTTCAATATGCTGTCTAGGTTGATCATAACTTTCCTTCCAAAGAGTAAGCATCTTTTAATTTCATGGCTGCAATCACCATCTGGAGTGATTTTGGATCCCCAAAAAATAAAAAGTCAGCCACTGTTTCCAATGTTTCCCTATCTATTGGCCATGAAGTGATGAGACTGGATGTCATGATCTTAGTTTTCTGAATGTTGAGTTTTAAGCCAACTTTTTCACTCTCTTCTTTCACTTTCATCAAGAGACTCATTAGTTCTTATTCACCTTCTGCATTAAGGGTGGTGTCATCTGCATATCTGAGGTTATTGATATTTCTCTTGGCAATCTTTATTCCAGCCTGTGCTTCATCCAGCTCAGTGTTTCTCATGATATACTCTGCATATAAGTTAAACAATCAGGGTGACAGTATACAGCCTTAACATACTCCTTTCCCGATTTGAAACCAATCTGTTGTTCTATGTCCAGTTCTAACTGTTGCTTCTTGACCTGCATACAGGTTTCTCAAGAGGCAGGTCAGGTGTTTTGGCTTGCCATCTCTTGAAGAATGTTCCACAGTTTATTGTGATGAACCAGTCAAAGGCTTTGGCATAGTCAGTAAAGCAGAATAGATGTTTTTCTGGAACTACCTTGTTACTAGGTGTAATTTAGGTGTAATGTAAGGTTGTATACGTGACATTTCTCTTGTTTCTTGAAGGACAGTTAAAAACCATATGATCATCACAATAGATACAGAAAAAGCTTTTAACAAGATTTAATACTCATTTTTTACTTAAAAAAGGAAACAATCATAAAAGGAATATATCTCAACAAAATAAGCGCTGCATATGACAAAGGCAGAGCAAACATTATTCTTAATGGTGAAAAATGGAAAGAATTTCCGCTAAGATAAGGAATAAGACAGTGATGTCCACTCTCAGGATCACTATGCAACATAGTTTTTGAAGTTCAAATAACAGCAATCAATAAAGAAAAACAAATAAAAATAATCTAAAATGGAAAATAAGTAAAACTCTCACTAGTTGCAGATTACATGATATTTTACATTAAAAAAACCATAAAGACACCACCAGAAAATTAATAGGGCTGATCAATGAATATAGTAAAGTCACAGGATATAAAATTAATGCACAGGAATCCATTGCACTCTTATACACTAACAGTGAAAAGTCAGAAATAAAAATTAAGTAACCAATCCTATAAAACATTTCAACAAAAAGAATAAAATATCTAGGGATAAACATAGCTAAAAAGAAGAAAAAAAAACCTCTATGCAGAACACTATAACATATTAATGAAAGAAATCAAGACAACACAGATGGGGAAGTATACCATACTCTTGGGTTGGAAGAATCAACATCGTAAAGATGATTATACTACCCAAAGCAATCTACAAATTCAATACAATCCCTATCAAGCTACCAGGGGTATTTTCCATAAGTAGAACAAAATTTTTGACAATCTGTGTGGAAACACAAAAGGTCCTGGATAGCCAAAGCAATCTTGAGAAAGAAGAATGGAACTGGAGGAATCAACCTCCCTGACTTCAGGCTCTACTACAAAGCCGCAGTCATCAAGACAGTATGGTACTGGCACAAAGACAGAAATATAGATCAATAGAACAAAATACAAAGCCCCAAAATAAATCCACACACCTGTGGACACCTTATCTTTGACAAAGGAGGCAAGGATATACAATGGAGTAAAGACAATCTCTTTAACAAGTGGTGCTGGGAAAACTGGTCAACCACTTGTAAAAGAATGAAACTGGAACGCTTTCTAAGACCACACACAAAAGTAAACTCAAAATTAATTAAAGATCTAAACATAAGACCAGAAACTATAAAACTCCTAGAGGAGAACATAGGCAAACCACTCTCAGACATAAATCAAAGCAGGATCCTCTATGATCCACATCCCAGAATATTGGAAATGAAAGCAAAAGTAAACAAATGGGACCTACTTAAAATTAAAAGCTTCTGCACAACAAAGGAAACTATAAGCAAGGTGAAAATATAGCCTTCAGAATGGGAGAAAATAATAGCAAATGAAGCAACTGACAAACAACTAATCTCCAAAACATACAAGAAACTCCTGCAGCTCAATTCCAGGAAAATAAATGACTCAAACAAAAAGTGGGCCAAAGAACTAAACTGACATTTCTCCAAAGAAGACATACAGATGGCTAACAAACAGATGAAAAGATGCTCAACATCACTCATTCTCAGAGAAATGCAAATCAAAACCACAATGAGGTACCATTTCANTACACACACACACACACACACACACACACACACACACACACATATATATATATATAACAAGAAACCCACTTCACACCTAGGGACACATAGAGACTGAAAATGAGGAGATGGAAGAAGATATCCCATGCAAAAGGAAATCAAAAGAAAGCTGGAGTAGCCATATTCATATCAAATAAAATAGATTTCCAAATAAAGACAAGGAAGAATACTACATAATGATCAAGGGATAGATCCAAGAGGAAAAAATAACATTTGTAAATATATGCACCCAACATAAAAAACCTCTCTATATAATGAAATGCCAAAAGGCACATAGGGGGAATGGACAGTAACTCAAAAACAATGGCAGATCTTAACAACCCAAATACACCAAAGGACAGGTCATCCAGATGGAAAACTAGTAAGAAAACACAAGTGTAAAATGATACATTAAAACACATAGACTTAGATAATATTTATAGGATATTTCATCCAAAAGCAATAGAATGCACTTCTAAAGTATATATGGAATATTCTCCAAAATATGTCACATCTTGGGTCACAAATCAAGCCTGGATAAATTTAAGAAAATAGAAATCATATTGAACATCTTTTCCAAAAGTTCTATCAGATTAAATAACAATTGGGGTCAGGGGAGGTGGCCGAGAGGAGCTACCCTATGTCCAAGGTCAGGGGAGGTGGCCCAGAGGAGCAACCCCACATCCAAGGAATGGTGGCTGTGAGGATGCAGGAGGGCTGAGAGGAGCTACTCCACTTTCAGGGTCAGGAGGGACAGCAGTGAGGAGATACTCCTCGATCAAGGTAAGGAACAGCAGCTGTGCTTTGCTGGAGCAGCAGTGAAGAGATACCCCATGTCCAAGATAAGGGAACCCAAGTAAGATGGTAGGTGTTGCAAGAGGGTATCAGAAGGCAGACACACTGAAACCATAACCACAGAAAACTAGTCAGTCTAATCACTTTGACCACAGCCTTGTCTAACTCAATGAAACTAAGCCATGCCCTGTGGAGCCACCCAGGATGGGTGAGTCATGGAGGAGAGGTCTGACAGAATGTGGTACATTGGAGAAGGGAATGGAAAAGCACTTCAGCATTCTTGCATTGAGAACCCCATGAACAGTATGAAAAGGCAAAATGATAGGATATTGAAAGAGGAATTCCACAGGTCAAAAGGTGTCCAATATGCTGCTGGAGATCAGTGGAGAAATAACTCCAGAAATAATGAAGGGACAGAGTCAAAGCAGAAACAATATCCTGTTGTGGATGTGACTGTTGACAGAAGCAAAGTCCAATGCTGTAAAGAGCAATATTGCATAAGAACCTGGAATATCAGCTCCATGAATCAAGGCAAATTGGAAGGGGTCAAACAGGAGATGGCAACAGTGAATGTCAACATTCTAGGAATCAGCAAACTAAAATGGATTGGAATGGCTGAATTTAATTCAGATGACCATTGTATCTACAACTGTGGACAGAAATACCTTAGAAGAAATGGAGTAGCCATCATGGTCAACAAAAGAGTCCCAAGTGCAGTACTTGGATACAATCTCCAAAATGACAGAATGATCTCTGTTCGTTTCCAAGGCAAACCATTCAACATTACAGTAATCCAAGCCTATGCCCCAACCAGTAATGCTGAAGAAGCTGAAGTTGAATGATTCTATGAAGATCTACAAGGCCTTTTAGAACTAACACCCCCAAAATATGTCATTTTCTTTATAGGGGACAAGAATGCAAAAGTAGGAAGTCAAGAAACACCTGGAATAACAGGCAAATGTGGCCTTGGAGTATGGAATTAAGCAGGGAGAAGGATAATAGAGTTTCCTCAAGAGAACGCACTGGTCATAGCAAACACCCTCTTCCAACAACACAAGAGAAGACTCTACACATGGAAATCACCAGATGGTCAACACTGAAGTCAGATTGATTATATTATTTACAGCTAAAGATGGAGAAGGTCTATACAGTCAACAAAAACAAGACCAGAGGCTGACTGTGGCTCAGATCATGAACTCCTTATTGTCAATTTCTTAAACTGAAGAAAGCACAGAAAACCACTAGACCATTCAGGTACGACATAAATTAAATCCTTTATGATTATACAGTAGAAGTGAGAAATAGATTTAAGGGACTAGATCTGATAGATAGAATGCCTGATGAACTATGGACGAAGGTTCGTGACATTGTACAGGAGACAGATATCAAGACCATCACCAAAAAAAGAAATGAAAAAAGCAAACTGACTGTCTAAGAAGGCCTTACAAATAGCTGAAAAGAAGAGAAGTGAAAAGCAAAGGAGAAAAGGAAAGATATAAGCATCTGAATGCAAAGTTCCAAAGAATAACAAGGAAAGATAAGAAAGCCTCCTTGGCGATCAATGCAAAGATTGAGGAAAACAACAAAAAGGAAAAGACTAGAGATCTCTTCAAGAAAATTAGAGATACCAAGGGAACATTTAATGCAAAGATGGTCTTGATAAAGGGCAGAAATGGTATGGACCTATAGAAGCAGAAGATATTAAGAAAAGGTGGCAAGAATACACAGGAGAACTGTACAAGAAAAAGCTTCATGACCGAGATAATCACGATGGTGTGATCACTCATCTAGAGCCAGATCTCTTGGAATGTGAAGTCAAGTGGGCCTTAGAAAGCATCATTATGAACAAAGCTAGTGGAGGTGATGGAATTCCAGTAGAGCTATCTCAAATCCTGAAAGATGATGCTGTGAAAGTGCTGCACTCAATATCCCAGCAAATTTGGAAAACTCAGCAGTGGCCACAGGACTGGAAAAGATCAGTTTTCATTCCAGTCCCAAAGAAAGGCAATGCCAAAGAATGCTCAAACTACCACACAATTGCACTCATGTTACATGCTAGCAAAGTAATGCTCAAAATTCTCCAAGCCAGGCTTCAACAGTATGTGAACCATGAACTTCCAGATGTTCAACTTGAATTTGGAAAAGGTGGAGGAACCAGAGATCAAATTGTCAATGTCCATTGGATCACTGAAAAACCAAAAAGTTCCAGAAAAACATCTATTTCTGCTTTACTGACTATGCCAAAGCCCTTGACTGTGTGGCTCACAATAAAATGTGCAACATTCTGAAAGAGATGGGAATACCAGACCACCTGACCTGCCTCTTTAGAAATCTGTATGCAGGTTAGGAAGCAACAGTTAGAACTGGATATGGAACTGGTTCCAAATAGGAAAAGGAGTACGTCAAGGCTGTATATTTTCACCCTGCTCATTTAACTTATATGCTGAGTACATCTTGAGAAATGCTGGGCTGAGAGAAGTACAAGCTGGAATCAAGATTGCCAGGAGAAATATCAATAAGCTCAGATATGCAGATGACACCGCCCTTATGTCAGAAAGTGAAGAACTAGAGAGCCTCTTGATGAAAGTGAAAGAGGAGAGTGAAAAAGTTTTCTTAAAGCTCAACATTTAGAAAACGAAGATCATGGCATCCAGTCCCATCAATTCATGGGAAAGAGATGGGGAAACAGTGGAAACAGTGTCAGACTTTATTTTTGGAGGCTCCAAAATAACTTCAGATGGTTATTTTAGCCATGAAATTAAAAGATGGCTACTCTTTGGAAGGAAAATTATGACCAACCTAGACAGCATATTAAAAAGCAGAGACATTACTTTGCCAACAAAGGTCCATCTAGTCAAGGCTATGGTTTTTCCAGTGATCATGTATGGATGTGAGAATTGGAATGTCAAGAAAGCTGAGAGCTGAAAAGTTGATGCTTTTGAACTGTGGTGTTGGAGAAGACTCTTGAGAGTCCCTTGAATGGCAAGGAGTTCCAACCAATCCATCCAAAGGAGATCAGTTCTGGATGAGGACTGATGCTAAAGCTGAAACTCCAATACTTTGGCCACCTCATGTGAAGAGCTGAATCATTGGAAAAGACCTTGATGCTGGGAGGAATTTGGAGCAGGAGGAGCAGGGGATGACAGAGGATGTGATGGCTAGATGGCTTCACCGACTCAATGGACATGAGTTTGGGTAAACTCTGGGTGTTTGTAATGGACAGGGAGCCCTGGTGTGCTGTGATTCATGAGGTGACAAAGAGTCGGACTTGACTGAGTGACTGAACTGAACTGAACAGGAGTAAAAAAAAATAATAAATAAAAAGCCTTTAAAAAATAGATATACATAGATCCTAAAAAAATACATAGAGTAAAATAGATACGTTATGTTATTAAATAACCAATGGATCACTGAAGAAATCAAAGAGGAAATAAATATATACCTCAAGACAAATGACAATGAAAACGCAATGATCTAAACCTATGGGACACAGAAAAAGCAGTTCTATCAGAAGTTTACAGAAATTAAATCTTAGCTTAAAAGAAAGAAAAGTCTCAAAACCCAAAATTCGTAGAAGGAAATAAATCATGAAGATCTAAGTAGGAATGAAAGAGATAGAGACAAGTTAAAAAAAAAATAGCAAAGATCAATAAAATTAAAAGCCAGTTCTTTTAGTGAGAAATTGCACAAAATTTTGTGAGAAAATATGCAAAACTGATATGCTTTTCAACAAACTCATGAAGAAAAAAGGGAGCATATTCAAATCAATAAAATTTGAAATGAAAAAGAAATTACAAAGGGCATCACAGAAATACAAACTATCGTAAAAGATATCACCAATAAAATGCAACTATCACCAATAAAATGGACCATCTAGAAGAAATGGACAAATTATTAGAAAAGTACAGTCTGTGGAAATTGAACGTGGAATAAATAGAAAATATGAGCAGAAGAATCACAAGTACTGAAATTGAAACTGTGATTAAAAATCTTTCAACAAACAAAAATTCAGTATCATATGGCTTCACAAGCAGATTCTGTCACATATTTAGATGAGTCAACATTTACTGTTTCAAAATTCTTCCTATAAAGTGCAGAAGTTAACACTCCAAAGCTCATTCTACAAAGCCACCATCACCCTGATACCAACACCAGACAAAGATATCACAAAAAAGAAAACTACAAGTCAAAATCATTGAAGAATATAAGTGCAAATATCCTCAGCAAAATACCACTAAACCAAACCCAAGAACATATTAAAAGGATCATACACCAGGGATGCAAGAATTTTTCTATATAGACAAATCAGTGTGATGTACCACATAATCATATTGAAGAATAAAAATTATATAATTATCTCAACAGATAGAAAACAAAGTTTTTGACAAATTTAAACATGTATTTGTGATATAATTTCTCAAAAAGTATCAGTCCAGTTCAGTCGCTCAGTCGTGTCCGACTCTGCGACCCCATGAATCGCAGCATGCCAGGCCTCCCTGTTGATCACCAACTCCTGGAGTTCACTCAGACTCATGCCCNGATGCATAACAAGTTTTTGCAAGATTTAACACCCATTTATTATTTTTGAAAATTGCTCAGAAATATCAACATAATAAAGTCCATGTATTACAAAACTACAGCTAAAATCATAGTCAATGGTGAAAAGCTGAAAACATTTCCTCTAAGATCAAGAAAAAGACAAGAATGGCCATTCTCACCAACTTTATTCCACATAGATTTGAAAGTCCTAGCTATACCAATCAGAGAAGGAAAAAATAAAGGGAATTTAATTGGAAAAGAAGGAAAGAATGTCATTGCTTGCACATGGCATGATGCTATACATAGAAAACTCTAAAAATGCTACCAGAAAACTAGAGCTTATTGATGAATTTGGTAAAGTTGCAGGATGCAAAACTGATACACAGAAACCCTTCCATCTCTATACACTAACAATAAGAGATCAAGAAAGGTTAAAATACTTAGGAATAAACCTACCTACAGAGGCAAAAAATAAATGTACTCAGAAAACCATAAGATATTGATGAAAGAAAGGAAAAATACAAAAACATGGAGAAATGTACCATCGTCTT
>SJYA01003226.1:6523-43129 GCA_006410615.1 Neotragus moschatus
CAAGCAGGACTTCAGAAAGGGTATGTCACATGGAAAAAAAAAAATGCCTCATGGCTCATTTATACTCCAAATCTCCAGAGTGAAAAACTACAGAACTCTAATGAGGCTAAAATGCTAGTGTTAAAGCTTCGTAAATGTAAACCTTTATTCCTTCCTCTAGTCCACAAATTGTACAGATCAGAGAATAACTACTGCATGATATAGTAGAAAAATAACAGATTTTGGGTCTCTTATTGACTTCAGGTTATGTCTTGGTCCTGGCAAAGGTATGCGACATGGAGTAAGTCACTTCCTCTCTCTGAATCTCAATTCAGTTCAGTTCAGTAACTCAGTCGTGTCTGACTCTTTGCAACCCCATGAACTGCATCACGCCAGGCCTCCCTGTCCATCACCATCTCCCAGAGTCCTGCCAAACCCATGTCCATTGTGTTGGTGATGCCATCCAACCATCTCATCCTTTGTCGTCCCCTTCTCCTCCTGCCCCCAATCCCTCCCAGCATCAGAGTCTTTTCCAATAAGTCAGCTCTCTGCATCAGGTGGCCAAAGTATTGGAGTTTCAGCTTCAACATCAGTCCTTCCAATGAACACCCACGACTGATCTCCTTTAGAATGGACTGGTTGGATCTCCTTGCAATCCAAGGGACTTTCAAGAGTATTCTCCAACTCCACAGTTCAAAAGCATCAGCTCTTCAACACTCAGCTTTCTTTATAGTCCAACTCTCACATCCATACATGACCACTGGAAAAACCATAACCTTGACAAGACAGACCTTTGTTGACAAAGTAATACCTCTGCTTTTTAATATGCTGTCTAGGTTGGTCATAACTTTCCTTCCAAGGAGTAAGTGTCTTTTAATTTCATGGCTGTAATCACCATCTGCAGTGATTTTGGAGCCCAGAAAAACAAAGTCAGCCACTGTTTCCACTGTTTCCCCATCTATTTGCCATGAAGTGATGGGACCGGATGCCATGAATCTCAGCTTCCTCATAAATAATGGTGAGCTTAGCACAAACATACAAACCAATATAATTTAAATGGTGTAATAATGCTGTCTAACTTGCACAGTTGTTTTCGGAAAGAGCCTGGGACTTAGTATACGCACAAGAAATAAATGTTCCTTACATTTCCTTTATTTTGTGGTCCTAGCAAAAGAATNATCTCAGCTTCCTCATAAATAATGGTGAGCTTAGCACAAACATACAAACCAATATAATTTAAATGGTGTAATAATGCTGTCTAACTTGCACAGTTGTTTTCGGAAAGAGCCTGGGACTTAGTATACGCACAAGAAATAAATGTTCCTTACATTTCCTTTATTTTGTGGTCCTAGCAAAAGAATTCCAGAAAAACATCTATTTCTGCTTCATTGACTATGCTAAAGCCTTTGACTGTGTGGATCACAAAAAACTGTGGAAAATTCTAAAAGATATGGAAATACCAGACCACCTTACCTGCTTCCTGCGAAACCTGTATGCAGGTCAAGAAGCAAGTTAGAAATCCTACTTGATCACAGAGTATGATCTTTTTTTAAAATTTCCATCTTGGTCCTTTATTTTTTATTGGAATATAATTGCTTTACAATGTTGTTTTAGTGTCTGCTGTACAACAGTGTGAATCAGCCATATATATACATATATCCTCACCCTCTGGAGCCTCTCTCTCATCCCCCATTCCACTCTACTAGGTCATCACAGAATAACGAGCTGAGCTCTGTGTTCAATACAGTAGCTTCTCTCTATCTATCTGTTTTACATATGATAGTGTATGTATGTCAATGCTACTCATTCAGTTCATCCCACACTCTCCTTACTCCCCTTTGTCTGAAAATCCATTCTCTACATCTGTTTCTCTATTCCTGTCCTGAAAATAGGTTCACACTACCATTTTTCTAGATTCCATATATATGCGTTAGTATATGATATTTGTTTTCCTCTTTCTGACTTACTTCACTCTGTATGACAGGCTTTAGTATTGTTAGATTTGGTTTGGTAGTATTTTTTTGAGAATTTTTGTATTTATATTCATTAGAGGTACTGACCTATAATTTTGCTTTTTTGTATTATCTTTGTCTGATTTTGGTATCAGAGTTATTATGGCCTCAGAGAATGTTCTTTCAGGTGTAATTTTTTGCAAAAGTTTCAGAAGAATAGGTATTAACTCCTCTTCAAATGTTTGGTAGAATTCTCCTGTGAAGTCATCTGGTCCTGGACTTTTCTTTGTTGGGAGCTTTTAGACCACAGATTCAATTTCATACTTGGAATTTATATTTTCATATTTTCTTTTTCTTCCTGTTTCAGCTTTGAGAGATTCTAGCTTTCTAAGAACTTGTCCATTTCTTCTAGTTTGTCCATTTTATTGGGATATAATTTTTCATAGTAGTCTCTTTGATGCTTTTTTTTTTTATTTTACTTTACAATACTGTATTGGTTTTACTATATATCAACATGAATCCACCACAGGTGTACACGTGTTCCCGATCCTGAACCCCCCTCCCCCTTCCCTCCCCATAACACCTCTCTGGGTCATCCCAGTGCACCAGCCCCAAGCATCCTGTATCCTGCATCGAACCTAGACTGGTGATTCATTTCTTATATGATATTATACATGTTTCAGTGCCATTCTCCCAAATCATCCCACCCTTGCCCTCTCCCACAGAGTCCAAAAGACTGTTCTATACATCTGNGAACATTTCATGCAAAGATGGGTTTGATAAAGGACAGAAATGGTATGGACCTAACAGAAGCAGAAGATAAATCCCTTATATGATTATTCATCTTTTATAACTGTGTATCCCTTAGTGTTGTCACAATAGCTTTATTTTTTTCCTGTTTTTGCATTTATTTATTGTCTTATGTGTTTATTTATGTGCCAAGCATATCATGCTGTGGATTCATTTTGAAACTGAACTGAGCTAGGCAATCTTAATATTTTGCAGAAATGCTGCTTCAAATTACTATGGCCCTCATCCTGTAAGTAGAGCTTTAGAATGAAGCATCTAAATCTTTTTTTTTTCCCATTCCAGTGACAGTTTTCTATCCCCACAAGGCTGACAGTAGGTGAGAAGTAGCATGATATAGTAAAAAGAATTCAAATCTCAACACCTCTGCTTAGCAATTCTATGCTCATCTGGATGTCAGTTAATGTTTTGTATATTCCATTTAATTTTTTTTCATTTTTAAGATAGAGATGATAATCCTCAGATCTTAGATGCGCTCTAGAAGGGTTAATGAGATAATATATAAATTGCCTGTCTCAGTTCCTGCATATAGTACACATGCAAGAGATGGCATTTCTGGCGTTTCCAATTAGTGATGTTGTTTAGTTGCCAAGTTGTATCCAAATCTTTTGTGACCTCATGGACTATAGCCCGCCAGGCTCCTCTGTCCATGGGATTTTCCAGGCAAGGATACTGGAGTGGATTGCCATTTCCTTTTCCAGGTTCCAATGAATAAATTGGCATAATAATAATAATGGCACCTTCCCATAGTTATAAGGATTAAAGGAAATACATTTGTAAAGGATTCTAGAGGACTATGCTACCTGTTCTTTTAAAGTAATATTATTAGCCAATACATGTGTAAAATAGTCAGAGTTATACAGCCTTCTGGTCACTGTGTGCTGAACTCCAGTCCTAGGCCTAAGAAGGTAGTGTGTAGGGAAAACACAATTTGACTAACTGCCTCAGTCAAAATTACATTCTCTCAGAGGAGGGTTGAATCAGGAAAAATAAATAAATAAATAAAATTAGAAACTAGTGACAAGAAAGTAGACTAATAAGGTTAAAATAATAATAAAAGGTAGAAAAAATAGAGGGAAAAGATTAATAATTATATACATAGTAGTTATCATTGTCATTCTAACAGGTCCCAGTTATTGAGTTCCTGTGTCTGGAACCGGATTAGAAAGTCTATAAATATTCTCAAATTTTCTGACCTTGTTTCTTTCCATATTTTATAGCTAGGGAAACAGAATCTCTGAGAGATTGAAGTACTTGCCTAAGATGACACAGCATGCAAATTTTAAGTGGCAGTTCTGGGATCCCAATTTAGACTCCAGAGACATTCTATTGTTCACTGTCCTTACTCATTGGAGCAAGACAGCATGATGTAGCATGCTTAGAGTCATGTCCTGGTTATAATTCTGGATTAAGCTTGTACTTGCTGTGTGCCCTTGGACTATTCAGTTAATTTGTCTGATCTTGAATTTCCACATGTATAAAATAAGGAAAATAATACTTCAAAGAGTTGTTCTGTGGGATAAATGAGATTGTATGTATAAAGTGTTGTGAGAGTCCCAGCACTGCCAATATTATATCACTGGAGAATATCCAGTGACATAATATGAGAAGGGTAAGAGAAACAGAGGAAAACCAGGAGATGACCATGTTTTCCAACACAGGAAATAATGTTTCCCAAAGAAAAGGGTGGCTGATACTGAAAAAAATAAATAAATAAGAAAATGAGTGAAAATGTTCTCTAAAATGTGGAAGTATAAAGGTCATTTGTGACCTCAGGGAAAGAGCATTGGGCTAGAAGCCAGATTACAATAAATTGGAAAGCTAATGGAAAGTGAAGACATGGAAACAGTGAGTGAAGATTACTTTAGTCAGAAATTTGGCTGAGAAAGAAAGAGAGATGAAGCTGTTATTTGAGGGGGAGGCAGTGTGGTAGAAGATTGTAATTTTTAGTGGGAAGAAGAGTATGTTTTGTGAGTAGAAAGGTTGGGCACAAGGAGGAAGGTAAATAATAATGATACCAATGAGGCAGTAGTTTTTAAATGAATCTTGGCTCTACTGAGTGAAGTCTAAGTCAGAGATAAAGACAAATATCATATGATATTACTTATATGCAGAATCTTAAAATGGGAACAAACTAATTTATCTACAAAACAGAAATAAAATTACATATGTAGAAAACAAATTTATGGCTATCAGAGTGTAAGGGGGGAGGGATAAATTGGGTGATTGAGATTGACATATATACACTATTATATATAAAATAGATAACTAATAAGGACCTACTTATTAGAGTTCCACAGGGAATGCTATTCAGTACTCTTTAATGACCTACATGGGAAAAGACTAAAAAAGAGTGGATATATGTATATGTATAACTGATTCACTCTGCTGTACAGCAGAAACTAACACAACATTGTCAATCAACTATACTCTAATAATTAAAAAATAATAATAAAATCAAAGTACAAAAGGCATGGTTTTATAGGGAAGAGGGGAAGGGAAGATCTTGAGCTCTTGAGGCTAGGGTTGTTGAAAGTCTCCTAAATCTGACCTTGAAGAATGTTCCCATCTTAGCTGGAAAGGACTGTGTTGAAAAGCTAAAAGACAGCAAGGATGTGTCTGTGGGAGAGTGCCCCCAGGCTAAAGGGTCCTCTTGCTGCCAACTCACATTTCTTCATCCTGTGGGGCTCTGTGGCTATTCCACTTAAACATATTCAAAGTCTTTCTGACCTCTTCCATTCTGTCCTTTACCTCTGGTTCTCTAGTTAATTTATTTATTCCTTCTTCTATATACCAGTCTCCTTCTCAGCTCTGTCACTAATTACCTGTTTGACATTGGGCAATCAGACTATGCCTCAGTTTTCTTATCTATAAATTGTGAGTCAAACTAGAGTAGTTATGAGGATAAATTAGTTAACATATGTAAAACATTAAGAAGAGTGCCTGGAAGATATCAAGTGTTGCATAAGTGTTGTTATTGAGTGTTAGCTCATAATGCTTACCGATTAGTGGAAGTGAAATGACAGACATTAAACAACCAAGCAAATTTATCAACTAAATTACTACAGATTACAATCCAGTGACAGTAAGGAAATAAGCATAATGCAGTGGACAAAGGGACGGCTTGAATGAGTGAGACTTATGTACAGAAGTGACACTCTGCCACAAAGACTCAAGTCCTCCCGAGAAACCACAGATCTTAACCAGCTCCACAACCTCTCTTGCTTCTATTCCCTTTCTCCCTGCTTTAGTCCCTGGAGCTTTCCAGTTCCTGCCAAAGGCGGGGCTTTTTCACTATTCACCCACCCTTCCCCAACTCCTCCCCTACTCTCCCTGTCAGGGGTGAAACTTCTTTGTGTAGCCACGCCTAGACACTGCAGTGATCCAATAGCTGCTTCATGGGGGCGGGGAAGTAGGCAGTAGCATGAAAGGAAAGAGAATAGGTTCTGGCTGTTGTTGCTGCACATATGAAATGAGTCAGAGCAGAGCTTTGACTGTAATGGATTTCATCTACTGAGTGCATGGTATGGAGGCTGGGGGCTGAGAAGTGGGGACTTGGTGGGATATCTGGCCCACCCTGAGGTACATTTGTCCAAGAATTCTGTTGCTGGAGCAAGATCCATCTATCCATTCATTTACAGGGTAAGTGTGGAACACTCTCTGGCATGGCAAGGTGGTTGAGATTTGTGTATAGATATGGGAGTTCAGGATCATGTTAGCATGATCATGCTAAGGTGCTACCAAGTCAGAATGGCTGGGAAGATGTTCTGTGGCTGTCTGTCTACCCGCCCATCTGTATCCAGAAAGTGCTGTGTAAGATGCCAGGGACTTGCACTAATATCCTAATGACCTTGGTGAGCCAGTTCCCCTGGGTAGGCTTTTACTGCACCCCTATATCCTTTGGAAACATGCCTGGACCGTCCAACCACCCTATCTGCAGTTGGGAGATAAGGAAGAGAAGGAGTCTAGGAGCTTAGGGAAGGGAGGGAGGAGTCGGATCATATTTGTAAATCATCCCAAAGGAAGTTGAGCTGCTGGCCTACCCACGTGGCCCCTGGGCAAGTCGGGGCTTGTGTAAAGAGCTTGTAGGCTCTATTTGGGGGCTTTCAGTTTTCACCCTCACCCACCAGGCTGGGTTTCACTTGATCCTTCATTCCTGGAAACTGAGCCCAGGGCAGTGATATTTTGATCCTGTCTTATCTCAAACATTGGCCAAGGCTAAGGCAGCTGTGAGAACTGGGGGACAAGAAAAGACCTGCCAGGAAACTAGGCTGGGGAAGCAGAGACTGCAAGATCTGATTTAGACAGATGCTGGCAGCTTTGACCAGTATCACACCATGCAGGGTGGCTAAGGCAGGAAAGTTTGGGTTATCTTCCCCTACACAATTCTTCAGTCCCTTCCTTCACCCCAGCATACCTCCAATTCAACATAACAGACTCACTGAGCACCTGCTCTGTGCCACACTGTATGAGACAGACATATGCCTAAAGACATAGTCTATGCCCACTAGCACCTCATCATGGGTATAAGAGCAATTAAATAAGATAAGCTTTAAAGATCCTGTCAAAATGTTTTCATATTGTCAGATAAGGATCACACCTAGTTGAGCCAGAGAAAATCAGAAAGGGTTTTTGGATTTTTTTTTTTTTTTTACTTTTTAGCATCTTTCAGAGCTGCAAAGCCAGACTACTTGAACCCAAATCCCATCCCTACCATTTATTAACTTGTGTGACACAGATCAAGCATAATTACTACACCCTCTTTGAATTCTGTTTTAATCTATGCTAAAGCCATAGATAATAATAGAGTTTACTTTATTAAGTGTCGGTGAGGATTAAATTAGATAATCCGTGTGAAATAATTGCACACACTTAGCACAGTAGTTGGACCAAAATAAGCACTTTATAAATGTTAACTATTATTATTATCTATGATGAGCCATGAAACACAGATAGGATTTCAACAGGTGGAAACAGGAGAGACAGCAGTCCAAGCAGAGAAAAAAACATGAACAACTGTTTGGAGTCAGAGAAGCTCTGGGCTTGTGAAAAGAACACCAGCTGAACTGGATTTTAGATTACAATGAGGTGGAAAATGGAAGTTAAAGTTGCCATGGTAGATTGATGACAAACCATGGAAGACTTTTGAATGCTAGATTTTCTCTTTAATTCATCATACTTTGGAAAATAATTGAAAGTTTCTGAACTAAAGGAAAAAGACAAATCTATGTTTCAGGAAGAATAATCTGGTAAACATGAGTTACCTTAACTGGAATAGGTAAACATGAGAGGTAGATAAACCAGATGCAGAAAGGGAATGAGACCCTGGAGGTGGTGACTGTGGGAATGGAAAGGAGGCAATGAATTTAACAAGACATCATAGAAGATGAATCTGCAGAATTTGGAAGCTGACAAATTACATGATATTGAAAACAGAAGAATGAGAGACTCAATACGTTTTGGGGTTGGTTTAGACTTTAAAAGGTTGTGTATTCCACTAATTCCATCCATTTTTGTGGATGGTACAAATAGAAAGGGTATCCACTTTCTGAGTTAGACACAGCTTATTAAAGTTCTGGGTCTGCTACTTACCTGCTGTTTGTGATCCTAAGCATATCTATTATTCCTTATTTCCAACCAGGATCAAAACAGTACTCATAGGACATTTAGAAATAGGTCCCGGGAGTGTGATTTTTGTACACAAGGAATGAAATACTACTGCATTTAATGCCAACCAGTTTGATACAGCAAAGCATTTTTCCTACTACCCACTTATTATGAGGTAGCAAGCCCATTGAGAAATATTAATTTCTCCAAAACTGTTTAGAGGGAGAATAGTATCCATATCATGGCAATGACACCCCACTCCAGTACTCTTGCCTGGAAAATCCCATGGACAGAAGAGCCTGGTAGGCTGCAGTCCATGGGGTCGCCAAGAGTCGGACACGACTGAGCGACTTCACTTTCATACATTGGAGAAGGAAATGGCAGCCCACTCCAGTGTTCTTGCCTGGAGAATCCCAGGGATGGGGGAGCCTGGTGGGCTGCTGTCTATGGGGTCGCACAGAGTCGGACACGACTGAAGTGACTTAGCAGTAGTAGCAGCAGTATCCATATCATAGGTTTGTTGAAAGGATGAAAAGAAGTAATCCTTGTAAAATGCCTAGCATGATATCTGATGCATAGTAGGTTTTGTGAATCATAATTTTCTTCCACTCCAATTAACTACACTTTATAAAATCTTTGCTAGTTTCTGCCTGAATACTTTCAGAGGGAATGTACTTACTAATCTCTGAGAGAGTCCTTTCCCTTCATAGGAAGCCCTGACTCTGCAAAAGTTCTTCCTTTTGTTAAGCTAAACTCAAGCTTCCTGTGGCTTCCAGAGGTTCTAATCATTCTCTCTGGGGCCACTCAGAGAAGTCTGCTCAGTCTCTTCAGGATAGTTCCTCAAAGATCTGAAAACCAAAGACAAGATTCTCATTCATCTTTCATTCCCAGGTCAAAAACTCTTCCATCCTTACTCTTATAGCATGCTGTCAAGTCAAATTAGACTCTGAGATTTTAAGCTATATAAGTTGGGGTGGTGGTGGTGCCTTCAAAGTGATGGGAAACACTAAAAGAAACATGATGGATGAATGTGACAAGTTCCTTTGTAATTTATTATTTCTTAAATTCCACTATGTGCCACGTACTTTCAAATACATAATCCCGCTGACTACTTACCCCTAGGGAAGGTCCAGGTCTTCTGGTCTTAATTGTACAGGTGGCCAAGTAGGCCCAAAGAAAATGAAACTTGATAGAAATCATCGAGTTAGTAAGTGAGCAAAAACTGGAAACCAGATTTTTCTTACTCCAAGGTCAGTTTTGCTTTGTTTTGTTTTAATTTTGACACTAGATCCTAAATTTGGAGGCTTCAAATTCTAGTCATGGCTTATGTAAATGAGGGGAAATTCTATACTCTCTAGAGGAGCCTCAGTCTCCCCATCTGGATCATCAAGGGAATGAGGTTAGGTTGTCTTAAAGAATCCTTTTGAGATTCCATGACAATGTTTTCAATTATTTGATGGTTTGAAGTTTTAGCCAGTTACCAAAGATGAGAGAAAAAAAAAACAAAACATAATGAACTGACGTGCCTGCCTATTACTAAAGGAGTCCAAGTAGATATGGATGGCATTTCTTTATTGAGCAACAGACATTTGGGAATAAGATGACTTTTGAATTTCCATCTAACTCTAAGATTGTACGATATTGAACATTTTTTATAGGATGTACATTTAAGTATGAGATCATGAACTCTTGTTATATCAGTTTCACCTTTTCCCCCTCTATCCTGCCACCTATCTTTTCCTTAGGCAGCCTAAAAAATAAAAGTCAAGTAATATTTTGGCATCAATATCTCACCCTATACAGACAGGCTTCACTCTATGGACTGATTCTCCCATTCATATTGTGAGGATAAGTAGCCCTGAGCTGTGCTTGCAAATGCTTATCAGTTTGTATGTCTGTTTCCTTAGGATATTTCTGGCCTGTGAGGAAGAGATAGTGCATATGCTAGAATTTAGATTGCTTTGTGAGAAAAAGCACTGTTCTTGTTGACATCTTCAGAGAGATACAGGTATTCCAGATAGTCTGGTAAATTGGACAGGGTGGAGAGAATATGGGGCAAGACCAAAGAACACTAATAAAAATCAGAAATGAGAGCACTTGAATGAGTTTTATCGAGTTCCTGACCCTGTAAAAAAAAAAAAAATCATACCACAAATCCAGTTTGCAGCTGGGAGAACTCAGTCAAGAGTATATCCTCTTTGGGAAGTCACCTAGTACTGCTGGTGGTGTGTGTGTGTGCGTGCATGCATGTGCATGCTCAATCAATTCAGTTGTGTCTGATTCTTTGCAAACCTATGGACTGTAGCCTGCTAGGCTTCTCTGTCCATGGGGATTCTCCAGGTAAGAATACTGGAGTGGGTTGCCATGTCCTCCTCCAGGGGACCTTCCTGACCCAGGGATCAGACCCATGTCTCTTAAGTCTCCTGCATTGGCATGTGGGGTTTTTTGTTTGTTTGTTTGTTTGTTTGTTTTATCACTAGTGCCACCTGGGAAGCCTACTGCTGGTGATGTAAGTAGCTTTTAATGATACCAGAATTTCATGGTATCTTGTGTTGATCAGTACATGAATGTGACTCCCTTTGGCTAGGGACACCGGGGAACAAAAGCAGTGATTTGGGGTATTGGTTGTTTGTCTGGCCTGTGGCCTCTCTTCAATGCCCTTTGCTCCCAAACTCTGGGTGGAATAGAAACAACACTCATAGCAACCCCTCATATGTGTAGCACAATTTGGAGTTTCCAGAGCACTTTCACATACATTATCTCATTTATCCCTTGAACATCATCCAGGGTAGTTTTTGTACCCTTGCACATACTTGGGAAAACTGTTTTAGCAATCATTAATGTTTTCCTAATATGCTGGGAAAGATTGAGGGCAGAAGGAGTAGGGGATGACGGAGGATAAGATGGTTGGATGGCATCACCGACTCAATGGACATGAGTTTGGGTAAACACCGGGAGTTGGTGATGGACAGAACAGCGTGCTGCTGTTCATGGGGTCACAAAGAGTCAGACATGACTGAGCGACTGAACTGAACTGAACTGGATATGTTTTCATAATCAACCCAAAGATGACTGGTCTTAATTATATCACCATATTCTTAGCTACACTGTTCTCTTCCCCACTCCCTGTAACAATTTTTTCAACAGTTTCCAGACACTAACTATATATTTATATACTTTTAAGCATCCCTCCTCTCAATTTAAAGTCTTTTAAGTTATGTTTGTCTTTTTTAGATTTGTGCTTTTTTATTGTGGATGTGTATATTTTCATATGTTTTGAAAGAGAAAGATTTTAACTCACATGGTTAACATTTGCTTTTCGCTGAATTAGAATTGCCCCATTGGATATTAATTCTATCTGTACAATAACAATTGTTTTTAATAAAATTTTCTTTTATTTCTCTACCCCAACATCTTTATTCTTGCTGAGTCATTATCTGTTGCTCTGTACACTGGAATAAAAAGCAAGGTAAATATTTGTGACATCTTGAACTTTGCTAGCTCTTTTATTCTCCCTTGTTGATATACTAATCAACAGTACTGGACCAAACATTGCTATCACTAACAGTTGAAATACTTCAACCACTTTGTAAATGAAAAGAGAAGCTTGATAAAAACTGTAACAACCACCTGTAGTCTCTGAATTATTTCTATTCCATGCACGTATTGTGATATATTTGAATATTAAAAGACAATCTACTTTTGTCACATACCAAGAAGATTATGCATTTCCAATCCCGATGCTCCTTCACCTACCTGTACCAACAGCTGACACTATTGCTTATCTTTTACTTCTTAAAACTTTGTCCTGTCCTATCCCATCCAGGTTCTATTCTTTCTTCCTTGGATTTCCCTTCTTGGTTGCTGCTGGCTATTCTTTTTCCAGCTTCAAATATGGATGTCCATTAGTGTTTCGTTCTTAACATTTTTCTTAGCTCATCAAGCCTCTGTCATGATTTACTTAGGCCAATGTTGCTTAACCTTTCAAAAGTTTGTATTTTTTTTATTTAGTTCATCTAAGGTTTAAGTATGTTTTAAAAGTGAAAGTGTTAGTTGCTCAGTTGTGTCTGACTCTTTGTGACCCATGGACTGTTGTCTGCCAGGCTCCTCTGTCCGTGGAATTCTCCAGATAAAAACACTAGAATGGATTGCCATTCCCTTCTCCAGGGAATCTTCCTGACCCAGGGATCAAACCTAGGTTTCCTGCATTGCAGGCAGACTCTTTACCATCTGAGCCAACAGGGAAGCCCTATGTTTTAATGTACCCCAGATAATTCTGATGTGCATCCATGAACTGAGCTGGTATTTTTACACATTTGACTTATTTCTAGTCCTAACCTATGTTCTACATATGTTAATTGCCTGTTGGGCACCACCACTGACATGTTCCTTTGTTCACTCCAACTTTCCAAACTTAAAACAATTTAATACTAAGTATGTTTTTTTTTTTTTTAACCAGAAAGGAACTCCCCTTTCACACTCTTTGTGGTCCTGAGGTTATCCTGGCTTCCCAGGCAGAAACCTTTAGAATCTTCTCTGACTTATGTCTTTCTCCTGGTTCTCACATCCATGCAATTGTAGGGTACTATGGACTTTCCTTGTAAGATCTGTATCTCCTGTCATCACTTCCTTTCTGCTCCTATTGCTACCATCTTTATCCTGGCCCTTATCTCCTAGGGATTGAGCAGAAAACCTACCTAGTCATTCTTTAAAGAACAGATGAATGTTCAGAAAATATTTTTGTCCCTATAAGATTATTGAGGAAATAGTACATTTAAGTGACAACCTAGGAGGATCTCCATTCCCTATTTTAGAGTTCAATACTGCCTTGGAAAGCATGTCATAATCATAAGTCTTAAATTATCTGTGAAACGAATTGCCAGTCCAGGTTCGATGCATGATACTGGATACTTGGGGCTGGTGCACTGGGACAACCCAGAGGGATGGTACGAGGAGGGAGGAGGGAGGGGAGTTCAGGATGGAGAACACGTGTATACCTGTGGCGGATTCATGTTGATGTATGGCAAAACCAATACAATATTGTAAAGTAATTAACCTCCAATTAAAATAAATAAATTTATATTAAAAAAAGAATAAAAAAAGAAAACCACAATGTTACATACCTGAAAAATAATTACCTGTGAATCCTGGCTTTGTTTAATGCTAGTTAAATAAATTTCAGCTCAGTTAAGGTGCTCAGTCGTGTCTAACTCTTTGCAACCTCAAGGACTGCAGCAGGCCAAGCTTCCCTGTCCATCACCAACTCCCAGAGCTTGCTCAAATTCATATCCATTGAGTCGGTGATGCCACTCAACCATCTCATCCTCTGTCATCCCCTTCTCCTCCCGCCTTCAATCTTTCCCAGCATCAGAGTCTTTTCCAATGAGTCAGTTCTTCCCATCAGGTGGCCAAAGTATTAGAGTTTCTGATTCACCATCAGTCCTTCCAATGAATATTCAGAACTGATTTCCTTTAGGATTGACTAATTTGACCTCCTTGCAGTCTAATTTGACTCTCCTTGAGAGTCCAAGACTCTCAAGAGTCTTCTCCAACACCACAGTTCAAAAGCATCTATTCCTCAGTGTTCAGCTTTCTTTATAGTCACATCCATACATGACTACTGGAAAAACCATAGCTTTGACTAGACAGAATTTGTTGGCAAAGTAATGTCTCTGCTTTTTAATATGCTGTCTAGGTTGATCATAACTTTTCTTCCAAGGAGCAAGCATCTTTTAATTTCATGGCTGTACTGACCATCTGCAGTGATTTTTGAGCTCCCCAAAATAAAATCTCTCACTGTTTCCAGNAGCTTTGACTAGACAGAATTTGTTGGCAAAGTAATGTCTCTGCTTTTTAATATGCTGTCTAGGTTGATCATAACTTTTCTTCCAAGGAGCAAGCATCTTTTAATTTCATGGCTGTACTGACCATCTGCAGTGATTTTTGAGCTCCCCAAAATAAAATCTCTCACTGTTTCCAGTGTTTCTGAATCTACTTGCCATGAAGTGATGGGACCAAATGCCATGATCTTAGTTTTCTAAATGTTGAGTTCTAAACCAACTTTTTCACTCTCTTCTTTTACTTTCATCAAGAGGCTCTTTAGTTCTTCACTTTCTGCCTTAAGGGTGGTGTCATTTACATATCTGAGGTTATTTATATTTCTCCCAGAAATTTTGATTCCAGCTTGTACTTCATCCAGCCTGGCATTTTGCATCATATACTCTCCTTATACGTTAAATAAGTTAAATAACCCATATAAGTTAAATAAGCAGGGTGACAATATACAGCCTTGACATACTCCTTTCCTGATTTGGAACCAGTCTGTTATTCCATGTCCAGTTCTAACTGTTGCTTCTTGACCTGCATACAGATTTCTCAGGAGGCAGGTAAGATGGTCTGGTATTCCCATCTCTTTAGGAATTTTCCACAGTTTTTTATTATCCACACAATCAAAGGCTTTGGTGTAGTCAATAAAGCAAGTAGATTTTTTTTAACTCTTGCTTTTTTAATGATTCAACAATTTGATGGATCAACAATTTGATCTCTGGTTCCTCTGCCTTTTCTAAATCCAGCTTGAACATCTGGAAGTTCACAGTTCACATACCCTAGAAGCCTGGCTTGGAGAATTTTGAGCATTACTTTGCTAGCGTGTGAGATGAGTACAATTGTGTGGTAGTTTGAACATTCTTTGGCATTGCCCTTCTTTGAGTTTGAAATGAAAACTGACCTTTTCCAGTCCTATGGCCACTGCTGAGCTTTCCAAATTTGCTGGCATACTGAGTGCAGAACTTTCACAGCATCATCTTTTAGGATTTGAAATAGCTCAACTGGAATTCCATCACTTCTACGAGCTTTGTTCATAGTGATGTTTCCTAAGGCCCACTTGACTTCACATTCCAGGATGTCTGGCTCTAGGTGAGTGATCACACCATCATGGTTATCTGAGTCATGAAGATCTTTTTTGTATGGTCCTTTGGTGTATTTGAGGTATTTTTTTCTCTTTAAGCCTCTGTTTTAAATCCATTAATTGGTGATAACAATCCATGGCTTATTCTCAGAGTTATTGGAAGAAACTATTGAGCTAACTGGTATGAAACCCTTTCCAATTGTGAAACTTTTCACTAGGCCAGAAGATTGGTAACATTTTTTGTAAATATTTTACCATTCACTCATCCAGCAAATATTTATTTAGTCCTTACTGTATGCCACACATGTTCTAGGCATAGGGGATGAAGTACTAAACACAACAACCATGATCTCATGGTGCTTACATTTTAGTTGTGTTAGAAACAAGCAATAAATAAATAAATAAGATATAAAATGTGTTAGATGGTCATAAGTGCAATTGAGCAGAATGAAACAGGAGAAGGACATAGGGAATATGATGGGAAGTTGAAGTTTTAAGAGGGTGGTTAGAAAAGCCTCCCTAAGAAGATATTATAAGATCAAAGTACTGAAGAAGGTAAGGAAAGTAGCAATGTAGATATCTAGGGGAACACATGCCTGACTAAGGGAACAGTGAGTGTGAAAGGCCTTAAGGTGGGAGCATTTTCAGGTTAGTTTCAGGAAGAGCAAGGAGACTGACATGGTTTGAGTTAAGAGAATATTAGGAAGAAGAGTAAATTATGGGATCAAGGAGGTGATGAGGAGGTAGGAAGATCACCTAAAGCCTCATTGGCCATTATGAGGATTTTAGTTTTATTGAGTAGAGAAAGCCATCAATGCACTTTGAGGTTGGAAGTGACATGATTTAACATGTTTTAAAAGAATCATTCCACCCTCAGCCCATGTCACACTATCACTTATTCTTTCCAGAAAAAAATGAGTAGGCCTCAAGTTACTCCCTCATCAAGCTCCCTCTAAATGTGAGGGAACATAAAGTTCTTTTTCTGACTGCACCTAATATTCAGGCAAAATGTACAAGAGCCAAAAAGAGCCTTAAAATAATGATTTTCAGGGAATTCATTGACTACCCAGTGGTTAGGACTCTGAACTTCCACTGCTGGAGGCCTGGGTTTGATCCCTGGTTGGGGAACTCAGATCCCACAAGCTGAGTTGAGGAACCAAAACAGAAAAAACAAACAATAACTTTCAAAGTTGGCTGTACATGAGAATCACCTCCTGAATTTTTAAAGATTCCAAATACATCAGAATCTCAGTAATGCGAACCAAATAGATGTGTTTTTTGGAGTTCCCAAGATGCACTAGGTGAGGACCACTAGTAAAAGATTTGACCAAATCCTCATGGTATGATTGGGGACCTTGAGTCCAGCAGTGGGGAAGAATACACTTTTGACAGCAGAGCTAGACCTGGGACCACTTGCCATTCTGAGGAATGCAGAATTCACAAATATGTGGGCAGAAAGAAGATAAGAGGTTTGATAGTTTGGAAATAGATTATGGGCAAGAGAAAGCTGGGATAGAAGTGGCCCTGAGCCATGCCAAGAAAGAGAAGGCTGAGAGCCAGCACCAAGTGATAAAACAACATCTGGATTATAGGCCAAACATTTAGAAATAATGAAGGCATTGCACAGATTAGAAGCTTGATTTTCAAATAAATTAGAAGCTATTCTCAAGCCCACACTGAGCAACTACTTTGATTTTTGCCAGTCCCCTGCATGTGGGTGATTGGGTAGGCTCACAAGGAGAGGAATGGACAGGGCATGGATCACCTGCTGTCTTCCTCATCCTCTTTAATCTCACATCTCCTGCACAGCCCAGGCAAGGCAAATATCTTCCATGAAGTCCTGAGTTCTTAATTTAGGCCTGTCATCCTGTTTTGCCCACCCGTCCTAGATAGAGAAAGCACGTTTCATCCCACAGGCATGTGCAAGTTGAGACGAACAGCAGTCACAAGCTGTGGCCAAAGGCAGCTGCACTGGCAGTAGTTTAAGTACCTAATATCAGCAGAAACTTGGCAACATCAATTTTTCAGGGCACCATGAGCTCATGTGGGAATTACTATTAATGTCAGCCTCATTGCTTATCCTTTTCCCTGTCAACTTGCATTCTTATTTTTCTAGGTTATTTTTTTCAAAGGGGACAGGATCAGGACAAAAAGATAGGGTGAACAGTCACATGACAGAGACAGACAAAATAAGGAAATACTCTAGTCATCTTGCCACTTGTCAGCCCCTCTGGTTAAACCCAATCAATAACCCAAACAGCACTTAATAGATAAATTTGCATTAAAAATTCATTTGGAGGCATATATAAGAATATTCATAATACCTTTTTAAATTTTAATTTGTGGAATAACAAGCATTGTCTAATAGAATGATATAGGGTAGTTCAAGGTATTAAAGGAAATGCTGAAGAACTAGGTATTTTATGAAATATAAATCTCANTTTGCATTAAAAATTCATTTGGAGGCATATATAAGAATATTCATAATACCTTTTTAAATTTTAATTTGTGGAATAACAAGCATTGTCTAATAGAATGATATAGGGTAGTTCAAGGTATTAAAGGAAATGCTGAAGAACTAGGTATTTTATGAAATATAAATCTCATGTCATAAATTTCACTTTTATAAAGTGTACAGTTCATTGTTTTTTTTTTTTTAACATATTCACCAAATCACACAACCATCACTACTATCTAGTTCCAGACAGTACCCATTAAGTAGTCATTTCACATTCTCTCATTCCCTCAGTCCCTGGCAGCTACTAGCCTACTTTCTGCCTCTATGAATTGTCTCTTCTGGATATTTCATATAAATAGAATCATGTATTTTTCCTTTTGTGTGGCTTCTTTCACTTAGCATTATGTTTTCAAGGTCCATCCATGTTGTAGTCTTTATTGAGTATTTCACTCCTTTTTCTAGCTAAATAATATTTAATTGTATTGATAGACTACACTTTGTTTATCCACTTATCAGTTGATTTATATTTGAGTTGTCTCTACGATTTTGGCTATTATGAATAGTGGTGCTAAGAACATTCATGTCCAGATTTTTGTGTGAATATATATTTTCATTTATTTTGGTTATGTAACAAAGGTAAGAATTACTGGATCACATGGTAACTTTATGTTTAATATTTTCAGGAATTGAAAAACCATTTTTCAAAGAGTACACCACTTTACATTTACCAGCAATATATAAAGTTGCAATTTATCCACATCCTTCCCAACATTTAATCATCCCCCCTTTTTTTTTTTATTGTGGCCACTTTAGTGGGTATGAAATAGTATTCATGGTGATTTTGATCGACATTCCCCTAATTGCTAACAATGTTAAAGCATCTTTTTTTTTTGTCCTTATTGGCCATTTTAATATGTTCTTTGAGCAAATATTTAATTAGATTATTTGTCCTTTTATTGTTGAGTCATAAGATTTCCATATTGTATGTGCTAAGTGTGTGCTAAGTCATTTCAGTCATGTCCGACTCTATGCAACTCTAGAGACTGTAGTCTGCCAGAGTCCTCTGTCCATGAGATTCTCCAGGTAAGAATACCGGAGTGTGTTGCCATGCCTTCCTCCAGGGGATCTTCCCGACCGAGATTGAACCTGCATCTCCTATGTCTCCTGCATTGACAGGCAGGTTCTTTACCACTGCTTCCCTGATAGCTCAGAGGGTAAATCATCTTCCTGCAATGCAGGAGACCTGGGTTTGATCCCTGGGTTTGATCTTCCCTGGGTCGGGAAGATCCCCTGGAGAAGGGAATCGCAACCCACTCCAGTATTCTTGCCTGGAGAATCCCAAGGCTGGAGGAGCCTGGTAGGCTGCAATCCACAGGGTTGCAAAGAGCTGGACACGACTGAGCAACTTCCCTTTCCCTTTGTTTACCCCTAGTGCCATCTGGGAAACCCATTATATGTGTGTGTGTGTGTGTATGTGTGTATTACAATATATATATTATATAATATGTATATTACAGTATATACATTATACATGTGAATTATATATATATGTATATACACACATACATTGATATATAGTTCGTGTGTTCATGCTTAGTCACTCAAATGTGTCTGACTCTTTGCGACCCCGTGGATTGTAGCCTGCAACCTCTATCCATGGAATTCTTTAGGCAAGAATACTAAAGTGGGTTGCCATTCCCTTCTCCAAGGGATCTTCCCAACCCAGGGATCGAACCTGGGTGTCCTGCATTGCAGGAGGATACTTTGCTGCCCAAGCCACCAGGGAAGCCCTACATATAGCTTTTCAGTTCTCTATAACTTATAGGTTTTTTTTTTTTTTCTGTTATGTGGGTTGTCTTTTTGTTTTCTTGATAGTGTCCTTGCAGCACAAAAGTTTTAAATTTTGGTTAAGTAAAATTTATGTATTTTTTCCTGTTTTGTTGTGTTCCTTCTGGTGCTATGATCTAAGAAACCATTGCCTAGTCAACGGTCACAAAAATTTATACCTATATTTTCCTGTAAGAAAAAATTTAATTATAAACATTTTTGTTTTCTTATAAAAACTCTTTTAAGAGTTTTATAGGTTTATATTTTTCACTTAGAGGTTTAGTCCATTTTAAGTTAATTTTATATATGGTTTGAGATAAGGGTCCAATTTGATTCTTTTTCATGTGACTATGCAGTTGTCACAATATGTTTTTTTGAAAAGCTTATTCCTTTCCCATTTAATTGTCTTGGCACTCTCTTTGAAAATCATTTGACCATAGTGTAGCAACTTTATTCTAAATGGCCACAAATTAGAGACAGTTCAATGCCCATCAACCAAAAAAACAAACAAACAAAAAAGAAACACATAAAATAAATTGTAGCATATCCAAACAATGGGATACTACACAGCAATGGTAAGGAATAAATATTCAGAATATTACTCAGCCATTAAAAAGAATACATTTGAATCAGTTCTAATGAGGTGGATGAAACTGGGGCCGATTACACAGAGTGAAGTAAGCCAGAAAGAAAAACACCAATACAGTATACTAACACATATATATGAAATTTAGAAAGATGGTAATGATAACCCTGTATGCAAGAGAACAAAAGAGACACCGATGTATAGAACAGTCTTTTGGAGTCTGTGGGAGAGGGCAAGGGTGGGATGATTTGGGAGAATGGCATTGAAACATGTATAATATCATATAAGAAACGAATCACCAGTCCAGGTTCAATGCAGGATACAGGATGCTTGGGGCTGGTGCACTGGGATGACCCAGAGAGATGGTATGGGGAGGGAGGTGGGAGGGGGGTACAGGATTAGGAACATGTGTACACCTGTGGAGGATTCATGTTGATGTATGACAAAACCAGTACAGTATTGTAAAGTAAAATAAAAAATAATAATAATAATAAAAATTAAAAAAAGAAATAAATGTTGCTATACATGTTATGGGTAAATCTCACAGATGTTGTATTGAACAAAGAAAGCCAGAAACAAAAGAGGGCTTTCATATGAATCAAATTTACATTACATTCAAGGACAGGTTAAACTAATAACGGTGATAGAAATCAGATTAGAAATTAATTTAGAGAAGAAAATGGCATTGACTGGGAAGGGCGATGAGAGAGTCTGCTGAGGTAATGAAAAGATTTTGTATCTTTATCTGGAAACATTTGTATGACTGTATTCCCTGGTGGCTCAATGGTAAAGAATCTTCCTGCAATGCAGGAGACATGGGAGCTGCGGGTTATATTCGTGGTTCATGACGATCCCCTGAAGGAGGGCACAGCAACCCACTCCAGTATTATTGTCTGGAGAATGCCAGAGACACAGGAGCCTGGTGGGCTATAGTCCATGGGGTTGCAAAGAGTCAGTTTCGACTGAAGTGGCTTAACACACATCCATACATATGTCGAAATTTTATAGATCCATCTATGTTGCTTACTTATACAGCAGTTTGGAGGATTCAGATGTGTCTTCTGGGATACTTTGGAAGAGTGTCTACCTGCAGTTATAGGGCACCTCAGAGTAGCTCTGATTTTCTCAAAACTTAATTATTCTCTCTCACCTTCTCTTAAAATAAAAAGGCAGTACATCTACAACAGGACACTGCTGACCACAGGGAAGAATTTGACATAGGCCTGAGTTTGTCCCTTGGTAATAATTTAACCATTACTAGACAGTTTTACTCATAACCATGACTTCTTCAGAACAGATCAGAGTCATTGTGGCTTCTCTTTAAAAAAGGTAATTTGTTAAACTTATTGTGAAAGACAGTTTAATTTGCTTGCTTTGGATAAACAGTTTGACAAAATAGAAGGGGAAAAAAAGGCCTATGTTCATTCCCTGGAGCCTGATATGGGGATTTGGCCATACACCTAACTTGCCTATTCGCAGGTCTCAAAGCCAAGGTTAGAGGGACATGTTAAGATTCATTCCACATGACATTTATTAGATGGAAGGGGCTCTTGATACCAAATATAATAGTGTCTCAGATACCCAAAGGGCAGAAACAGATGCTATGGAGATTTCAGATGCCTATATTGGGAGCTTATCTTAAGGGCTCTTTAGCTCCTGCCAATGATTTTCTGTTTTTGTGGGCAAGAAGAGTATACAGGGGAGTTGCCCAGACCAGTATTCTGGCCCTGTGCCCATGACACTTAATTCTCTTGTCATGAGAGCTGTGAGACCACTGATAGTTCTTGTTCCTAATGACACAATGTGGGGTAGGGAGGGGAGTGTGCCTACTGAGGCTGACACTATGGGTCAATAATAAAAACAACAGATGGGGGCATCTTAAGCTTATGTAAAAATTGGGTTTTGTAGCCTACTTTCTTCTGAATGAAGAAATGGGAAAGAATGGCCCAGTTGATCATGGGAAAAGGTACATTCAAGCAAGAATGCCAGACAGGAAAACTTATTCCATTGCTACTGGGGACTTTTGAAGGGAGAAATGATGGTATCTAGCACAAGGTATACATACACACCCTCCTCTCTTCTGACTGGAAGTACACATTTAGAATTTTATATACTTTGAGAAACCACCTGAAGTTCACTGCTGTATGAGGTTAAGGAGTGAACAAGAGAACCTCACCCCACCTTTCTCTTTGAGCAATGCAAGCCCCATGTATCAGTTACTTACATTAAAATTCATCTTTGTAGAAAATTACCTCTCTATATACCCCACTCTATCTTATTTTGTATAACTTCTCAAATCCTTTAGAATGCTTTGATGGACCTTAGTTCATTTAATCATTCCAAGGACTATATAAGGTAGGTAAGGAGCGTACCGACCCCTTTCTTCAGATTAAGTAACTGAAGCCAGAAAAAATAAAGTGACTCATACAGAATCATAGATTGAAAGAAGAGCCAAGTAAGTTGACCAACCATCCCAGTTTACCTGAGACTGTCCTAGTTTCAACCCTGAAAGTCCCATATCCTGAGGAAGCTTATTAGTCCTAAACAAACCTGTATTCAGGATAGAACTGATATCTCCCAACTCTTTGACCAATGCTAGTGCCAGTGCCCTATACCATTTGTATTTTGAGAACTGTTATCTTAGTAGTGTTTCCTTTTCTCTGCACTTTAATGTACCACGACATTTCTTCATGCTGGATCATTCTCCCCTCCCACGCTTCCAAGGACAGAAGCAATGACAGCTAGTTGTCTTCACAGGTACTTGAGACAGTTTTGGCAAAAGAGAACCATGCTTCAGCTTTCTCATCCACAAAGGGATAATAATCTCTATTGCTTACAACATGGGTGATGTGTGGATCAAATATAATGAGTATGAAAGTGCTTTCAAAACTGTTAATAGCTAGTAACATGTGAGAGATTGTAGCTATACTCTAGTTCTTGGGCAGATACCAGCTGCTTGTCTTATCATTTTCTTTCCAGTTCAGCAAGTGTTACAGCCACTAACTGTATGAACATTGGTGAATTCCTTGGCCTTTATGCCTCATTTTTCACACATTAAAAACTAGGCTAAATAATAATTCATGATATGGTTGTCTTAAAGCTTGAATTATGACATTTAAACCATTTAAGACTTCTTGGCACATGGTTAGTGCTATATAGGTATTAGCTGTTTTGAGTTGGCTTCCTCAAACCTTCTAACCCAGGTCCGGAGACTAGACTAAGAAGTCCATAAACAAATTGAGATGGAAGCCACTACTTGCCTTGAGATCCTTTCCATTTGTTCCATAATTGTATTCTGTGCCCATAGCCTTCCCACCATGGATTGCCAAGAAAATGAGTACTGGGACCAATGGGGACGATGTGTCACTTGCCAACTGTGTGGACCTGGACAAGAGCTCTCCAAGGTAAGTACCCCTGGTCAAGATACTTATTTCTGTTACATCCTAGAAAAGCAGACTGGCAACCAAAAAGTCCAAGATTAGGAGAGTCGACTCCATCTGTGGCTAATAGGTTTAGCATATAAAACATATGAAATCCAAAGATTATGACAATAGCAGTCACAGTTCCATTAAGAATTCAACCTGGCAGCATCAGAGGCAGGAGAGGATTCCATGAGATAATGGAGTATCTCAAGAGATATATAATGCAAAGGCTTAAGAAGGCTGTTAAGTATTACAGACATATGTCAACTAAAGCAAGATCCACTCATTTGGGGTTCAGGGGCCAGCTATCAAGTCTTGGGAATGGAAAAGAGAGAAGAACTGAGTAGGCTGAAATGTGGCCTCTGTATAGAGGGACTTGGCCACTGAGGAAAATGCAAGAGAGGATTCATTGATGGGGGAACTAAGAAGGGTCTAGAATCCCAGTTGGTAACAAAACAACCCACAAGGCAGGAATTATATACTTAACCCTGATTTGTAAAGCTGCTTAATTGTTTCTGCTTCAGGTCCCTGTTAATCCCAGAAACTGAGGTTGGTATTAAATTGAGACTGAAGTTTGGGACACAAAGGTTGGGAGCAGACAGCCAGCAAATTTTTTTCACAGTCACGTATTTTCTGCAGTTGTCTGTTAATTTAGCAATCACTGGTTTTGTTCATTGTTATTCAGTCGCTAGGTCATGTCCTACTCTTTGCAACCCCATGGACTACAGCACACCAAGCTACCCTATCCCTATCCTTCACTATCTCCTGAGTTTGCTCAAATTCATACCCATTGAGTCGATGATGCCATCCAAACATCTCATCCTCTGTCACCCCATTCTCCTCCTACCCTCAATCTTTCCCAGCATCAGGGTCTTTTGCAACGAGTCGACTCTTCACATCAGGTGGCCAAAGTATTGGAGCTTCAGCATCAGTCCTTCCAGTGAATATTCAGGGTTGATTTCCTTTAAGGTTGACTGGTTTGATCTCCTTGCTGTCCAAGGGACTCTCATGAGTCTTTGCCAACACCACAGTGCAGAAGCATCAAGTCTTCGGTGCTCAGGCTTCTTTAGGGTCCAACGCTCACATCCATACATGACTACTGGAGAAAAACCATGGATTTGATTATATGAACCTAATCAGCAAAGTGGTGTCTCTGCTTTATAATATGCTGGCTAGGTTTGTCATAGCTTTTCTTCCAAGGAGCAAACATCTTTTAATTTCTGCAGTCACTGTCCACAGTGATTTTGGAACCCAAGAAAATAAAGTACATCACTTTTTTCATTGTTTCCACATCTATTTGACGTGAAGTAATGGAACTGGAGTGAAGAGGAACGAAAAAGCCTCTTGATGAAAGTGAAAGAGGAGAGTGAAAAAGTTGGCTTAAAGCTCAACATTCAGAAAACGAAGATCATGACATCTGGTCCCATCACTTCATGGGAAATAGATGGGGAAACAGTGGAAACAGTGTCAGACTTTATTTTTCTGGGCTNACCAGTCCATTCTAAAGGAGATCAGTCCTGGGTGTCCTTTGGAAGGACTGATGCTAAAGCTGAAACTCCGGTACTGTGGCCACCTCATGTGAAGAGCTGACTCGTTGGAAAAGACTTTGATGCCGGGAGGAATTGGGGGCAGGAGGAAAAGGGGATGGCGGAGGATGGGATGGCTGGATGGCATCACCGACTCGATGGACATGAGTTTGACTGAACTCCAGGAGTTGGTGATAGACAGGGAGGCCTGGCGTGCTGCAATTCATGGAGTCACAAAGAGTCGGACACAACTGAGTGACTGAACTGAACTGAATGGGACTGGATGGTATGATCTTAGTTTTTTGAATGCAGAGTTTTAAGCCAGCGTTTTCACTGTCCTCTTTCACCTTCATCAAGAGGCTATTTAGTTCCTCTCTGCTTTCTGCCATTAGGGTTGTATCATCTGCATATCTGAGGGTATTGGTATTTCTCTTGGTAATCTTGATTCCAACTTGAGCTTCATCCAGCCCAACATTTCACATGATGCACTCTGTATATCTGTACACATGATGTACTTTGGCCACCTAATGGGAAGGACTAACTCATTGGCAAAGACTGTAATGCTAGGAAAGACTGAAGGCAGGAGGAGAAGGGGGCAACAGAGGATGATATGGTTGGATGGCGTCACTGACTCAATGGACATGAGTTTGAGCAAGCTCTGGAAGTTGATGATGGAAAGGGAACCCTGGCATACTGCAGTCCATGAGGTTGCAGAGTTGGACATGACTGAGTGACTGAACTGAACTGACTGTATATAAGTTAAATAAGCTGGGTGACAATATACAGCCTTGATGTAGTCCTTTCCCTATTTGGAACAAGTTCATTGTTCCATGTCCGGCTCTAACTGTTGCTTTTTGATCTGCATACAGGTTTTTCAGGAGGCGGGTAAGGTGGTGTGGTACTCTCATCCCTTTAAGAATTTTCCACGGTTTGTTGTGATCCACATAGTCAAAGGCTTTAGTATAGTCAATGAAGCAGAAGTAGATGTTTTTCTAGATTCCCTTGCTCTTTTCATGATCCAACAGATGTTGGCAATTTGGTCTCTGGTTTCTCTGCCTTTTCTAAATCCATCTTGTACATTTGGAAGTTAGTTGATGTACTGTTGGGGCCTAGCTTGAATTATTTTGAGCATTACCATGCTAGCATGTGAAATGAGTGCAATTGTGTGGCAGTTTGAACATTCTTTCACATTTCCCTTCTTTGTGATTGGAATGAAAACTGACCTTTTCCAGCCCAGTGGCCAGTGCTGGGTTTTCTCAAGTTGCTGGCATATTAAGTGCAGCACTTTAACAGCATCATCTTTCAGGATCTGAATTAGCTCCACTGGAATTCCATCACCTCCACTAGATTTGTTTCTACTAATGCTTCCTAAGGCCTACTTGACTTCACACTCTAGGATCTCTGGCTGTAGGTGAGTGGTCACACCACTGTGGTTATCCAAGTCATTAAGACCTTTTTTGTATAGTTCTTCTGTGTTTTCTTGCCACCTCTTCTTAATCTCTTCTGCTGCTCTTAGATCCATACTATTTCTGTCCTTTATTGTGTCCATCTTTGGATAAGGGAATGGCAACCCACTCCAGTATTCTTGCCTGAAGAATCTCATGGACAGAAGAACCTGGTAGGCTACAGTCCATGGGGTCACAAAGAGCCAGACATGACTGAGTGACTAACACTCTCATTAAATATTCCCTTGGTATCTCTAATTTTCTTGAAGAGATCTCTACTCTTTCCAGTTCTGTTGTTTTCTCTATTTCTTTGCATTGTTCACTTAAAAAGTCTTTCTTATTTCTCCTTGCCATTCTCTGAAACTCTGCATTCAGTTGGGTATATTTTTCTCCTTCTTCTTTGCTTTGTGCTTCTCTTCCTTTCTCAGTGTTTGTAAGGCCTCCTCAGACAACCATTTTGCCTGTTTACATTTCTTTTTTGGGAGATAGTTTAAACACCTACAAACTGGCAGGCATGGTTTTAGGCACTGTGGATGTGGCAAAACAAATTTTTTTGGCCTTTACCAACTTAACCTTTTTTTTCTAAATTTATTTATTTTTTATTGAAAGATAATTGCTTTACAGAATTTTGCTGTTTTCTGTCAAACTTCCACATGAATCAGTCATAGGTCAATTAGTGAAACAGTGAACAAGATACATACACAGATATGGAAGTATGACAAGAATTAAATTACAGCGATCTTATATAGAGTGACAGTTTAGCTCCTTTCATGTAGGACAAGAATGCCTTTTTAAGGAGGTGCCTTCTGGGAAGAGGATAGAACTAGTGCAGAGTTCCAAGGTGAGAGTGAACTAGGAATGTTCAAAGAAGAGGAAGAATGTAAGTACAGCTGAAGATTGTTGGGTGAGAGACAGAGTAGTACATAATGAGGTCTTAGAGAGAGATATTGGCCAAATCATGGGGACTCTTCAAGTTTATGATGAGAAATTCTTTTTTTTAAGTGCACCAGGAATCCTTCGGAAAGTTTTAGGTTTGAGCTTCCCTGGTAGCTCAGATGGTATATAATCTGCCTGCAATGCAGGAGACCCTGGTTTTATCCTTGGATCAGGAAGATCCTATGAAAAAAGGAAAGGCAACCCACTCTAGAAATCTTGCCTGGAGAATTTCGTGGACAAAGAGCCTGGCAGACTACAGTCCAAGAGTCACAAAGAGTCGGACACAACTGACAACTATCACTTCACTTCACAGGTTGGAGAGTGACATGATCCCCTGACTGAAACAAAATGTAGTAATTATTTAGCCTGCCTCTTTTCTACCCATTTTGCAAATAGAGACTAAGGCCCAGGGATATCAAGAAACAAGCACTAATTTTAACTCCTCTACACATAACATTCTATACCACAGTGGGGGTACCCACATGGTTTATAAGGGATCCCAAGACCAAGGAATGATCACCAAGAGTTCGGTCATGCTGGACATTAGGATGGACCCAATGGAATAAGCTACTTGGCTTGACAAAATCTATTTTAAATATCACATTGATCTTCAGTCTCAGCACTTTTGTAAGAACAAGGTATTAGATGTATTCCTGTCATGTACATGGCCATTACCTTTAAAGTCACCCATATTTACAAACCGGAACTTCTCCAAGGGGAAAAAAACAGATCTTTCTGTCAAACTTTTATTTGTTACCAAACTCTCAAAAAGTAGCCCATGATGAAATGTATATTTGTCTAAGCATCTCTTTGATTGTAATCTGTTTTAGCACTACTATAAAGCTCAAAAAAAAAAATAAAAAGTGAATTAACTGCAATACTGTGTTCTTCCAACAACTTTACATATAAATAGCTTGTGCTTGTATAGCAGCCTGTGCTTTGTAAAGAGCTTTCATGTACATTATCTCATTTGGCTGTCATTCCCACCAAGAAGATATTATAAACCTATAAACCCCATTTTAGATGATGAAACTAAGACTCAAAGAGGATATGTGTCTTGCTTAAAGTCACAATGGTTCAGTAAAAATAAACATGAGGCAGATGCACATGGATTTGAGTCCCAGCTTTGCTGTGGACAAATTAATCTTTTATTCAGTTAGGATGTACTAAGTTAAAAATAACATAAAACTTAACACTGACTTGAACCATAAACACGTTTACGTATGTAATGAAATCTGGAAGCAAGAAACCTTGGTGTTGGTTGGGCAGAATGTTGTCAACATCCTGGGCACCTTGCTAATTTTTCCTCATGCTTGTGGTCTTTTGGTTACCATAACTGAAAGCATTACATCCTTACATCATAGTCAAAGTTAGGAATAAGGGGCTGGGGAAAAAACAGCTTAATATTGTAAGGGGAGAAGGTGGCGCAGTAAGTAAAGAACCTTACTGCCTAATGCAGGAGACAGAAAAGACACAGGTTTAATCCCTGGGTTGAGAAGATCCCCTGGAGAAGGGCATGGCAACCCACTCCAGTATTCTTGCCTGGAGAACACCATGGACAGAGAGGAGACTGGTGGGCTATATTCCATAGGAATAAGACCGATTAAGAATCAGTTCTTGAGACTGGTCACTTTACCACCCAGAATGAAATAAATGTTATGTTAATAAGGAAGAAAATGAGCAATGAATTTTGGATAAGAAGCTAACAGCATCAGACACAATCTTATTTTTATAATATATTTTATTTAGTTNACCATGGACAGAGAGGAGACTGGTGGGCTATATTCCATAGGAATAAGACCGATTAAGAATCAGTTCTTGAGACTGGTCACTTTACCACCCAGAATGAAATAAATGTTATGTTAATAAGGAAGAAAATGAGCAATGAATTTTGGATAAGAAGCTAACAGCATCAGACACAATCTTATTTTTATAATATATTTTATTTAGTTTTTAAGTTCACCCATATGAACTGTAAAGTGTTAGTCACTCAGTTGTGTCCAGCTCTTTGTGACCCCATGGACTGTAACCCACCAAGTTCCTCTGTCCATGGACTTCTCCAGGTAAGAATACTAGAGTTGGTTGCCATTTCCTTCTCCAGGATGAACTTTAAACATCACTGTAAGTAAATCTTTAGAGAAGAGCAACACTCTTCCAGCAGGACATTTTTAGAAGTAAAATGATCAAGCTAAATAATGCATTCAGTTTTAAGATTCCTATAACATATTAGCANACGACTGAGGATGAGATGGCTGGATGGCATCACTGACTCGATGGATGTGAATCTGAGTGAACTCTGGGAGTTGGTGATGGACAGGGAGGCCTGGCGTGCTGCAGTTCATGGGGTCACAAAGAGTTGGACATGACTGAGCGACTGAACTGAACTGAAATGAATGTGTATATTTGAGTGCTATTTTCTTAAATCATCCTACCTCACCTCCCATTGTGTGCAAAAGTCTCATCTTTATGTTATGTCTCCTTTGTTGCCCTACAAACAGGATTGTCAGTACCATCTTTCAAGATTTCATATATGTGCATTAATATGTGATATTTGTCTTTCACTTTCTGCCTTACCTCACTCTGTATAATAGTCTCTATGTTCATCCACCTCATTAGAACTGACTCAAATGTATTTTTTTATAGTTGAGTAATTCTTTGGAAGGATCAGTACTAAAGCTGAAACTCCAGTACTTTGGCCACCTCNCTTTCAAGATTTCATATATGTGCATTAATATGTGATATTTGTCTTTCACTTTCTGCCTTACCTCACTCTGTATAATAGTCTCTATGTTCATCCACCTCATTAGAACTGACTCAAATGTATTTTTTTATAGTTGAGTAATTCTTTGGAAGGATCAGTACTAAAGCTGAAACTCCAGTACTTTGGCCACCTCATGCAGAATTGACTCATTGGAAAAGACTCTGATGCTGGGATGTATTGGGGGCAGGAGGAGAAGGGGACGACAGAGGATGAGATGGTTGGATGACATCACTGACTCAATGGACGTGAATCTGAGTGAACTCCGGGAGTTGGTGATGGACAGGGAGGCCTGACATGCTGTGATTCACGGGGTCACGAAGAGTCAGACACGACTGAGCGACTGAACTGAACTGAACTGAACTGAGTACTCCATTGTGTATATGCACCATAACCTCATTATCCATTCATCTGAGGATGGACATCTAGGTTGCTTCCATATCCTAGCAATTGTAAATAGTGCTGCAGTGAACATTGGGGTACATGTGTCTTTTTCAGTTATGGTTTCCTCAAGGTATATGCCCAGTACTAGGATTGCTGGGGCACATAGTAGTTTTATTCCTAGTTTTTCAAGGAATCTCCATACTATACTCCATAGTGGTTGTATCAATTTTCATTGCCACCTAGAGTGTAAGAGGATTCCCTTTTCTCCACTCCCTCTCAGCATTTATTGTTTGTAGACTTTCTGATGGTGGCATTCTGCCCAGTATGAGATGATGTTGTTGTTTGTTAAGTCATGTCTGACTCTGTGATCCCATGAATTGCAGCACACCAGGCTTCCCTGTCCTTCAACTCCCAGACTATGCTCAAACTCAAGTCCATTGAGTCGGTGGTGCTATCCAACCATCTCATTCTCTGTCGCCCCTTTTTCCTCTTGCCCTCATGCTTTCGAGCATCAGGGTCTTTTCCAATGAGTCGGCTCTTCACATCAGGTGGCCAAAATTTTGGAGCTTTAGCTTTAGCATCACTCCTTCCAATGAATATTCTGGTTTGATTTCCTTTAGGGTTGACTGGTTTGATCTCCTTACAGTCCAAGTGATTTTCAAGAGTCTTCTCAAGCCCCACAGTTTGAAAGCATCAATTTTTTAGTGCTCAACCTTCTTTATGGTCCAGTTCTCACATACATACATGACTACTAAAACAAAAATATATATATATAGTTTGACTATAGGGACTTCTGTTGGCATTTGGGAAATGATAACTCATTGTAGTTTTGATTTGCTTTTCTCTAATAATGAGTGCTGTTGAGCATCTTTTCATGTGTATGTCTTCTTTGGAGACATGTCCATTTAGATCCTCTGCCCTCTTTTTGATTGGATTGTTTGTTTTTCTGGTATTGAGGTACATGAGCTGTTTGTGCATTTTGGAGATTAACTCTTTGTCACTTATTTTATTTGTTATTATTTTCTCCCATTCTGAGGGTTGTCTTTTCACTGTGCTTATAGTTTCATTCATTTTGCAAAAGCTTTTAATTATGTTCCATTTGTTTATTTTTGTTTTTATTTCCATTACTCTAAGAGGTGGGTCATATAGGATCTTGTGTTGATTTATGTCAGAGTGTTCTGCCTGTATAGTTTCTGGTCTTACATTTAGATCTTTAATCCATTTTGAGTTTATCTTTGTGAATGGTGTTAGGAAATGTTCTAATTTCATTCTTTTACAGATAGTTGACCAATTTTCCCAGCAACACTTGTTGAAGACACTATTTTCTCCAGTGTATTTTTTTTTTTTTTTTTGCTTCGTTTGTCAAAGGTAAGGTGTCCATAGTTGTATGGATTTACCTTTGGGTTTTCTATCTTGTTCCATTGGTGCATGTTTCTGGGTTTTGCCAGTACTATACTATCTTGATGATTGTAGCTTTGTAGTATAGTCTAAAGTCAGGAAGGTTGATTGCTCCAGTTCAATTCTTTCTCAGACTGCTTTGGCTATTCAAAGTGTTTTGTGTTTCCATACAAATTGTGAAATTATTTGTTCTAGGTCTGTGAGAAGTACAGTTCATAGTTTGATAGGGGTTGCATTGAGTCTATAGATTGCTTTGGGTAGTATAGTCATTTTAATTATATTGATACTTCCAGTCCAAGAACATGGTGTGTCTCTCTATTTGTTTGTGTCATCTTTGATTTCTTTTATCAGTGTCTTGTAGTTTTCTGCATATAGGTGTTCTCTTTAGGTAAATTTATTCCTAAGTATTTTATTCATTTTGTTGCAATGGTGAATGAGATTGTTTCCTTAATTTCTCTTTCTGATTTTTCATTGTTAGTGTATAGGAATGCAAGGGATTTCTGTGTATTAATTTTATATCCTATGACTTTACTACATTCATTGATTAACTCTAGTAATCGTCTGTGGTGTTATTAAGGTTTTCTATGTAGAGAATCATGTAATCTGCAAACAATGAAAGCTTTGCTTCTTTTCCAATCTCAATTCCTTTTATTTCTTTAATTCTCTGGCTGCTGTGGCTATGGCTTCCAAAACTATGTTGAATAGTCGTGGTGAGAGTGGCTCCTTCATCTTGATTTTAGCGGAAATGCTTTCAGTTTTTCACCATGAGGATAGTGTTTGCTATAGGTTTGTTATATATGGTCTCTAATACATTGAGGTATGTTTCTTCTGTGCCTACTTTAAAGTTTTTATCATACTTTTATCTAATTTTAATGGGTATTGAATTTTGTCAAAGACTTCCTCTGCATCTACTATGATGATCATCTTGTTTTTATCTTTCAATTTGTTAGCATGGCATATCACAGTTTGATTTGCATATATAGAAGAATCCATGCATCCCTGCAGTAAAGCCCACCTGATCATGATGTATGATCTTTTTAATATGTTGTTGAATTCTGTTTGCTAGAATTTAGTTGACGATTTTTTTCATCTATGTTCAACAGTGATATTAGCCTGTAATTTTGTGTGTGTGTCATCTTTGTCTGGTTTTGGTATCAGGGTGATAGTGGCCTCATAGAATGAGTTCTGCAGTTTTCCTTACCCTGAAACTTTCTGGAAGAGTTTGAGTAGGATAAGTGTTAGCTCTTCTCTAAATTTTTTGTATAAATTAACTGTGAAGCCGTCTGGTCCTGGGCTTTTGTTAGGAAGATTTTTGTTTAGTTTCTATTTCCATGCTTTTGAATGCTCTGTTCATATTTTCTATTTCTTCCTGGTTCAGTTTTAGAGGGCTTTATTTTTCTAAGAATTTGCCCATTTCTTCCAAGTTTTCCATTTTATTGGCATATAGTTCTTGTAGCAGTATTTTATGATCCTTTGTGTTTCTGATTTGTTTATGGTAACTTCTCTGTTTTCATTTCTAATTTTATTGATTTGAGTGTTCTCCCTGTTTTTTCTTGATGAGTTTGTCCATTTTGTTTATCTTCTTAAAGAACCAGCTTTTAGTTTTATTGATCTTTGCTATAACTGCCTTCATTTCTTTTTCAGATATTTCTGCTCTGATCTTTCTGATTTCTTTCATTCTAGTAACTTTGGGGGATTTTAGTTTTTCTTTTTCTAGTTGCTTTAGGTATAATGTTAGGTTGTTTATTTGATGTATCTCTTGTTTCTTGAGGTAAGCTTGTATTGCTAAGAACTTCCTAGTTAGCAATGGTTTTACTTCATCTTGTAGGTTTTGAGTAGTCGTGTTTTCATTTTCATTTGTTTCTATGCATATTTTGATTTACTTTCTCATATCTTCAGTGATCTGTTGGTTATTCAAAACTGTGTTGTTTATCTTCCATGTGTTTGTGCTTTTTATAGTCTTTTTTTCCTGTAGTTGATATCTAATCTTACTGCATAATGATCAGGAAAGATGTTTGAAACGATTTCAGTTTTTTTGTTTATTTGTTTTTTTAATTAACAGGGCTTGATTTATGGTCCAGGATGTGATCTATCCTGAATAATGTTCCATGTGCACTTAAGAAAAAAAGTGAAATCTATTGGTTTTAGATTAAATGCCCGGTAGATATGTTAGGTCCAACTGCTCCAATGTGTCATTTAAAGCTTGTATTTCCTTGCTAATTTTCTGTCTAGATGATCTGTCTATTGGTGTGGGTGGAGTATTTTTTAAAGTCCTCCATTATTACTGTGTTGCTGTCAATTTCCCCTTTAATAGTTGTTATCATTTCCCTTATGGATTGAAGTGCCCCTACATTGGATGAATATATATTTATAATTGTCTTCTTCTTGGATTGATATCTTGATCATTATGTAATGTCCCTCTTTATCTCTTAAAACAGTCTTTAAAGTCTATGTTATCTGATATGAGTATTACTACTTCTGCTTCCTTTTGATCTCTTTTTGTATAGAATATCTTTTTCCAGCCCCTCACTTTCAGTCTATGTGTGTCCTTAGGTTTGAGGTGAGTCTCTTGTAGACACCATATATGGGAGTCTTGTTTTTGTATCCATATGGCCAATCTATATCTTTTTCTTGGAGCATTTAACCCATTTACATTTAAGGTACTTATTGGTAAGTATGACCCCATTACCATTTACTTTATTGTTTTGAGTTTAATACTGTGTTTATTTTTTGTTATTCTGTTTTGGATTTGTTTTTATAGGCCTTTTCTGTGTTTACTATCTAGAGAAGTTCCTTTATCATTCGTTGAAGCACTGGTTTGGTGGTGCTGAATTCTCTTAGCTTTTGCTTGTATGTAAAGCTTTTGATTGCTCCTTCACATCTGAATGAGATCCTTGCTGAATAGAATAATTCTGGCTGTAGATCTTTCCCTTTCATTACTTTAAGTATTCCTGCCATTCCTTCCTGGCCTGCAGAGCTTGTGTTGAAATTCAGTCATTCACCTTATGGGGATCCCCTTGTGTGTTATTTATTGCTGTTCCCTCACTGCTTTTAATATTTGTGTTTAATTTTTGTTAGTTTGATTAATATGTGTCTTAACATGTTTCTCCTTGAGCTTATCCTGCCTGGGACTATCTGGGCTTTGGGGATGGTTATTTCCTTCCCTATTTTAGGGAAGTTTTCAGCTATAATCTCATATATTTTCTTATGCCCTTTCCTTATCTTCTTCTGGGACACCTATGATTCAAAAGTTGGGATGCTTAATGGTGTTTCAGTGGTCTCTTATGCTATCTTCGTTTCTTTTTATTCTTTTTTCTTTATTCTTCTCTGCTTCATTTATTTGCACCATTCTGTCTTCCAGTTCTCTTATCTATTCTTCTGCCTCAGTTACTCTACTGTTGGTTCCATCCACCATATTTTTAAACTTAGTTATTGCATTGTTGACTGTTTATTCATTAATTCTTCTAGGTCCTTGTTAAACATTTCTTGTATCTTCTCAATACATGCTTCCAATCTATTTATCCATGACTCTATTTTGTTGTCAAGATTTTGGATCATCTTTCCTATCATTAGTCTGAATTATTTTTCAGATAGATTCCTTATCTCCTCCTCATTTGTTTGATCATTTGAGTTTTTACCATGTTCCTTCATCTGCTGTGAATTTCTCTGTCTTTTCATTTTGTTTAGTTTGCTGTGTTTAGGGTCTACTTTCTGCAAGCTAGAGGGTGGTAATTCCTCTTAATTGTGGGGTCTGCTCCCCATGGCTGGGGTTGGGCCAGTGCCTTGTGAAAGTTTCATGGGTCGGGGGACTTGTGCCGGTGTTCTGTTGGATAAAACTACATCTCTTCTCTCTAGAGGACTTTGCAGTGTAGAGTAGTGAGTTTTGGGGTGTTTATGGGTTGGCATCCGATCCCATCACTTCATGGGAAATAGATGGGGAAACAGTGGAAACAGTGTCAGACTTTATTTTGGGGGGTTCCAAAATCACTGCAGATGGTGATTGAAGCCATGAAATTAAAAGACGCTTACTCCTTGGAAGAAAAGTTATGACCAACCTAGATAGCATATTCAAAAGCAGAGACATTACTTTGCTGACTAAGGTCCGTCTAGTCAAGGCTATGGTTTTTCCAGTGGTCATGTATGGATGTGAGAGTTGGACTGTGAAGAAGGCTGAGTGCTGAAGAATTGATGCTTTTGAACTGTGGTGTTGGAGAAGACTCTTGAGAGTCCCTTGGACTGCAAGGAGAGCCAACCAGTCCATTCTGAAGGAGATCAGCCCAGGGATTTCTTTGGAAGGAATGATGCTAAAGCTGAAACTCCAGTACTTTGGCCACCTCATGAGAAGAGTTGACTCATTGGAAAAGACTCTGATGCTGGGAGGGATTTGGGGCAGGAGGAGAAGGGGACAACAGAAGATGAGATGGCTGGATGGCATCACTGACTCAATGGATGTGAATCTGAGTGAACTCCCGGGAGCTGGTGATGGACAGGGAGGCCTGGTGTGCTGCGATTCATGGGGTCGCAAAGAGTTGGACATGACTTAGTGACTGAACTGAACTGAACAGTTTATTTTTGCTTTTATTTCCAGTATTTTAGGAGGTGGGTCATAGAGGA
>SJYA01003227.1:3958-15962 GCA_006410615.1 Neotragus moschatus
AATGAGATGGATTGGAGAGGCAGAGACATGTTCTCACTAAAAACTCCACCCCAGGCACAATGACTCACAATCAGGAGGGATCTCAAAAATACAAAACTTTTTTTCTGAGAATTGAGAGTGTAGTGCCCACATCAGGCAACTCAACCCTTGAATTTGGGACTGGAGGGACAAGCACCTGAAATAACTGGTTTTGAGAATCAAAAAGGATTACATCAAGGAGAATAAAGTACTATAGGGAATGAAGAACCCACTCTTAAAGGGCTCCCATGCAAATTTACTCAGCCTCGGACCCAGTGCAAAAGAAACCGGTTGAGAAATGTCAGAACATAAGTGAAAGAAACCCACTTACTTAATCTTAAAACATCTGTTTTAGAGGCAGGAAACTACTGGGACTCTCTCTCTGAGGATGGAAGTGATTGTGGACAGAATTTTTGTAATCTTGCTATACTTTGCTAGTGTTAGTGCTGGCAGGTCCTCTGTTGTAACCTCCTGGTGCTGGTGGGCATGCTCCACCCACCCCATGCCACAGCTGGGCTGGGCAAGTATCTGACCTCCCTGCTCTGTAGCCAGACCACAGACATGTTAAGGAAGCGCCCTGCCCACTCACACCAGAGACAGCTCAGCAAGCACTTTACCCACCCCACACTGCAGCCAGACTACAACTAGCCAGGTGAGTACCCTAACTCCTGCACCAAAGCTGTGCAAAATCCAGGCAAGTGTTCTGTTCCCACCTTGCACCTTAGCTGTGGCCCTGCTACAGCCAGTGGGTATGAGCAGCCCACAGAAAGAATGCCTCTTGAACACCAGACTCTGGTGGTCAGGGAAGAGTGTGCTTCTGAGCCCCACAGGCCATCTTCTACACAAGGCTACTCCTTCAAAACTGGGAGAGGTAGTTGTTTCACCTAATACAGAAAGACTAACTCAGAGAGTTGGAGAAAATGTGAAGACAGAGGAGTTCCAAACAAAAAAGTAGGCCAAACCTGAGAAAAAGACTAATGAAATGGTGATAAATAATCTTCTTTATAGAGTTCAAAGTATGATCATAAAGATGCTCACTGAACTCAGGAGAAGGAAGGATAAACATAGTGAGAACCTTTAAAAAGAGATAGAACAGAGCTGACGAATACAATAACTGAAAAGAAACATATACTAGAAGGGTCAATAATAGACTATATGAAGCAGCAGAACAGATCAGAGAGCTGGAAGACAAAGTCATGGAACTTAGACAGAGCAAGAAAAAGAAAAAAAGAGCAGTGAAGAGAGCTTAAGAGACCTCTGTGATAACAGGCTCATCACAGTAGTCCCAGAGGAAAGAGGAAGGGGCAGAAAGCTTATTTGAAGAAATACTGGCTGAAAACCTCCCTAAACTGGGGAAGGAAACAGATATCTAGGTCCAAGAATCCCAGAGAGTTTCAAATAACATTAACTCAAAGAACTCCACACCAAGACTTATTAGAATTAAAATGGAAAATTAATGATACAGACAGAATCCTAAAATTAGCAAGAGAACAACTTGTGACAAATAAGGGAAACCCCATAAGGCTATCAGCATATTTTTCAGCAGAAACTTTGCAGGCCCAAGATATATTCAAAGTGCTGAAAGGAGAAAAAAAATCCAAACACTAATACTCTACCCTACAAGATTATCATTCAAAATTGAAGGAAAGATAAAGAATTTCCAGATAAAGAAAGTTAAAGGAGTTCATCACCACTAAAACAGCCTTGCAAGAAGTGCTAAAGGGACTTCTTTAGCTGAAAAAGAAAATGGCACTGATTAGTAATAAAATAACATAAAAAAGTGAAAATCTCATTGGAAAAGGTAAGTATATAGTAAAAGTAGTGAATTAATCACCCATAAGACTGGAGGTTAAAAGACAAAAGTAGCAAAATTAACTAATTCTAGCATAACTAGTTCGGAGAAGGCAATGGCACCCCACTCCAGTACTCTTGCCTGGAAAATCCCATGGGCGGAGGAGCCTGGTAGGCTGCAGTCCATGGGGTCACTAAGAGTTGGACACGACTGAGCGACATCACTTTCACTTTTCACTTTCATGCATTGGAGAAGGCAATGGCAACCCACTCCAGTGTTCTTGCCTGGAGAATCCCAGGGACGGGGGAGCCTGGTGGCCTGCCGTCTATGGGGTCGCACAGAGTCGGACATGACTGAAGCGACTTAGCAGCAGCAGCAGCAGCACCATATTCTGCCTACCAGAGACTTACTTAGAAGTAAGGACAAAGAAAGACTGAAAATATAGGAATGGAGAAATATATTCTATATATTGAAGCTGGAATAGCTATATATGTATCAGACAAAGACTTTTAAAAAATACAATAACAAAAGACAAAAAGAAGTCATCACATAACAATAAAGGGGTCAAACCAGCAAGAAGATATTACATTTATAAATATATATGCATCTAACTAACATAACAGCACCAAAATATATAAAACAAATTTTAACAGACCTAAGGGGAGAAATTGATAGTAACAGAATAATAGTCACTTTAACACCCCACTAACATCAATGAGTAGGACATCCAGGCTGAAAAATCAATCAGGAAACATTAGCCTTAAATGGCACATTAGATCAGATTGCCTTAATATACATAATCACAAAATTCTACCCAAAAGCATCAGAGTACACATTCTTCTAATCAGCATATGAAACATATACCACATTAGGTCACAAAACAAGTCTCAATAAATTCAAGATTAGTTTCATATGACACATCTTTTCAGACCTCAGTTGTAAATAACTAGAAATCATTTACAAGAAGAAACTAGAAAAAAACACCAAACTGTGGGGATTAAACAACATGCTACTGAACAATCAATGAGTCACTGAAAAAACAAAGGAGAAAATTTTTAAATATCTAGAAACAAATGAAAGAAAAATACAATATATCAAAATTTATGGGATGCATCAAAAGCATTTCTAAGCATTTCTATTCATATGAATAGAGGTCTACTTAAAGCAACATGAAAAACTCAAATTAACAACCCAACCTTACACCTAAATAAACTACAGAAAGAAGAGATGATGGCCAAAGTTAGTAGAAGGAAGGAAATATTGAAGATCAGAGCAAAAATAAAATGGTGATTAAAAGACAGTGCTATGTTGTGCTGTGCTTATCTGCTCAGTCGTGTCTGACTATTTGCAACCCCATGGACTGTAGTCCACCAGGCTCCTCTGTCTATGGAGATTCTCCAGGCAAAGGTACTGGAGTGGGTTACCATACCCTCCTCCAGGGGATCATCCCAACCCAGGTTAAAAGACAAAAGAAAAAATCAACAAAACTAGAAACTGGTTCTTTGAAAAGATAAACCAAAATGACAAACCATCAGCTCATCTCACCAGAGAAAAGTGAAAAGACTCAAATAAATAAAATCAGAAATGAAAGAGAAGTTACAATTGATATCACAGAAACACAAAGTATCATAAGAGACTACTATGAACAATCATATGTCAACAAATTGTACAACCTTGAAGAAATGGGTAAATTCCTAGAAGCATACAATTTCCCAAGAACGAATCATGAAGAAATAGAAAACCTGAACAGACTGATAACTAGTAAGGAGATCGAATCAGTAATTTTTAAAGCTTACAACAGATAAAAATCCTGGACCAGATGCCTTCACTGGTGACTTCTACCAAATGTTCAAAGAAGATTTGATGCCTATCCTTCCCAAACACTTCCAAAAGATTGAAAAGGAAATGCTGCTAAACTCCTATTATGAGGTCACCATTACTCTGATAACAAAAACCAAAAAAGACATCACAAAAAGAGAAAATTACAGGCCAATAGCACTGCTGAACATAGATGCAAAAATCTTAAACAAAACATTAGCAAACAATTTAAAAATACATTGAGGATCATATGCCATGATCAAGTGGGATTTAGTCTATGAATGCAGTAAGATTCTACAGACTAATCAATGTGATATACCACATTAACAAAATCAAACATGAAAATCATATAATCATCTCAATAGATGAAGAAAAAGTATTTCACAAAATTCAGCATACATTTATAATGAAGATTCTCAACAATATGGGTACAGAAAGAATGTAGCTCAAGGTTATAAGGGCCATATATGGAAAACCCACAGCAAATATCATACTCAACAACAAAAGCTGAAAGCATTTCCTCTAAGATTGGGGATAAGACAAGGATGCCCTCTCTCCCCACTTTTATTCACCATAGTACTACAACTCCTAGTCATAGTAATAAGGTAAGAAAAAGAAATATAATGCATCCAAAGTGAAAGGAAGAAGTAGAACTGTCACTATTTGCAGATGACATGATATTACATATAGAAAACCCTTAAAACTATACCAGAGAACTGTTAGAACTAATAATTGAATTCAGTAAATGTGCAGGATACAAAGTCAATCTACAAATCAGTTGCATTTGTATACACTAAAAATAAACTATACATCAGAAAGACAAATCAAGAAAACAGCTTCATTTACAATTCCATCAAAAAGAATAAAATATCTAGAAATAAATTAGCCAAAGAGGTGAAAGCCCTGTGCTCTGAATTCTATAAGACATCAATGAAAGAAACTGAAGAAGACACAAATAAATGGAAAAATATTCTGTGCTCATGGGTTGAAAAAATTAATAATGGTGAAATATCCATGTTACCCAAAGCAATCTACAGATTCAATGTAATCACTATCAAAATTCCAGTAGAATTTTCCACAGAACTAGAGCAAGTAATTTTAAANGAGGTAAAAGATCTAAACTGGGAAAACAATGTGACATTGATGAAAGAAATCGAAGACAATACAAACAAATGGAAAGGTATACTGTGTTCATGGGTGGAAACATTAATATTGTTTAAATGACCATACTACCCAGGCAGGGTACAGATTCAGTGCAATCCCTATCAAAATACCAAGGGCATTTTTATTGCCTACAGAACCACAACAAATAATTCTAAAATTTACATGGGAATACAAAAGACCTTGAATAGCAAAGAAAATTGTGAGAAAGAAGAACAAAGCTGGAGGCTTCATGCTCCTTGGTTTCAAACTATACTACAAGGATATAATATTCAAAACAGTATGGTATTGGTATAAAACCAGACACACAGATCAATGGAGAAGAATAGAAAACACAGAAATTTAAAAAAAACATAAATGGCAATTATTTTACAACAAATGAGATAAGTATACGATAGAGAAAGGATAATCTTTCCAATAAATGGTGTTGGAAAAATGGGACAACTACATGCAAAAGAATGAAACTAGACCATCATCTTACACAATCCACAAAAATTAACACAAAATGGACTGAAGGCTTGGATGTAAGACCTGAAATTTTAAAGTTCCTAGAAGAAAAAATAGGCAGTAAGTTCCCTGACACAGTTGTTTGTGATTTTTAAAAATATGACTCCAAAGGCAAGGGCAACAAAAGCAAAAATAAACAGATGGGACTATATCAAACTAAAAAGCTTTTGCACAACACAGAAAACCATGAACAAAACAAAAAGGCAAGTTATTGAATGGGAGAAGATGCTTGCAAATCATATATCTGATAAAGGGCTAATATCCAAAAAACATAAAGAACTCATACAAGTCAAAAGCAAAAACCCAAACAATCCAATTTAAAAATGGACAGATCTGAATAGACACTTTTAAAAAGAAGACACAGAAACAGCCAACAGACAAATGAAAAGATGCTCAACATCACTAATCATCAGGGAAATGCAAATCAAAACCACAATGAGATATCACTTCACACCTGTTAGAATGGCTATCATAAAAAGACAAGAAATAATGTGTTGACAAGGATGCAGAGAAAATGAATCCTCATAAACCATGGACAGCAATGTAAATTGATGCAACCACTTTGCCAAAACAGTATGGAAATTTCTCAAAAACTTAAAAATATAACTACCATAAGGTCCAGAAATTCCATTTTGTATCTATCTGAAGAAAATAAAACTACTAATTCAAAAAGATACATGCACCCCTATGCTCAATGCAACATTATTCACAGTAGCCAAGAATGGAACCAATCTCTACTTACCCATAACAAATAAATATTGCCATTTATAAAAATATGGGTGAACTTTAAGAGTACTACACTAACTGAAATAAGTCAGAGAAAGACAAACACCACATGATTTCTCTTATACGTGTGCATGTGTGTGTTAGTTGCTCAGTGATGTCCAGCTCTTTGCAATCCCGACTGTAACCCGCCGAGCTCCTCTGTCCATAAAGTTTTTTTTCCAGGCAAGAATTTCCTTCTCCAGGAGATCTTCCTGACCCAGGGATTGAACCCAGGTCTCCTACATTACAGGCAGATTCTTTACCATCTGAGTCACGAGGGAAGCATACTTATCAGTTCAGTTCAGTTGCTCAGTCATGTCCAACTCTTTGCAACCCCATGAATCACAGCACACCAGGCCTCCCTGTCCATCACCAACTTTAGGAGTCCTCCCAAACCCGTGACCATCGAGTAGGTGATGCCATCCAGCCATCNCTATAGGACATTTCACTCTAAAATAATGAATTTCACCTTTTTCTCAAGTGCACACGGAACCTTCTCTAGGATAGATCACATCCTGGGCCATAAATCTAGCCTTGGAAAATTCAGAAAAACTGAAATCATTCCAAGCATCTTCATCTGAATGAAGTAACTTTGAAAATGAGTGGAGTCTTGTCATACATCAACATGAATCCACCACAGGTATACAGGTGTTTCCCATCCTGAACCCCCCCTCCTCCTCCCTCCCTGCACCATCCCTCTGGGTCGTCTCAGTGCACCAGCCCCAAGCATCCAGTATCATGCATCGAACCTGGAATGGCGATTCGTTTCATATATATTATACATGTTTCAATCCCATTAACCTCCAATTAAAATAAATAAATTTATATTAAAAAAAAAGAAAAAAATGAAAAAAATGAGTGGAGTCTGTAAGACTATAGGCACAAGGAACTGCACATAAGCATTATAATCTAGTTTATAAAGTTTGTTTCTCATGGGGGTATAGGTTAACAATTCTGATGGAGTTATATATGTATGCTGAAATTAAACAAATAAATAAATGGCAGATGGTGGGAGCCAGTTTTCTCACTGTTGGCATGGAAATTTAGAGATAAGCAAGGGAGAAGTATGAAAGTGCCTAATGGCCAATGTTAGAACAATTTGAGCAACAAAATGAAATAGTATTTTATTATAAACTAAACTATAAAATGAATATCCATAAGTCCATACTGAGATAAATGATTGAATAAACTAACAGGTGGAAGGAAGAAACAAATATCCTATGCAGAAAAGTTCCAAATAATTTATGTAGATACTCTGCCCTCAAGAAAGGGAGCATAATGCTCCATTCCTTAAGTGTGGTCTTCATATTAACATCTTTCTAAAGAGTACAGCAAAGAAAAGAGAGCAAAAGCACAAGTTTACAGTGGAGAAATCTGATAAACACCACCTCAGGATGGTCAGTATCAACAGATAAAAATCATGCTGACAGTATGCGTCCTTGATATGATGTGATGAAAATGGCACTTAAACTGTGTCTTCCCTCCCAATAAGCCACAACTCCAGTCTTACTCTATCTCCTATCTAAGAAAAACATCAGACGAATCCAATAGTGAGACATCCCACAAAATACCTGACCAGAATACTCCTCCAGAATAGTTAAGAAAAGTCTGAAAACCTACCCCAGCCAAGAGAAGCCTAAGGAGACATGAAAACTACCTGCAATGTGGGACCCCTGCCTGGGATACTGACATAGAAAAAAAAATTCATAAAAATTAAGGAACTCTGAAGAAACTCTGGACTTTGGTTAATAATAATATATTGGTTTCTTAACTGTAAAAAAAAAATACTATACTTACGTAATATCTTACTGACAAGGAAAACTGGGTACAGGATTTATAGGAAATCTTAGTAATATCTTCTCAATTTTCCTGTAAATTTGAAACTTGTCTAAAACTAAAGCATATTTTTAAATACTTGATAAACCAAAAGGTGACACAGTCCATCATTTGGTTGTTCTTATTTGCATTCCTTTGATTAAAGGTGATGTCGAACAGCTTTTCACAGTTTTTTTTTGTGCATGTGTATTTTTCTTGCAAGATTTTCCTGCTCATGTCCTTTGCCCATTTTTCAACTGAAATACTGAATCTTTTGTTACTAGGTAATTAGGAGATGAAGGAGATTAGCCTTTCTTTGTCACATGTGCTCTTTTCTAATTTGTCATTGTCTTTCCATTGTGTTTATGACATTTTCTGCTGCACAGAAATTTTCCATTTTGATGTAGTCAAATCCATTGATCTTCCCTTTATGGTTTGTTCATTTTATATCATGCTTGAAAAGGCCTCTGATACCCTGAGATTATAGAAATGTTCCCTCATGTTCCCTTCTCTTGGTTTAATGGTTTCGTTTTTTTCATATATTATATTTTTATATCCCAAATTTGTATGGTATAAAGAATGAGGCACTAATCTAGCTGTTTTCTAAAGAATTAGCTAGTTGTCCCAATAGTGTTGTTGAATATTTCTTTTCCCTAGTAAACTGCAGTTACTTTTGTAACACAATAAATTCCACATTAATTTATGGTTTTATTTCTGGATTTTCTATTTTGATTCTACTGATCTATCTCTCTGTTCTTAGGATGGTGTACAGTATCTTAATTATTATAATTTTGTAATAAATTTTATTATCTGGTAGGGAAAACCCTCTCTTATTAGTTTTAACTACCAGATTTTTTTGCTATTCCTTAATATTTATTCTTCCAGATAAACTTAGAATAATTTTTTAAAGTTCAAAAAAAAGAAAAACAACTGCCCAACTCTTAGAATTATCATTGGGAAAATTTACAGGTTAATTATGAGAGAATGCAGAGCTTTTATAATATTGCATCTTCCTATCTAAGAACAAGGTATATTTTACTATTTATCAAAGTCTTTTATATTTCTCAGTAGAATTTTGTACTTTTCTTCTTATGGATCTTGCATTTTTTGTTAAATTTATATTCCTAGGCGTTCTATGCTGGCTACTGCTATTGGCAACTGAATTTTTCACCAGTATATTTTCTAATCTATTTTATTGATATATATGAAGCTATTGAGGCAGGGATTAATAAATGAGCTTGCATAAATATGCATACATACCCCTCCCACACTCCTTCATTGAAACAGAGACCTTCAAGGGTTGGAGATTTCCTTGTACCTAGAGGATCCAAATTCCCATTACTTTCCTCCTGAGCATCTGTCTCCAGCTGAAGACAATTATTCCAAGTGGGAAGAAACACAATTAGGAATCAAGACTGCCAGTGTACTGGCTAAGAGAAAGCTATCTGGGGTCAGACTGCCTGGGATCCATTTCTTAACTGGGTGACATTGGACCAGTAACTTGATATCATTATGCTGCAGTTCCTCCATATGTAAAATGATGATGACAACCATAGCACTACTTCATAGGACTGATCAACACTTAGATGAATTAATACACGGTATTCAAAACATGAGCCTTGCCTGCTGGCTCAGTGGTAAAGAATCCACATGACAATGCAGGAGACCTGGGATTGATCCCTGGGTTGGGAAGATCCCCTGGAGCAAGAAAGGGCAACCCACTCCTGTATTCTTTCCTGTGAAATCCCAAGGACAGAGGAGCCTAGCTGGCTATAGTCCATGGGGTTGCAAAAGAATTGGACATGACTTAATGACTAAAACAATTCAAAACAGTGACTTAGAATAGTCGATACTACCTATTACAAAAATTACCTTGAGTATCCCCTTTCCTCTACCATTCACAACATAGAACATCACTGTTTTTCCTTTTTTTAACTTGTCATATATAAGATTTTTATATACAATCAGTATGCATTGTAACAGTTTATATTGAGTCAATCAATTTTATCTAAAATGTTATTTGGCTATATAGCACATTACTGCCCAAATGAAAATAAAAAAATAAATGGATTTACAAAATTTTTGGCTATTTTGTATTCTGAAAGTTTTCATATATCTATCCTTTTAAGCAAAATGTATCTTAAAAAATGTTTCCAAAGCATGCAGTTTAGATTTTACATATAATCTCACTACTTTGTTACTACAAACACAATATTGAGAACAAGGAAAGGAAGAAAGAAAGAAAGAAAATGTATTTAATGAAACATTCAATGTAAAAAGAGGGCTAATGGAATTGTTGCCCCTTTCCCCATTTTTACATACTAAACTCTCATCCCATAAAGACAAGTCATTAAAAGTTTTCATCACATTACACAGTTTTCAAATCATGGCAGTCAAAAACACCTAAGGAAAAAAATGCAAAATGAAATTAAAAGACACTTGCTCCTTGGAAGGAAAACCATGACAAACTCAGACAGCATATTAAAAAGCAGAGACATCACTCTGCCAACAAAGGTCCATATAGTCAAAGCTATGGTTTTTTCAGTAGTCATGTACAGATATGAGAGTTGGACAATAAAGAAGGCTGAGCACCTTAGAACTGATGCTTTCCAACTGTGGTGCTGGAGAAGACACTTGAGAGTCCTTTGGACTGTAAGGAGATCAAACCAATCAGTCCTAAAGGGAATCAACCCTGAATATTCATTGGAAGGACTGATTCTGAAGCTGAAGCTCCAATACTTTGGCCACCTGATGTGAAGAGCTNAACTGTGGTGCTGGAGAAGACACTTGAGAGTCCTTTGGACTGTAAGGAGATCAAACCAATCAGTCCTAAAGGGAATCAACCCTGAATATTCATTGGAAGGACTGATTCTGAAGCTGAAGCTCCAATACTTTGGCCACCTGATGTGAAGAGCTGACTCACTGGAAAAGATCCTGATGCTAAGAAAGACTGAAGGCGAAAGGAGAAGGGGTGAGGTGGTTGGATGGCACGTGAGTCTGAGCAAACTCTGGGAGGTAATGAAGGACAGGCAAGCCTGGTGTGCTTCAGTGCACAGGCTCACAAAGAGGTGAACAAGACTTAGTGACTGAACAACAAACAAAAAAGAGAACTTCAGCTCAGGCCAGAAGTTAGATGTCTTCCTAGGCAGCCAGACAACCAGAATTAAAAGTAGGGAGTAGAGGTGCTGGAGGTGAGGGAGGATGGGGAGAAATGTCCTTTCTCAGAAACCACAGTTGTAGAGGCAATGTTACAGGCTCACCCTGGTAAATTCTATGATCAGAAAGCTTTGAGGCCTTGCTTTCTGATTTCAGCTAATGGCAACAGTCAAGCACAGACATTAAGCTAAATCTACATACAATCTCGCTTGGCAGGTGCCAAAATCAACTCAGACTGCTTCAGATTCTTCTTCCACTAGGACAAGGTAACTTTTGTCCCCTGGCAGATACATTTCCTTCCTTCTTTCCTCAACAAATATTTATTGAGCACTTTACGTCCGATGCTATATCAGGTACCTGGGGTAAAGCACTGATCCAAAAAGAAATGGTTTTGGTCTTCATGGAGATTACATTTGAGTAGAAAGTAGAAAAGGAAACTAGTAAACAAATACACAAGACAACTTTAGATAGTGATAAGTGTTAAGATTATTAGTCAATGGGATGTGATAGAGAGTGACTGAGGGTTCACTTTACACAGGATAGTCAGCAAAGGCCTATCTTAAAGAGGCAATATTTGAGTTGAAATACCACAAATGTATGAAAGAAGGTGATTACAGCACGCACAAAGACCTTGAGGTAAAAATGAGAGAGTATGTTTGAAGAAACAGAAAGGTCAGTATTATTGAAATTCCTGCCACAATATTGACAATAGTGAAGATGTAGAAGCAACCTGAACATCCATCAGCAGAGGAACGGATAAAGATGAGGTACATATACACAATAGAATATTGCTCAGCCATAAAAAAGAATGAATTAAGGCTATTTGCAGCATCGTGGATGGACCTAGAGATTATCATACTAAGTGAAGTAAGTCAGAAAGAAAAATATTATATGATATCATTCATCAGTTCAATTCAGTCACTCAGTCGTGTCCAACTCTTTGTGACCCCATGGACTGCAGCATGCCAGGCT
>SJYA01003228.1:0-33799 GCA_006410615.1 Neotragus moschatus
TTCTCAAGAGACAGGTCAGGTGGTCTGGTATTCCCATCTCTTTCAGAATTTTCCACAGTTTATTTTGATAAATCTTAAAATCATACATATTTGCTTCAGATATTTTTTAAAACGAAGATTCTACAGGTTAAACGGAGCTCATTTTTCCGTTTTTTCTGAGTTTCAGTCTCTCTTTACCTCCCCAGAGGTAACCAGTACCATGAAATTGTATATATCTTGTTGATAGGATATATTGCAGTAACAAACTCCCAAATCTCAGTGGTTTAATATAATAAAAGTTTGCTTTTTACTATGCAAAGGTCTTCTTCCATCTTGTGACTATATCATCAAATTATGTGACTTCCAGATTGGTGGGACAGGGTAAGAGATAGAGACAGACATATTAGCAGTTAACTGTTTCAGTCTGCAGGTAACATATATTACTCCCACTCACAGTTCATTGGCCAGAATTACTCTGATGGCCTTACTACAAGGGTATATGGGATATGTAGAGAAGCGTGTGGATAACTGGTGAGCAATATGACTCTGCCATACTCTCCAACCATATTTTGATACATGTAAATATATGTATATATTCATAGCCAATATATGCTTTTTTAAAATTTTGTAATATTTTGTGTAAGTGATATCAAACTATATACTCTCCAATTTACTTTTCCTCTCTGGATTATTTATATTGAACCATATAGGTCTTTTATTTCAAATGTTATATAATATTACATTATAGAATTATATCGTGATTTATTCATCCTGTGCCCTGATGAACATTTTAGTTTGTTTTTATTTTTCTAGGTTATATAACTAGATGTGACATGGAAAGACCATAGGATATGTGAATCTTCAAGTAGCTGTACTAATTTATACCACGTCAGCAATAGATTTGAATTCCTCCACTTTGTTCTGTACACTTTTCCTTGCTCTACAAGGGAGTAGAATCAGTTTAGCAGCCCTAATTGAGGGAGACCCTAGGGAGAGGGTGCTGGCTTGAGGATGTCCAGACCCAGTGTCAGGATGACTACTGACTGCCTATAGTGACTGACCTCCCCCACTTTCTTGTCTCACAGGTGCCTTCCAGCTGAGCTTAGTGAAGGCAGATGTACCCACAGTATCCCCTAAGGAGGCCACACTTGTTGCACTGGTGAGCAGTCTGCTCGTGGTGTTTACCCTGGCCTTCCTGGGGCTCTTCTTCCTCTACTGCAAGCAGTTCTTCAACAGACATTGCCAGCGTGGTAAGGGTAGCTGCTTCACATATTACATGAATCAGGAACAAGTTTCTGACTAGCTGAATAGAGGAATTTTCTGGGATTGAGAGTTAACAGACTTTCCCTACAATGATGAAAAGCCTCAAAGGTAGACTATCTGGGGGTAGCAATGGGCACAAGACTTCAGAGGTAATTGAGGGTGACCCTGTGAGTTTATGGGCCCTGGTTCAGTAAGGTACGGGAGTTTATAAAGGACTACAACATTATGCGAAAATCCTTGAGAAAGGCATCTGGAGGCCTAGGTTCTAAATCTACCGTTAAATCACTGTGTAATTTCGGATAAGTCATCTAGCTTCTTTCTCCTTAATATTTAAATCTTTCTCCTTAACCTTTAAAATGATAGAATTTATTTCTAAGTTCTTTTCTAGCTAGTCATTTATACAAATAGGTATAGATTCTGCAGCATGTCAAGAAAGGAAGAAGGCTGGCTGGAATGAGATGTGACTATAATTAAAATGAGTGAGGTCTCAGGCAACGGTTATCAGTATAGTGATATACCAGATGTGAGTAACAGTTCAGTGTCCAGAGGAATTGACAAAATTAAACATTTTTTCTCAGACAGTAATGATACCCAAAGAGGTCTGGCCCAGCCCATAGGAGATTTAAAGTCAGGAATAACATCATGATCTGTTTTCAGCACAAGTCCAGCCATTAGCCAAGAATATGAGACAGAAAGTCCAGGTCACTGAGGGCAAATATGGGGGAGGTGGGATGGTGGCTGGCCAAAACCAAACAAAGGGTTAAAATTTTAATCAAGAGTACTGAGTCTTGGTGTACCTTCAGTGCCCTCAAGAGAGCTGAGAGCTAAACAGAAACACCAAAATAGGAACCCAGGCTAGTAAATGGAGTTGACTTAGTAAGGGAAGACACATTCTAATAGATACACAGATGCTTAGGACTCCTCATCAGTCTACTGGATATTGGATCCAAAGCAACACAATTTTTTTCAACCTCTCTGTGTAAAGATCCTGCTTATATAGACCTACTTTTAACAGGTTCAGATCTAGGGCCTTCTACATGATTTTCACAAATATTAGCAGATATGTTTGACTCTACCACTTAAGTGGAGATAAATCTAGAATTTCAAGGGACGCAGGGCACAAGGGGAACACTATTATCCCTTTGTGGTTTAGTCGCTAAGTCGTGTCCAACTCTTGCAACCCCATGGACTGTAGCCTGCCAGATTCCTCTGTCCATGGGATTCTCCAAGAAAGAATACTGGAGTGGGTTGCCATTTCCTTATTATCCCTTTATGACCCTTCTAAAACTCTGCTTCCCTCACCTCTACTCTCTGATGTCTCCCAGAACATTGTGGCTCAGGGTGAACCATCTTGTCTCTGACTTTGGAGGTCAGTTTCTCAGATAAGAGCAGTTGACCAATCCCTGGGCATGGGCAATGAAACATGTTGGCTACAGGGCCCAGAAGGAAGAAGATGAAGCAACATTTGAGAGCTGCCTGTTTCCCTCCCCCTGCCTTAAGAGAGGAGAAATAATAACCTTTCTTGGTACCTCCTCTGTCTTCAAAATAATAATGCAGTACCCTTCTCTGAGGATACGAGGGCAGGTAGCTCCCTCATGGTCTCCATAGGGGAAATAGGATAAGACATTTTCTCATTTGGGGAAGGCGTTTATAAGAAGTCACTGACTTTTATGCATACTGGGCTTGTATAGGTAAGATTAATATGTGAATTGGATCCAACATAAGGTACAATAGAGAGGAGTAAGAATTGTGGCAAACTGAATAGTTCATCCCCTGTCTAAAGGGAATCTACTACCCAGCTTTAGCTTTTTATTACCATGTAGGAATATTCAATGTTTCAAAACCTTCTGAATTTTCAAGAGAAGCCAAGAATCTAAATTTTTGCATGAAATAGTGTTAAGTTCTAGCAATGAGTTGTAATTAAAAGCAACCAAAGCCACAATGCAGGGGTCAAACAAACACACATCCCATAGGCTCTTAGTTTGTAACCTGATGTTGAATCAAATTTATGCATGAAAGGCGTATTAATTTTCTATCACTTCTATAGTAAATTCAGTTTACTTTAGTCACNTGTTAAGTTCTAGCAATGAGTTGTAATTAAAAGCAACCAAAGCCACAATGCAGGGGTCAAACAAACACACATCCCATAGGCTCTTAGTTTGTAACCTGATGTTGAATCAAATTTATGCATGAAAGGCGTATTAATTTTCTATCACTTCTATAGTAAATTCAGTTTACTTTAGTCACTCAGTCTTGTCCGACTCTTTGCAACCCCATGAATCACAGCACGCCAGGCCTCCCTGTCCATCACCAACTCCCAGAGTTTACCCAAACTCATGTTCGTCGTGTCGGTGATGCCATCCAGCCATCTCATCCTTTGTCATCCCCTTCTCCTCCTGCCCTCAATCCCTCCCAGCATCAGGGTCTTTCCAATGAGTCAACTCTTCGCATGAGGTGGCCAAAGTATTGCAAAAATAATAGCTTAAAATAACACTCATTTATTAGCTGACCATTTCCATAGATCAGAAGCTTTGTAAGCTTGGCTGGATCTCCACTTAGTGTCTAACAAGGTAGAAATCAAGGTGTTTCCAAGGCTATATCCCTTTCTGGAGGCTTCAGAAGATAATCTACTTTCTGAATCATTCAGAAAGACAGAAAAATCCAGTTCCTTGCAGTTATAGGGCTGAGGTCCCATTTCCTTGCTGAGGGCCAGTCCCAGTTTCTATATACCACCTGCTTTTTGGCTTATAACCCCTTCCCATTTTCAAAACTAGCAATGGTGGTCAAGTCCTTTTCATTTCACATATTCCCTTTATAAGGACACATGTGATTACATTGGGCCCACTTGGGAAATCCAGGATAATCTACCTAGTTTAAGGTCCATAATCTTAATTCCACCTGAAAATTGCCTTTTGCCATATAACACAACATATACACAGGAATAGCACCAGGAAATAAAGCTTATTTCCAGATCTAGAGTGGAGATTGTTAAACTCCTGCTTCCCACAAAGGATTCTCTTTCTCTGGAGAAATTCCTTTTTCCCTGATCCACCACCAGGTAGCCTCAATCTGATACCCCAATGTAAATGTGTTTCTCAACTGTGTCATCTTAGCCTGGTGCTATGTGTTCTGATTCCCAGGGATAGGAAGGAGTGCACTAGTTCCCAGATATTTTCCAATTTTGTGCTCAGGACCAGCTGCTCCACTGAGAGGAGCCCCTACTTTTGGCTTCCTCTGACCTAGTGGCTTTCTGTTTTAAGTTGCAGGAGGTTCACTGCAGTATGAGGCTGGCAAGACATCAGAGGAGGAATCTCTCTTCCCCATACCGCCTGCCCAGAAGATCAGCCCTGAGTCCCCACTGAATGAAAGCATATTTGAGACCCAGCCACTTAATTCCATCCTAGACGACAACGGCAGCTCAAGTCATGGCTTCCCCATACAAGAATCTTTTACCTTGGCCTCCTGTGCCTCAGAGAGCCACTCCCACTGGGTCCACACTCCCGTTGAATGCACAGAGCTGGACCTGCGAAAGTTTTCTAGTTCTGCCTCCTATACTGGAGCTGAGACCTTAGCAGGAAATCCAGTTGAAATCTCTGGAGACAGGCCGGAGCTCACTGTGCTCTTTGAAGTTCTCAGCCCTTAACTCTACTGAGGTGAGCTGGAAAGGTAAGACAAAAAGACCAGAAACTGGGGACCATCCCCAGAGGAATTATCCCCTGGAGTTCAGTAGGGCTAGGGGTAGAGTAACAGCAAGCTAGGAACACTGGTGGATGGAGGGACAACAATGGTAATGCTAATTATTTTGAGCCAGTCAGTCATACATCACAGATCTGGGCCTATAGTTTTCAAGGAACTGGCCAGGTTGACATAATAACAATTTCTATATCCTGGCCTTTTGCAAGCTTTCTTGGGGCCTTACTCTCTAACAGTTATATTCAGTTATCTCCCATCATGTGTTCAAGCAGCAAGGTACAGTGGGAAAATACAAAAACCTCAGTATCTGTCCGTCCTATATTTCAAATCTACCTCTATTCCTTAATAACTGTGTGAACCTTGTATAAATTCCTTCACCTCTCTGAGTCTCAGGTTCTTAATTTGTGAAAGATAAGAAATACTATTCACCTTATAGTGTGAGAGGTGAGTGAGAAATGGCATGTGCAAGTGCCTTTTACAGTATCTAATTCATTAGAGGTATTTAAACCATGTTAGTTTTTCTTTCCCTTCCTTGCTCCCAGTCACAATTTATATATCCCTACATATACACTACAGTCACCTGGTCTTCATAACATCCCTTTGTGGTAAGCAGTTCAAGGTTTGTTAGCCTCATTTTATAGAGGCAAGACCTGAGACATAGAGAGGAGAAATGATTTGCTCAAAGTCACAGAGCATTTCAGTGGCAAAACTGAGCTAAAACCCAGGTTTTGAAGCTCCAATCCAGAGCTTGTCCAATTCAATCAATGTGACTATTCCATGGTCAATGGTTACTTTCTCAAAAACTTAAGGAAGTAACAAGGGACAGTATGAAGCATGAGAGTGGACTCTTGTTTTTCAACTAACCAACTACTTTCACCACCCATTTTCAATATTTCTCCTAAGCTATGATAGTGTCCAGGTTCCCCATTGACTACCCCTCCCTATATCTTACCTAAGAAAATGTAAACAATATGTAGGTGAAAGCCAAGACTGCTACTAAGGTCAGGCTAGATATCTTCAAGGTCATATAGTCCAACCTCCCTTCCAAGTCCTTCAATCCATGCTTGAGTCCCTTTTATAATATCCCCACAAAGTGTTGGTGTCATCCTTGCTCACATATTTACAATGTCAGGAAGCTATACTCATTAATGTGTATTGTTGCTATGACTGATGGATTTGAGCTCAGTGTAAAGAAAAACTTTCTTTCTCTCTATAGTAGCCAACCCTGGGTCCTGCTCTGCTCCTTGGGCCACACAGACCTCATCTGCTTCCTGTGTCATGAGATAGCCCTGAAGAAGTCTAAAGAGAGCTTCTCCTGTGTGGAAAGTACCACTTTGATTCATTTAAAGTATGGGGTACTTAAAACTGAATCCAGTTTCATGTGAAATTATCTTACTAATGTAGAGTAAGATAGAGTTGTCAAGTCATCACCTCAAACAGGTGACATTTTCCTGCTATTGTACCCTAACCACTGGCCTAAACCATTTTTTGAGGGATGGAGAAAAGCAGCTAATGAGATTGCCCCATTGGTTTCCAACTTGCTCTACTCCCTCCCTAGGTATCTTGGGCTCCTGGCAGCCCAATTGTTCTCTCTGGACTCTCCTGCCTTGTTTTTAAACCACAACAGCAGCAAGGGCATGGGATATGATATCTACAACAACCTGTACTCTACAGACAGAGCACATCCTATCTCATCCTACCAAATGATTGATTCTTCATCATTTTCCCAAGACTGACCAGCAGCATTTCTTGCTTTCCTATCCTAGGTAGCCTAGAAAACCAGATTACCCAGTCATGGGACTACCAGACATGTTCCTAGGTCAGCTTGATTATAGACAGAAGGAGAATATATGGCAATGAATGGGGTAGAGTTTTACTGCCTGCCTTTTTGGTCAGGTGAACCTAAAGGAGGAGCCTCTCAGTATCTTATTGATACTTTTGCCTTGTACTTTAGGGACAAAATCAAACTTTTCCTCTTCAGCTACTCTGCACTGCTCCCCTCCCCAGTACACACACACACACACACACACCTACACACATGTGAGGAGAGGCGTGAAACCTCAATTCCCCACACATCTCTTAGATTGCTGTGGCTCTGACAATCACAGAGCTAATCCCTTTGCCCCCGGGGGTTTTCCTTTCCACCTACAGGTTTCTTACCTTCTTTAGTGGGGATCCAACTCCGTTTCTTTTTTACCTTTAAAATGGTATTTCCTAAAGTTCCTTTTATCTTATTTCTCTTCTTTTCTTGCCTCTTTTGTCCCTTCATGGTGCCTGATCTTCTTAAACCCAAGGCTGAGTCTCTACATCCCCAGGGCCAAACTCAGAGCTCAGAGCATTGGTCTTTAGGGTGACTATGAAGTCCCTGAACTCTAGGGGAGACACTTAAGACCTTGGGTTTTCATTAAAGCCTGCCCTAGGGCCTCTCAGGAAACATTGGTGCTTTCTTAGTTGAGAGAAAACCAATCAATTGCTAAGCCTTCAAGACCAGTTTAACACGCTTCTTAGAATAAAGTAAAACTGCTCCCTTCATGGCTGATGCCACGGGGTAGGTTGGAACATCGAGGATCAGGTTTAGGAACCATGTATTGTTTTTAAGTCTCCCTTATGTCCACAATAGGCCAATTAGGCTGACATCTACTCCCTCACATAGGTCAGATTTTGAAATAAAAATTGCCCAGATGAATAGAACAACTATTTTATTTGCTTGGTATTAATAGCAGCCTATATAGTCCAGCATACCCAGAAAAGACCTATACAAAATATATCTTAGTGACCTGGATAACCACGATGGTGTGGTCATTCACCCAGAGCCAGTATGAAGTTAAGTGGGCCCTAGGAAACACTGCTGTCAATAAAGCTAGTGGAGGTGATGGAATTCCAGCAGAGCTATTTAAATTCCTAAAAGATGATGCTATCAAAGTGCTGCACTCAATACATCAGCAAATTTGGAAAACCCAGCAGTGGCCACAGGACTGGAAAAGGTCAATCCTCATCCAAATTCCCAAGAAGGGCAGTACAAAAGAATGTTAAAACCACCAGACAGTTGCATTCATCCATGCTAGAAAGGTTATGCTCAAAATCCTTCATGCTAGGCTTAAGCATTACATTAACTGAGAATTTCCAGATGTCCAAGCTGCATTTAGAAAAGGCAGAGGAATCAGAGACCAAGTCGCCAACATTCACTGGATCATAGAGAAAGCAAGGTAATTCCAGAAAAACATCTGCCTCTGTTTCATCTACTACACTAAAGCCTTTGACTGTGTGGAACATAACAAACTGTGGAAAGCTCTTAGAGAGCTCTTATCTGTCTCTGAGAAACCTATATGCTAGTTAAGAAGCAACAGTTAGAACCTTATATGGAACGATTGCCATAAGGGTGGTGTCATCTGCATATCTGAGGTTATTGATATTTTCCCCAGCAATCTTGATTCCAGTTTGTGTTTCATCCAGCCCGGCATTTCTCATGATGTACACTTCATATAAGTTAAATAAGCAGAATGACAATATACAACCTTGATGTACTCTTTTCCCAATTTGGAACCAGTCCATTGTTCCATGTCCAGTTCTAACTGTTTTTTCTTGACTTGCATACAACTTTCTTAGGAGGCAAGTAATGTGGTCTGGTATTCCCATCTCTTTAAGAATTTCCCACAGTTTCCTGTGATTCACACAGACAAAGGTTTGGAGTAGTCAATGAAGCATAAGTAGATGTTTTTCTGGAATTCTCTGGCTTTTTCTATGATCCAACAGATGTTAGCAATGTGATCTCTGGTTCCTCTGCCTTTTCTAAATGCACCTTGAACATCTGGGAGTTCTTGGTTCACATACTATTGAAGCCCAGCATAGAGAATTTTGAACATTACTTTGCTAGCATGTGAAATGAGTGCAATTGTGCAGTAGTTTGAACATCTTTGGCATTGCCTTTCTTTGGGATTGGAATGAAAACTTACCTCTTCCAGTCCTGTGTCCACTGCTGGGTTTTCAAAATTTACTGGGATATTGAGTATAGCACTTTAACACCATCCTTATGGCAGAAAACAAAGAGAAACTAAAGAGCCTCTTGATGAAGGTGAAAGGAGAGTGAAAAAGCTAGCTTAAAACTCAACATTCAAAAAACAAAGATCATGGCATCTGGCCCCATCACTTCTTGGCAAATAAATGGGGAAACAATGAAAACAGTGACAGACTTTATTTTCTAGGACTTCAAAATCCCTGCAGACGATGACTGTAGCCATGACATTAAAAGATGCTTGCACCTTGGAAGAAAAGCTATGACCAACCTAGACAGCATATTAAAAAGCAGAGACATTACTTTGCCAACAAAGGGCCATCTAGTCAAAGCTATGGTTTTTCCCATAGTCATATATGAATGTGAGAGTTGGACCATAAAGAAAGCTGAAAGCCAAAGACTTGATGCTTCTGCACTGTGGTGTTGGAAAAGACTCTTAAGACTCTTTGGACAGCAAGGAAATCAAACCAATCAATACTAAAGGAAATCAATACTGAATAGTCACTGGAAGGACTGATGCTGAAGCGAAGCTCCAATACTTTGACCACCTGATGCAAAGAGCTGACTCACTGGAAAAGACCCTGATGCTGGCAAAGATTGAAGGCAGGAGGGGAAGGGTACAACAGAGGATGAGATTTTTGGATGGCATCACCGACTCAATGGATATGAGTTTGAGCAAGCTCTGGGAGATGGTGAAGAACAAAGAAGCCTGGTGTCCTGCAGTCCATGGGGTCGCAAAGAGTCGGGCATGACTGAGTAACTGGACAACAACAACATGGAACAGCAGACTGGTTCAGGGTCACAAAATTACAAGAAAGGAGTACAACAAGGCTGTTTATTATCACCCTGTTGATTTAACTCATACACAGAGCATATCATGCGAAATTCCAGGCTGGATGAGTTATAAGCTGGAATCAAGATTTCTGGGAGAAATATCAACAACCTCAGATATGTGGATGATACCACTCTGATGCCAGAAAGTGAAGAGAAACTAAAGAACCTCTTGATAAGGGTGAAGGAAGAGAGTGAAAAAGCTTAAAATTCAGTATTAAAAAAAACTAAGATCATGGCATCCAGTTCCATCACTTCATGGCAAATATAAGGGCAAAAGGTGGAAGCAGTGACATATTTCCTCTTCTTGGCCTCTAAAACCACTGTGGATGGTGACTACAGCCATGAAATTAGAAGATGATTGCTTCTTGGCAGGAAAGCTATGACAAACTTAGACAGTGGGTTAAAAAAGCAAAGACTTCACTTTACTGACAAAGGTCCACAGAGTCAAGGCTATGGTCTTTCCAGTAGTTATGTATGGTTGTGAGAGCTGGATCATAAAGAAGTCAGAGCACTTAAGAATTGATGCTTTGAAACTGGGGTACTAGGGAAGACTCTTGAGAGTCCCTTTTACTGCAAGGAAATCAAACCAATCAGTCTTAAGGCAGATTAACCCTGAATACTCATTGGAAGGGCTGATGCTGAAGCTGATGCTCCAATACTTTGACTAGCTGATGCAAATAGCCAACTCATTAGAAAAGACTCTGAAGCTGGGAAAGATTGAAGGAGAAGAGGGTGACAGAGGATGAGATGGTTGGATGGTGTCACTAATGCAATGGACATGAACTTGAGAAAACTCCAGGAGATGATGAGGGACAAGGAAGCCTGGCATGCTGCAGTCCACGGGGTCGTGAAGAGTTGGACATGACTTGGTGACTGAACATCAACATAGTCCAGAATGTTGGAAGTGATTTAACTTGTAAAAACCAAGACTGGACATAATTATCTTAGGATGCGAATGCTAGAATTTACTACACATATGCGCTAAACTTTGCAGTTTGCATTCAGAGCAATCATCTCATTGGATCTTTATACAGACCCAAGGCCAGGAAACAGTGGCTGACTTTATTTTGGGGGGCTCCAAAATCACTGCAGATGGTGATTGCAGATATGAAATTAAAAGACGCTTACTTCTTGGAAGGAAAGTTATCACCAACTTAGACAGCATATTAAAAAGCAGAGACATTATTTTGCCAACAATGGTCTGTCTAGTCAAGGTTATGGTTTTTCCAGTGGTCATGTATGGATGTAAGAGTTGGACTATAAAGAAAGCTGACCGTGGAAGAATTGATGCTTTTGAACTGTGGTGTTGGAGAAGACTCTTGAGAGTCCTTCGGACTCCAAGGAGATCCAACCAGTCTATCCTAAAGGAGATCAGTCCTGGTTGTTCATTGGAAGGATTGATGTTGAAGCTGAGACTCCAATACTTTGGCCACCTGATACAAAGAGTTGACTCATTTGAAAAGACCCTGATGATGGGGAAGATTGAGGGCAGGAAGAGAAGAGGACGACCGAGGATGAGATGATTGGATGACATCACCAACTCAATGGACATGAGTTTGGATAAACTCCAGAAGTTGGTTATGGACAGGGAGGCCTGGTGTGCTGCAGTGCATGGGGTCGCAAGGAGTCGTACATGACTGAGTGACTGAATTGAACTGAAGGCCAGGATTACCATCCCCAGTTTGCATATGATGAAGCTGAGGCTCAGAGATGAAAGGTGACTGACCTTAGATTATTCAGTGATGTATAGCATAATTATTAAAGCCAGGGGTCTTTTTCATTTTCTAGAAGTGTTTGCAGTAGTAGGTTTTCTGGCATATTTGTTCCAGAAAACAACTCTTTGGGGAAGGAAAATGGGTGGGGGGCCAAATAAGGCCCTTATGCCTGAATGTATTAAGGTAATATCCATGCCCACAATACTAGGCCTATTCTCTCTGCCTCCCATCAGCTCCCCTACTCCCACCCTATATCCAGCCTAGATGTATATTCTCTGCCAGTGGGAAGGTAAGAGACTTTCCCTCAGCACTATCTCTCAAGAGATTGAAAAGTGAGAAGAGCTGTAAGGTCAGACAAGACTCCATCTGTCTATCTTACCTCATTTTCCCCTGGAGGGTAAGAGAAAGGAGAAAGGTTGACACCAGTAAAAGCGTACACCCTACTTGTCCTTCCTACCCTCCTGTGTTCAATTTAAGAGTCTCTGATCTTGGTTTTGGCAGTGACTTGAGTCTTCAACTTTATTTCAAGGTGGGAGAGGGCAAATATCCCATCTTTAAAAGCCTCTCCCAGATAGATTGCAGATATTTGAAAAAACCTGTCAATTATAATGCTTTAGTGCTTTATATTGTAAAAAAAAAAAAAAAAAAAAAAAAGTTCTTTCATATATTATACCTCTCTTAAAGATGAGGAACCTGAGTTCAAGACAGGAATAGTAACTTACTCAAAGCAATTCATATTTGGGAAAGGCAGCCTGCTCCACATTCCCATCCCCAGACCAAAGTATGGATTCCATGGCTGAGAACAGAGCCCAGGGAAGATCAGGTAAAGCAGAAATTTCTCTTGACTATGGCAGAAGGGCTTCCCTGGTGGCTCAATCCGTAAAGAATTCACCTAAAATTCAGGAGACCCAGGGTTGATCCCTGAGTCAGGAAAATACCCTGGAGAAGGAAATGGCAATGCATTCCAGTATTCTTGCCTGAGAAATCCCATGGACAGAGGAGCCTGGTGGGGTGCAGTCCATGAGGTCACAAAGAGTGAGACATAACTCAGTGACTAAACCACTACAACCATGGCAGGACACACAGAGGTGTCGGAGGGTACTGGTTATTTCTATCCACTAAATATTGCCCAAATAACCTTTAAAAGATCATTAAGGACCATAGGGAAGAGACTTTGGATAGTGAGTAAAGCAATTCATTTCCACCACCAGAAAAAGCAGCTGGCTCCATAATCTAAGTTGTGGAGGCAGCAGCATAGTCTTCCATTGAAAAACAGCAAATGGCTTTATCTGTATCCAGGATGGAGAGGGTTTCTTTTCTTTTTTGCTTTACTCTCCACATAGCTCTTACCACCTATGGCCTACAAGTTTTCCCCTCCCTTCTTCCAAGTCACTTTAGGCTCATCACATTGCTTGGGTCAGCTGGACTGTCTTATGCATGTTTGAAGATTGATGGTCCTGTGTTTCAACACAGGGCGTGGCAAATATTTTCCCTGTGAGTCTCCCAGGCCTCATCCTTTGTCTGAAGTCCTATAACTCCCTGCTTCCAACAGGGAGCGTGGTGGGAATTTGTCTCCTTGGAACCTTACAGAACATTTAGGAGACAGAGTGACCTTCCCTCTTGGGCCTGAATTTCTCAAAGTACCTCCTAGCAGACGTCCAAAGATACCCTCCAACATACTTAGGGGTAGTTGAGTGGGGAGAGGAAAAAAGACATACTGCCTCTTCCTATTGACATATCAGTTGGATCTCAGATTTCTCATCATTTCTTCCTGTTTGATTCCTTCAGAATTATGCTTTTCCTTTAATTCCTACTATATATCTCATGGGAGAAATATCAATAATCTCAGATATGCAGATGACACCACCTTTATGGTGGAAAGCAAAGAGGAACTGAAAAGCCTCATGATGAAAGAAAAAGAAGAGAGTGAAAAAGCTAATTTAAAACTCAATATTCAAAAAAAAAGGAAGATCATGTCATCTGGTTCCATTACTTCGTGGAAAATTGATGGGGAAACAATAGAAATAATGACAGACTTTATTTTCTTGGGCTCAAAAATCACTGCAGATGGTGGCTGCAGCCATGGAATTAAGAGATGCTTGCTCCTTGGAGAAAAACTATGACCAATTTAGACAGCATATTAAAAAGCAGAGATACTACTTTGCCAACAAAGGTCCGTACAGTCAAAGCTATGGTTTTTCCAGTAGTTATGTATGGATGTGAGAGTTGGACCATAAAGTAAGCTGAGCACCAAAGAATTTATCCTTTTGAACTGTGGTACTGGAGAAGACTCTTGAGACTCCCTTGGACATCAAGGACATCAAACCATTCAACTATGAAGGAAATCAATCCTGAATATTCATTGGAAGGACTGATGCTGAAGCTGGAGCTCCAATACTTTGGCCACCTGATGCGAAGAACTGACTCATTAAAAAAGACCCTGATCCTGGGAAAGATTGACGGTGGGAGGAGAAGGGGATGACAGAGGATAAGATAGTTGGATGTCATCACTGACTCGATGGACATGAGTTTGAGCAAGCTCTGGGAGTTTGTAATAGATAAGGAAGCCTGGTGTGCTGCAGTCCATGGGGTCACAAAGAGTAGGACATGACTGAGCAACTGAACTGAACTTATATATCTCATGACCATGATGTAATAAGTAACTTGGAGGCTGTATTCTTCTGTATTCTCAGTTTGGGTTTTTTTTGTGTGTGTGTGTTTTTTTTAAGTCCTGTACATCTAATTCTTGTCCCACAATTACTTGGTGGTTAATTAAGTACATTAAACAGCATGTGCACTTCAGTAGGTCCTAGCACTGGCAAATGAATGCTCTCTACAACAGGACTTCTGCTTTCAAGGTTTTATTAAATGTATCGTAGGGAACAGTTCATCTACAAACACTGATTAAGGGTTCCCAGGGCAACCCACTAGTCAAGGTTCTAAAAAGCACCTAGGAAAATTAAAAGTTCCCATTGTACTGCACTGGGGATTAGAACCAATTGAATTGCAAGCCTGCATCAAGCAGCCTGACCTAACACAGGTATTGGCAAATATGTGTGAGCCAAGGGTTTAGGTCTTGACTCTTAAGTTCTCTGTTATTTTCTTTCTGGGACAGCTTATTCTTATCTCACTGACTCTAATTAGCCATGTCTGGAACTTCTGGCAGGGCAAGAACCAGTATCCAAATTGAAGATGATTCAGCTTGAGGAGGTCTTAGGTGTTCAAAAGTCACCATTTGTATTGCCATGGTTCAAGACTAATATTGCTGCATCTATGGGAAAGGTAGTGATTGTGTCACAATTATATTAACAGTAATATAATGATAAAATATTACAGCCAGTCATCTTCACTGTGCCTACTCTAGACTATAATTGACAAAGCTCTTTTATATTTATGGTCTCATTTCATCCTCACGATCCCCTGAATAGGGTGTTATAATATTCCTTTTGAAGAAGAGAAAGGCAGCTTATATTAGATATGTCACTTGTCAGTCTCTTGATCCCCAGACTAGGGCTTTCTCCACTGTTTACCCCTAACAATTTCACTTCAGCAATTGCTTTAACATGGTACAGTTACCATAGTGACACTGAGGGCGACATTGCAGGAAAAAAAAAAAAAAAAACAGCAGCCATGTAGCAAAATTGCCCAATGGTACATCCTTAAACATAATCACTACAAAGCTCATTGTAAGCTCCACCCAAGACAAGAACCTTTCTGGCTAGAATACACAGCCCAGAATAACTTCTTAGCAGTGGCCTTTTCTGTACCAATTAAGACACCAGCCTTTGTTGCCAAGCTTATCTCAGTACACGGGTATGCCAATCAGGAGCAAGATCCTCATGGTATGAACATTGTGTGATCATCCCAAGTCATACCCAGAATCACCTTGGTTCTTGGAGAGTTCAGGATAAGGAGGACACATGTATGCCTGTGGCTGATTCATGTTGCTGTATGGCAAAAACCATCACAATATCATAAAGTAATTATCCTCCAGTTAAATAAGTTAATTTTAAAAATTTGTAGTTAGCAATTTAACTAGGGAAATGTTTTACTTTGCTTTTTAAGACATCTTGAGTAGAGGTGAGGTGAAGTATGCTTTTCTTCTTTATAATTACTGCTTATAGTGAAGTCACTCAGTCGTGTCTGACTCCTTGCGACCCCACGGACTGCAGCACACCAGGCTCCTCCGTCCAGTGCATGGGGTTTTCCAGGCAAGAATACTGGAAGGAGTTGCCATTTTCTTTTCCATAATTGCTGCTTGGCCATGGCAAATGTCACACTCAAGTTTTTGTTCCTGGGGAGTGCTTTTAAAGATTTCATTGCTCTTAAAGTACAGGTATTTTTAATGCCTTGCTTTCATGTATCTTTTCTATTTGGGTAATATTTCTAAGTGGAAGCACAAAAGACATGTGACGAAAACATTTTCAACATGCCTCTAAGACTAGATAATAATTGAGTTGTCTATATTTGAACTAGCAAAAGAAAATTGTTCTTGTTTGTAAGGGAGGGGAGATATTTGCTGGAGATGAGTTTACTTTTTTGGTTTAGTATTTTCTTCTTTGTATACTTAGATTTGAATTTTGACGAAGAGGAGCTGAGGAGAGCAGCTTTCTCCTTCCAGGTTCTCAGACTCAGGCTCAGTAAGAGTGTCAATACTGTAGCACCCTCTCCAAGACACAAATCCCTACTGTACTGGGAAGATAATTTCTTATGCATGTAACACCCTGCTAACCTCACTACCAAGGTCTCTGGTGTTTTAGACTGAATGTAGGTAAATTTCAATTACTTTTATTATCCTAAATTGGTTATTTGGAGACATTTTGTTGAATCTTGAGCCTTATATATGTGGTAGCTGCTGACAGAATGTTTTATTTCTGATGCTCTGGAGATATTTCATATTAGCCAATAAAGAAAAAATGCATCCAAACCTTGTTTATTCCTCTACTTTCAAATAACAAAGGTGCCTCCTTTGGCTGGTGTGTCTTTGCTCAGTGAGTATAGCAATGAAACATATTTCTTATCAGTGGATCCAGCACCAAGGGTAGTGGGATTCACTGAGTTTCCACCCAAGAGATCTGGGTGATAATCCAATTTTTCCTTCAATATTTCTGAATTGCTTATGGCATCTGAATTGAATTGCTTATGGCTTTTTCCTAGGCTACAGATCTACTAAAATTTTTTGTGTGCTAAACTAAAACTTCTTAAAACAGGGTTCCATGCTAAGAGGACTATACACATGTCTTGTGAACTCTGCAAAATGTCTGAGTTTGTATGTTTTTTTTTTTCATTTTGATCATAGCACTTTTTAAAGCATAGAAGCATATTATCTTTAGACTATCCAAATTATTATCTCCTAGAAGTACTGCTTGGCCATTTTAGAGTCTGTTTACAATCTCAATGAATTTAAATAACCACCTATATGCAGGTCAGGAAGCAACAGTTAGAACTGGACATGGAACAACAGACTGGTTCAAACTAGAAAAGGAGTATGTCAAGGCTGTATATTGTCATGCTGCTTATTTAACTTATATGCAGAGTACATCATGAGAAACGCTGGGCTGGAAGAAACACAAGCTGGAATCAAGATTGCCAGGAAAAATATCAATAATCTCAGATACACAGATGACACCACCCTTATGGCAGAAAGNAGATAGCAGATAGTCCCTGGAAACATCCTGAATGGGAGGCTGCTGAGTGAGAGACCCCCAGGTCCTGAGGATTCTGAGATGTCCCCAGTGCCATTCAGCAGGCTGGCTGTCCCTCCGAGGCCTCCTATTTGCTGGGTTTCCAATGACTCACATTCCTCTTGGCCTAGGCCTTTGTGTGTGAAGCTTCTTGACTGGCACCCAGCCTCTGGAACCCAAGCCTGTGAAGGGTGGCTCATTGCCGTGCAGCTGCCAGGAAGGGGACATCAAAGGCACAGCACGTGGGTGAGGCTGCTCCCTGCTTTGGAAACAGCTTGTGGGCTTCTCAGTGCACAGGCATGCATGCGTGCAAGGAAGAGGAGACAGGGACTTTGGCAAGCAGGCAGGCCCAGAAGCTTGTGGGCTGGGGAGTGGCTAGGGAGGATCAGTGGGGAAGGTGGAGGGTGACAGGAAAGATGGCAAAGGCCTGGAGAGAAGGAGGGAGACAAGAAAGAGGTGACGTTGGTGCGGGTGGCTGGCAGGGCTTGCTCCCTGTGTTGTGCTGCTTCTGGAGGGAGGCTCTGGCAGAGCTGGATGCTTGGCGTCAGGCTGCCGGGAGCTTGTGAGCCACCGTCATCCAGTGCTCCTTTTGTTCATTTGTTCAGACCTGTGTGCATCCATACCTTCATCCAACTATTCATTGAACCACCAAGTCCGGAACAGTGGTTTAGAGCTCAGGAACCAGACTGCTTGTGTCAAATCCTGCCTGTACTTTTTGGCTTTGTGACTTAGGGTGACTTATTTGCCCCCTGGTACGTCAGAGTCTGCATCTGTAAAATAGGTATAATAATAGTACTTGTTTCAGAAAGTGACTGTGAGGATTCAATAGGTTATTCCATGTGAAGGTCTTAGGATAATGCATGAAAAATGAAAGTGAAAGTCACTCAGTCATGTCCCACTCTTTGCAACCCCATGGACTGAAGCCTGCCAGGCTCCTCTGTCCATGGGATTCTCCAGGCAAGACTACTAGAATGGGTTGCCATTTCCTTCTCCAGGGGATCTTCCTAACCCAGGGATCGAACCCGAGTCTCTTGCATTGCAGGCAGACTCTTGACCGACTGAGCTACAAGGGAAGCCTGAGGATAATGCCTAGCATACAGTAAATGCTCAATAAATATTTGTTATATGTATGCATGCCCATGTGTGTATACACACACACATCTTACATGCCAGGCCTCGTGTTAGACACTAGGAACACAGGGATAATAAGACAGACATGGTCCCTACCCTTGTGGAACTGACATTCAGTTCTAAGGTGAATGAAAGTGAAGATCTTGCTGCCATTTCTAGAATCTTTCCAAAGAGCCAGAAACAGAATAAATGTTTAAACTGGCACTGCAGGGCCTGGGATGCAGCCTCTACTTCTGTCTGCTATCTTTCTCAACGGGTGCAGGCCAGGCCCATCAGCAATGAACTGTGGGGACCTCACTCCACAGTCCTAAAAGGAAACAGCCCATAAGCTCGAGCAGATGGGATGACCAGTGTGGACTTTGTCACTAGCTGACTTCTAGAATGTTTCTTTGTGGGTGAAATGGTGGAAGAAGTTACCCAAAAAAGTGGGCCAGGAAAGAAAATCTATTATAATTAATCTCTCTCTCTCTGTCTCTCTCTCTCAGGGGCTTCCCTGGTGGCTCAGAGGGTAAAGCATCTGCCTGCAATGTGGAGACCTGGGTTCAATTCCTGGGTTGGGAAGATCCCCTGGAGAAGGAAATGGCAACCCACTCCAGCACCCTTGCCAGGAAAATCCCATGGACGGAGAAGCCTGGTAGGCTACAGTTCATGGGGTCGCAAAGAGTCAGATACGACTGAGCAAATTCATTTTCACTTTCTCTCTCTCTGTCTCTAATTTCTACATTCTTGGGCTCTCTGGATTAGCTCACACTTAAAGATATGCGCCTGGTGTCCCTGCATGTACTCATGCATAGAATTATGTAAGAACACGCACACATAGACACTCATCGTCATGTGCACAGACCGAGCCTGGGAAAAAAAGATTCATTTGAAATGAAGGCACAGAGGGGGCAAAGGGCTGAGCTGAGGCCTGGACACCAGGTCAGGGTGATGGGATTCAGCAGACATGGCCTCTAGGATCCAGAAAACCTGGCTACTCTCCAGTGACCACTGCCCTCACAGAGACACAGCCCGCAGAATGTCCTGTATCCATGTTTCCCAGAGAGCATGAATACCTGGGAAGGTAAGCAGCGTTATGACAAAAAAAAGATTCAATGTCAAATAAATATGGAAAATGTCAAGTTAAACCAATATAAAAAATTTTGTTTGTTTATTGTAAGACTTTGCAGAGCCTTCACAAAGCTCACTATAAACAAACCGCTGATGGGGTGTGTGTATGTGTGTCAATCTATTGTGTTTCCCAAACAAATCTGACCACAAAAGCCTTTTTCCACAGAATATTTCCAAGTCGTGCTCTTTGGGGAATGTCACCTTGAGTGCTTCTCCAGGACCATGCTCAGGCTTCTTCTATGGCCCTGCCAGATCAGAATTTTCTTGCCCAGTTTTTTAAGTCCTGGTATAGAGGTTGGAGAAGGAAATGGCAGCCCACTCCAGTGTTCTTGCCTGGAAAATCCCAGGGACGGGGGAGCCTGGTGGGCTGCCATCTACGGGGTCACACAGAGTCGGACACGACTGAAGCAACTTAGCAGCAGCAACATAGAGGATGGGGACTTTGCCACCCAGCCTCCCACCTGGATCAGCAACCTTCTCTCTGTCCCCCCAGCGTCAGTCAGGTGTGAGACAGTAGCCGCTCAGCTCCGTTTCAGACCTGAGGCCAACCTGAGAAGCAGGGCCTCCCTTGCCATAGGTCTGCTTTTGAAGAGGCAGGTTAGCTGAGGTGCTGGCCCACCCAGTGCCCAGAGACCAGGGTTGTTCCACATGAAGGGATTTCTGTTCATTACCAGCCTCAACTCATTAGAGCAGCACCAGGCCCAGGAGGACTAAAGGAGAGAGCTGTGCAAATTAATGAGTGACCAAATTAAACATGTTCTCTCAGCCAGCAAGCTGTTCCAGCTGATCGGCTAAGGCCTGGGGATTTGGAAGTGGGAAGTCCCTGCCCCATGGGCCAGAGGCCTTAAGGCAGCCCCTGCCTCCTGCTCCTTAAGGCAGTGTGGCAGGGGTAGGGTTGCCAAATGTAGCAAATAAAAAAAAACAGTATACCCAATTAAAATCTTAATTTCAGATAAGCAACACTTTTTTTTTTTGGTACAAGTATGTCCCATGCACTATTTGGGACATACTTATACTAAAAAATTACTCATTCTTTATCTCAAATTTCAGTTTCACTAGATGTCTTGTATTTTATCTGGCAACCCTCACCTGGAGAGTCCCAAGGCTCTAGGAGCTGGAGTGCAGTCTCAGGCTGGGTTAGGGCTGTGTGTGTGCGTGCTTAGTTGCTTCAGCTGTGTTCAACTCTGTGCAACCCCATGGACTGTAGCCCACCAGGCTCCTCTGTCCATGGGATTCTCCAGGCAAGGATACTGGAGTGGGTTGCCATGCCCTCCTCCAGGGGATCTTCCCGACCCAGGGATCGAACCCGCCTCTTTAACATCTCCTGCCTTGGCAGGCAGGTTCTTTACCACTAGCGCCACCTGGGAAGCCCCAGGAGGCGGGAGACTCCAGGGCAAATCCTACCACTGTTCCTGTGTCACTGGGTGATCCTGACAGGTCACTTCCCCTGTGAAGCAGCTTTAAGAGCTCTACCAGTACCAGTTCTGCCTGTCTCTCTCAGAAACGATTCTGAATGGCTGGAGGGAACATGGAGGGACTGTCCACCTCTGCCCCACCCCTACTCCCAGGGCAGGCTTAGTGATGCTAATGCTAGGAACTTCAAGGTGCATGGCATGTATTCCAAGGACTCACACGTGTGTGTGTTGCTCACCTTTCCCAGCAGATGAGGCTCAATCACAATATCACTCTGCACTGCATGGAAGGCAGCAGGGTGGACCCATTTTGTAACTGGATAGAATGAGGTCCTGAGAGGTTCCCAGCTGAGTCAAAGCAGAAACCTCGGCTTCCTTCAGAAGCCCAATCACTTCTCCTTCCTCGCTTTGGGTGGATCCAGATGGGGGCGGCCAGTGCTGCCCCACGTGGGCGCCTCTGTTGCCAGTGATGTCACCAGAAAGGCAGCTAGGAAGGAGCAACCAGCTGCTCTCCTGTCCCGGGCCCAACCCCACACCTCAGTGGGCAGAGAGCTTAGGGTTAGACATATTGTCAGGCCAGATGTGGATTTGGGTTCTAATTCTGTTCTTTCCCCTCCCCTGAGATCTAAATCATTTAAGTCTTTCTTTTTGCTTCCTGAGAAAGGGAAACACATGCGCGTGAGTGGGTGGGGCTTCTCTGCTCCCAGCTGCTGTAGCCAAGCTCCTGAGGCTCCTCCCCAGCCCCAGATCTCCCTCCAGCCTTAGCCAGGCAATGGGATCTCCAGCAGGGGCACCCAGGCTTGGGGCTATCTCTGGATGGTAACAAGGCTCTCCTGTGGGAGAAAGCAGATTGACAGCCTTCTCTCTGAGGGTCTGGGCCCCAGGGCCCCTACTTTCTGTGACTTCTGCAATACTCCCATCCTCCAGCACCTAACAGGGCACCCACTCAGTAAAGTTCTTGTGAGGGACTGACTCACTGGACAGGGTCAGAAAACATAAATGATATTCATGGCTTGCTACTGCATGTTAGGGCTGAATGCAATCTGATAGATCATTTATTTAGTCTAACCTTCGGTCTGTGGAAATGAAGAAACTGAGGCTACTTCAGGAGAGAAGGGATTTGGAAACTCGTGTTCAACACTCACCAAGAGCTGTGTAAACCTGAGAAGCAAGGCTGGATGAGCCCAGTTTACAGGTAAAGAAATTGAGGGCTCTAAGGTAGCTGATGTGTCCAAGGCTACAAAGCAGGGAAGTAAGTGCTCTTGCCACCACCAGGACACTGCGTCCGTGTTCGATGAGGTATCCAAGGTAAGACCCCCCCCAGTAAATGATGCTCTACTCCAGCCTCCAGAACCCAGGGCATTCGCAGCCAGTCAGTGACTACAGTACAGGCTTTCCTCACTTCAATGCCACAATGACACTCACCCTCAAAACATTCTCCTCCCCAGCTCTACCTTCTGCAGGTCAGGAAGTCCCTTCTGAAGTCTGACTTCATTCCCTGGTCCCTTGGCCTGCCATCCTTGCCCTCTGGAAGGGACCAGCCAATCCTTCTCATTTGTAAAGCACTGCCACTTACATTGCATCATGGAGGTCCCACTCCTGGTGGCTGGCATTATCTCTGTTTTACTCTTGAAAAAACTGAGGCTCAGGGAGGTTATTCACACAAGACCTTGAACCCGGGTCATCTGACTGATTCCATTCCCAGAGCTCTCTTTTTATCTCATCTCAGACACCTCAACTCCAGTCCCCATTGGAATTTCAGACATGAAAATAACAGGTGGCATCTGTCCAAAACCCATCTCTTGGCTCCAGCCCCTCGCTCTGCCCCTCAGCCCTCCCTGGGGATCCATTCTCCCTGCTCTAGCCCTGCCCTAACTTTGTATTGGGAAGAGGGGAGTCAGTTCTAGCAACAGGCCATTCTCCCACTGATTGAGGCCTGTGCCCATAGGTGCCCCTGCCTGGTAACTGTCTCACCCCATGACCCTGGGGCCACAGTGGCCAGGCCAGGGCTTGGCCAATCGTCTTATCTAATATACTCCCCTCTTGGTTTCCAAATGTCCTCATCCAGGCTGGCAGGGGAACTCAAGTGGGAATTCCCACCCCTCAGATCCCCACTCCCTACTCCCATTATCAGTGAGACTTGGGGAAGGGAAGGGTAGACAGAGATACAAAGAGGGAAGGGGGAGGGCAGAGAGAAAAGGGGAGAGACAAAGAGGGAGAGAAGGAGTAGGAGAGAGACAGAGACCCAACAACAGCAACAGAGAGGGCAGGGTAGACCATGCTTTTAGCGTCCACGGCTCCATTTCTTCCCTGAGGCAGTGCAGCTGATCTGGTAGCTGGTATCATTCCTTGAGGAGAGGGGCTGCTGGTTACATTGCCAGTACCCAGCAGGGCACCTGGCGTATAGGAGGTGCCCACTTGAAGGAAGGAATGAAAGCCCATCTGTCCTCACTGGCTCCCCCACCCCTTGCGACCTCGCTTACTGTGAGCTCTGACCACACTTTGAGACGCCATGGCACTCGTGTGCTGCTTGGCATAGCCTTCCTGAGATGCCCTCCTCATGTCGTAGAATCCTAGACTGTCAGAGCTGACCAAGCCCTCAGACAACTTAGACTCACGCCTCACGGTGCAGATGAGGGCACAGAGACCCAGAGTAGGGGGAGGCAGAGCACTTGTTCTGTGTCACTCAGCAGAGTTGTAAGGAGAAAGCTGGCTTTGGGCCTGCCCAGGGGGCAGGTCATTACACAGCTTACCACGTCCCTGGACCTCCCCTTGAGCCCAGATGCAGCCGTGCTGTGGCTGAGGTCAGAGATCTTTGTTCTGGAGGAGAAGGAATGACAACTTCCTGTCCTCACAATCTGGTTAGCCAGTGGCCCTGCTTCCCGGAGGGTCTTCCCAGGAAGATCCCCTGGAGGAGGAAATGGCAACCCACTCCAGTATTCTTGCCCAGAGAATCCCATGGATAGAGGAGCCTGGAGGGCTACAGTCTATGGGGTCACAAAGAGTCCGACATGACTGAAGAACTTAGCACCTACAACACACTGCTTCCAGGAGAGACTGCAGGAAAGATGGTACCCAAGCTCTTCTCCCAAGTGGGCCAGGAAGTAGCGACCCTGGAATAAAGAAAGTGCTGATCAAGAAGCTGTCACAGTGTACCAGCCCATCTACTCTGCTTCCCTCTCCTGGCCACCATGGGGGTCCAGTCCCCACTAGAGTTGAAGCCCTGAACTTGGCCTCTGACAAACCTGGATTTTCTACTTACTAGCTGCAAGTCCCTTTACCTCTCCAAACCTCAGTTTCCTTATGAATAAAAATAGGGCTAACTCCAATTCCTGCCACATATGATTTATGTGAGACTTAAAAGGGGCAGTGAACACCCTGAGAGTTGTTTGGCAAATGTCATCATACAAGTAAATGCTCAATAAATGTGGGTGTTTCTTGTGCTCTCCTTCACAACCCTGTTGCCCCTACCTCCTCTGATCTTGGTGCCTTCTTGCTTGGTCCCAGAGCTCCCTGCTCCCTCCAGTCACAGGAGAGGCAGGTTCTGGGCTCTTGCTGTGACCTGGGGTTACCCCTTGCCCTCATTGCCTTCATCCATCAAAGGACTTCATGGTGCCTCTGTATGTATCAAGGGATTCTTGGCTCCTTCCAGGTTTAATATGGCATCTCTAGAAACTACCTTCCTGTGTGAGCCAGTTCAGTCTAGAATCTAGCCTAGATTTTCATGTTTGAAAGAGAGACTATGCCTCTGTGTGTCTGTGTCTCTGTGGCTGTGTGTGTCTTTGTTTATGTACACTCCTGAGGGAAAGCCTGTGCAGTCCAAAACCTGTCCCTTTTCTCAGGCTGGTTTTTCTCCGACAGGGTCAGGAGCCTGTGGCTAGCTGAGATTCAACCTCCCTGGTGCACACTGGCTGCCAGTTGCTCCCAACTGGCCCACCTGTGGTCCTGAGAACAGCACTGTCTCCTGGCCCCGCTTCCCCCAGCCTCAGGAGTTCCTATTTCCATCAGCATCTGCCAGAGTCTTCTCCAATCTCGTCTCCTCCTTTTCCCTCTGCTTTTGGGTTGGTGGGGGCCTCCCCAATCTCCCACTGCCCCACCACAGAGACAGACAGACACACACACACACACACATGGCACAGCCAGCTCACCCTCTCCTCTTCTGCTTTCAGAAATCCCTGATTACTCATTTCTTGTCTCAAATGTCTTGGTTCCTGCACCACACAGCACACTTCCTCTCGGTCTCTGCTGCCCCGAACCCTTCTGTGAAATGAGGGTCATCACGCTGGGCTGGGACTGCAAAGCCGCTAATCCCAGCTCGCCAAGGACAAGGGCGCACAAAGCAAAATGAGCTTCCCAGCCCCGTGTGGCTTCCTCCCACTTTTAGTACCGTTTCCCACTCCCGTGTTTCTCTTTCATTCCTGGTTTCCCCTGTTTATCACCCCCTGAATCTCACAAGGTCTCCCTTGGGCTCTCTGCTGGACCCTGAGTCCCTAACATCTCCACACTCCTTACTCTACGTCTTTTGGCCTCAGCCCTTCTTTCCCCTGCCTCTGCCTGTCTTCACAGAGATACCTTTGGGGGAGGAAGCTTTGCTTGCTGCCATGTCAAATCCCACCCTTGCTGTATGCTCTTGCCCTGGGCCCTTTTTACCCCTCTAGAGTCACTCATTCTGCTTCTCTCCTTTCTTGTCTCTCCCAGCTGGGCTGCCACTTCCTTCTGGGCAACTGCAGGGCCTGAGATGGGCAATGTGGGAAGCAGATGTGGCACGCCTGGCCCTCACCCCCGCCCAGCAGATGCGGCTGTTCGGGTGGATGAGCAGCCACGTGAGGCCTCCTGGGCTGGGTCTGATGCTCAGGCACATTCTTAGCCTGCCCAGCCACACTGGCTTCAGCAGGGGTTTTGATTGACAACAGGAAAGAAAGTAAAACACATAAAAGGGGAAAAAATGCAGCCACCCAGTGACTGAATGGAAGAAGAGCAGTGAGCCAGCTACCTGCTGCTGCCTGGGTTTGGAGGCAGGCAGCGAAAAGGGAAGACTGGATATCTCGGGTCTTCGACCCTACTTACCAGCTTTACCCACAGACCCTGAGTCCAACAGTGCTGGACTGGATCCTCATAGCAGCCTGGCACCCAGATGAGGCTTAAGCCCAGAGAGGCTAAGTGACTCCTCTAACCCTAACCCCAAACCCCCCATCTCTCCTTACCCTACAGGACTCTCCTGTCACTGCCCTCCCCCAGGGTTCCAGGCTCTTCTCTCCCCATCCCTCTGTCCTCTGTGTGGTACCCATTAGCGGAGCAAATGACCCAGCTATGGCCAATAACGGGGCTGCTATGTCTTGACAATTGCTGAAGTATTGCCTTCCCCCAGGCTTTCCGTTGTCACGCTCCTATCAGCTGCTTGCACTCAAGACCAGACATTTTGGGGTCATGGTGGCCCCTCCGCTGGTCACAGGGCAAAGCTGTGCGCCCGCTTGGCTGTTTGTTCCCGGATCCATGAGCTCCCTGGGCTCTAGGCCCACAGCTCAGCATCTGCTCAGTTATCTGAACCTGCCTCAGTGGCTTTCCTGAGTGCCACCCAACACACCTGCCTGAGTCAGGCTCTTCTCTGCAATTCTACCCCCAGCTCCTTCCCTGGCTCTCAGCCTGTACTCCACATCCTACTCCGGCCTAAGCCTGGCCTCTTCCCTTCTTCTCTTTGATCCATTTTTTTCTGATCAAGCATCTTCTCCACTGATTCCAGATAGAGAAACAGACCTGGAGAAGGCAAAAGGGAAGACATCAGCTCCCACCCCAAGTCCCTCCGGAGCCAAGAAGCAACCACCACAGAGGGTTGAAGCTACATTATAAAGCTCCTAGGATCAAACCTCACCCCAGGACTCTCCAGAGCCCACATTAGGTTCTACAGCAGCCAGTCCTGATATGCAGACTTTGATCCCTGAAGTGACTAGCACTTGATACTGAAATGAATACTTTCCCTATTCCCAGGTGACACTAGTGGTAAAGAATCCACCTGCCAATGCAGGAAATGCAAGAGTCACTGGTTCGATCCCTGGGTTGGGAAGATCCCAGGAGAGCAAATGACAATCTGCTTCAGTATTCTTGCCTGGGAAATCCCATGGACAGAGGAGCCTGGCGGGCTACAGTCCATGGGGTCACAAAAGAGCTGGACACAACTGAACAACTGAGCACACGCACACGCACACACACACACACACACACACACACAGAGCAACACAGCAGACAAGGGCCTCCCAGAGCACAAATCCCTCCTCCTCCTTTACCAACCCCCTCTCCCAGCAAATAGGGCCATGGCCTTACCAGCACCTTTGCCCCAGAGAGGCTGCCATTTTTGCTCAGTTGTGTCAACTCTTTGCAACCCCATGGACTATAGCCTGCCAAGCTACTCTATCCATGGGATTCTGGAGGCAAGAATACTGCAGTAGGTAGCCATGCCATTCTCCAGGGGATCTTCCCGTCCCAGAGATCAAACCAGAGTCTCCCGCATTGCAGGCAGACTCTTCACCGTCTGAGCCACCAGGGAAGCCCCCTTTTTATCATTATGCCAGCCTTATAGAAAAGGTAAAGCAGAAGACCAGAACGGGGTGGTGATTTGCTAAGGCCACATAGCTCTGTAGTGGCCCTCCCATCCTCACACTGAGCTTCTTGCCTTATGGGGATAACTTCCTTGGAGGAGAGGTCCTCTCTGAGAGATAGGAAAGAAAACCCCAGCAGCCTACTGGGTGTGGGGGTGGGGCAGCAGAGGGCGCCTGGGGAAAAATGCCTTCTCTGGAATTGTCCATTACAAGGAAGGCAGAACTGCTCCAGGTAGAGGTCTCAGACCTTAGTCATGAGCTCTGAGAGAGAATTGCTGCCTCCTGCACCCAGTGTCCCTGGGGAGTTTCTGTGACTGACGTCTCCAGAGCTCACAGACAACATACTGTGAACGGCTTGTGCTGAATGTCGCACCATTGCCCTCGCCCTCCCTCCTGCCCAGAACCCCCATCCGGGTACTGTCAAGCAAGGCCTTAGCTCTCCCCTTCTACTGCTCCCACCCCCATCCACATGCCGTCACCTCTTGCCTACCAAGGGCAATAGCCTCCTCCCTAGTCTCCCTGCTTCCACTTCTGTTCCTTAAAATTAATCCTCCACCCAGCAGCCAGAGGGGTGGAATAAACATGTAAATCAGATTGTGGCTCACTCATGCTCAACACCCACCACTGGCTTCTCCTGCATTTGGAGTAAAGCTAGGCTCCTTACACAGTCCTCAAGGGGCTCTAGGAGCTCGTCCTCCAGCTCCCACTCACCCTAAGCATCCCCTACTTCCTCCGCACGACACTGATTCTCTTACACTCTTCCCTAAATGCTTCCTATCTCTCTGTCATCACTGGTGCTTGCTCCTCTTGCTAAACACCTTGCCTTCTGCCCACACCCCTCCTCCCTGCCACCTGTCACTGAGGCTCGAAGCCCACCAATCAGTGATGCTCAGAAAAATGGGACTCTAGTTCTGGAAGGGAGAAGAGCACCAATGCCATGCCCATCAGCTGATATTTTCCTCATTTAGGGGCAGCTTGTCTTTGCAGGGGGGTGATGGTACGGAATTTAGGGTGCCATGGAGATCTGGATGGAGAAAAGTTAGGAGCATTAGTATGGAGCTTCAATCAAGCGCAGATAGCAGGATGGGCATTGGTGGTGAGCAGGAAGGCCACTAAGCTGCCTTAGCACCCACTCCATGCCAGGCAATTCAGACCTGTTTTCTCCTTTCAGCCTCATGACCACAGTGTTCCACCAAGTCCATTTCACAGATGAAGAAACTGAGGTGATGAGAAAAATGGAGTGAATTGCCCCAGGTCACACAACTGAGCCTAGCTGCCAGCACAGGTCCGTGGGACTCTTTTCAAGCCTGGGGCTTGGGGGCCCGAGCTGTTTTGGAATAATCAATTCCTGAAATGAAGCAATTGAGGGAGCCGATTTGGCCAGGCTGCCTGGCTGGGCGGTTGCTCTCACCCCTGCTCTCTAGCCAGCTGAGGCATTTCGTCACTCACACTTTGAAGGCAGCCTATTCTCACCAGCGGCTTCCAAGCCCATACATTTACATTCGGATCTTTTCATCTGATCTCTTGGAATTAAAGGCTTTGTCTCCCATTAAAAGAATTCCAGGCCGTAGGAGCCCAGAGGGGGAGGGGAAGGGGCTCTGGGCCCTTGAAAGCCTTCCTTCCCACCGTGCTGGCCCCGAAACCACTCCACCAACATTAGCGGGTGGGGCAAGCCTGACCAGGAAGGCCTGGGTTGGGGCACAAAAAGCGAAGACTGCCTCAGGGCCCCTGTTCCATGCTACAACCCAGCAGCCTTCCCTCCTATCTAGTGCCTCCGCAACCATTACCTAGGCTTCAGTGGGCCAGGGGTGGAACCCAGGTTAAGAAGCCTGCCCTGACAGCTTTGGCATTCCAGCTCTGAGGCTTTTTTAGCTGTAAGCTCTTGGGCAGCTCAGTCGCAGGCACCTCTGAGCCTCAGTTTCCTAATCTATAAAATGGGAGGAGGGGGGATCTGTAAAAGGTGGGTCCCACCGCCCAGGGCAGTGGAAAGTGTTCTGTATTAAGAGTCAGGGAAAGAGAGTGAAATTCCAGATGTGTCTTCCCCTCTGGTTCCCTTGGGCAAGAGCTTTCTCCTCTGTGGGCCTCAGGCTCTCCCTTGTAAAAAGGGCTGTTTGATTTCAAGGGCTCTCCTCCAACTCTGGGATATTATGCGATGCTGAGCCTCCAGAGCCCATTCAGCCTGCTCCCTCCTCCTTCCCCTGACCCCAGCTTGGACTTGGTCCCCCACCCCATCATTATAATATTTTTGTCCTTGTTCCCTAGGCCACCCTGGCAGCACATTAGACTCACTTAGGTAGATTTACAAAAATATCAAGATCAATCTCCAGAGACGCTGATTTAATTGTTTTGGGGTGGGGCCAGGATCGAGTTTTTAAAAGCTCCCCAGGTGGTTCTAAAGTACAGACTGGGCTGGGAACGACCTCCCCAGGCTTTCCAGTACCTTAGATACAAGCCACTCAAAGGTTGAGACTGGGAACTCGAGCCCTGGATCTGGCCCTTACCTGTGGTGACCTGGGTAAGGTTTAGAACATGAGATAGAAAGTGAAAGTGTTAGTCTCTCAGTTGTGTCCAGCTGTTTGTGACCCCACGGACAGTAGCCCACCAGGCTCCTCTGTCCATGAGGTTTCCCAGGAAAGAACACTGGAGTGGGTTGCCATTTACTTCTGCAGGGGATCTTCCCTAACCAGGGATCAAATCCATGTCTCCTATATTGTAGGCAGATTCTTTACTGTTTGAGCCACCAGGGATGGGGGAGGACTTTTGTGGCAGGGTCCCCACAGAGGCATCGCTCACCAAATCTGTGTCTCTAAGGTCTAATTTTGGCTTTGCGGTTGACAATGTATGTTCTCTAACCCTGGCCTTCTCACCACCATGCTGCGAGATAAGGTTAATGAAGCAGACATTACATATGGGTAGACCGAGATCCAGAGTGGGGAAGTGCCAGATCCAAGGTGGTGTAATTAGAAGGACCCTTAAAGACCATTCCAACAGAGTGGGAGGTGGTATAGTCCTCAAGTGTGCAGCCTCTGGAGCCAGACTGCCTTGGGTTCAAATCCTGTCTCTATCTCTTCAGTTGCATGAACTTGAGCATGTTACTTTCCTGTTCCTCAGTTTCCTCATCCTTAAAATGGGGACAATAATAGTACTTGTGCCATGAGTACTCATTAAGCTACTGCCCCCTTCCCCAGCTCCAGGCTTATAGACATACACCCACACATGCACACACACACACACACACACTCCTTGTGCACACACACAGCCCTTGCACACACGTGCCTATCCATATGTACACACTCCCTCCCTTGAAACCCCCATCTGTCTGGAAGACCAGCCCCAGAGTGGAGAAGAGACTCGGCCAAGGTCCACACAATGACTTTGAGGCAGAGGCTGGCCAAAAACCCAGGACTCCCGGGCAGCCTCAAGACAGAGGCCCCACACTACTGCTCTTTTCTGTTGCTTCTGTAGTCCTCTCCACTCACGAAGAGCTTTACAAACTTATATGGCCAGGTCACTGGCAATTTTTTCTGTCTCCCAGTGTTCATGGAGAAGAGCAGAAAAGGAATTCTCTTCTCTAAGGCACTCATTTCCGTTGTTTTTTTCTGTGCACTCTCTCAAGCTGGCTCTCACTGGCTCTGTCGCCTCTCCCCTTCCATTTTCTCCCTCTTTCGTTCCCTCTGGTAACTCAAAACCATCTGAATGGATTTCAATAAACTGCTCCTCAAATAGTCTCCTTCAAGGGGGAGAGGATGGAAAGTTAAGCCTGAAGGGAGAGTTTCTCTGATGATGATAGTGAGGGCTGAATGGTGTGTGTGTTGGGGGGGAGGGCTGGAGATGGGATTGATGGTATGGTGTGTGTTGTGGGGGGAGATGCAGGGCTTGGATACCGGGAGCATGAGCTGAGGAGAGGGGATGCTGCTGGCCAGGGCGGAACAAGGGAATCCACGAATGGGGACTCAGAGGAACTGACACCTGGGGAGCCACTGACAGTGAAGTTTGAGAGGTCCAGAAGGCCCATCAAATTCAAATGGATTTAATGCATGAATCCATTAAATCTCACAACAACCCAGTGAAGTTGTTACAGTTAAAACCCCCATTTTACAGATGAGAAAAATGAGGCTGAAAGAGGTTAAATAACTTGCCCAAGATTCTACAGCAAGTAAGTCACAGAGATGGGTTTAAACTTGGCAATTTAGCTTCAGAGCCCATGAACTTAAAAACTCCACTAGGCAGGGATGAACAAAGTAGGCCCTTCCTTCAAAGAGCTGACACTGCAGAAGTCCTTCTGACAGCAATAAACAACATTTTAGGGAAGCAAATGATGTCAGGTAAACAACTCTGGGTGTCAGGAATCTGCATTCCAATTCTGAGCTGTGTGACCTTGGGTATTAAGCGGACACCCAGCCTCACAGGCTTGTTGGGAGGATCCATGGATGTGAAAGTGCCTGGTAACTCATACAGAGCTGGGGCAGAGGATCTTACACGTGGGCTTCTATATACTTACCTGCTCATGACCTCATTTTCGGTTCCCTGCCCTCCAGTATCTACGCTGTGTGCTTTCGCCCCACTGTGAAGCTCTGTCCCTCAAGCCAGAAGTACTCAGCCCCAAGGAATCCCACCATGCCCTGAAAAACACTCCTGCTTATAGACATACACCCACACACGCACGCACACACACACACACACACTCCTTGTGCACACACACAGCCCTACACTTGCACACATGTGCCTATCCATGTGTGCACACTCCCTGCCTTGAAACCCCCATCTGCAGGAGCCCTCCCCATCTACAGGGCTCAGAAATGTGACTCTCATGCAACCTAGCTAATTGTTGTATCAAGTGAGGGCTGCAGGCAGGTGGGCATGGTGAGGGGGAGATGAGGGCCCAGACTGGGTGGTGTGGGGTGCACAGTATGGTGTGGAAGGGCCTGGTCAGGAAGGTAGCAGAGGCTGGTCAGACCCAGCCTTTTAAGCAATCCGTTTAGCCCTGCAGCTAAGGAGCCCATTAGTGGCAGCTTCTCATTTCAGATTTCCCAGCATGCCATGGCCCACAGACTGCACACTGTTTATTTGGAGAAGCCGAGCAAAATTGTTTGTATAATTAGAGCAGGGACAAGGGCAGCCCTTGAAGGGGTTCTCCACAGGAGACCTAGGCTTGCAGCAGACGCCAGCTCCAGGGCCTCACCACTCGCCCCAGGAGCGCCCGGCTGGGGCCCAAGAACAACAGAAGCCAATGGGCTGGCTGGGCTACAGGGCCTGCTCAGTGGTCTCTCTGGCCCCCTCTCTCGGTAGTAACAGATTGGACAGACCACCATTGTTCCACCAGAGCCCCCAGGACCAGGCAGAGAGGAGAGAGGGCCAAGGAGCCATGAAGTCACAGTAAGGTGTGAAGAGCCCAGGCTTTGGATTGAGATCTTTGCTTCCCTGGCCCTCTCCAGGCCTGTTTCCTCATCTGGAAAGTGGGGATGGTAACACACCTATTAGAGCCTGGTGGCTGGCAGGGGAAACTAACTAACTAGCACCTGGCAGGGCAACACAGTGTCCCTTCTTTCTCTCCCTATTCGAGGGTTGACTTTGATTCCTTGTTTCATTTCCATCCAGATAATTGCCTTCTGAATAATCAACTTTAAATCTGCCCACTTAGACATTTCTGCTAACTCTAATGATCACAATATCCCTGAATCCAGCAGGGAGAGTCCAGGCACTTTGCTGCCTTCTTTCTCAAGGCAGTCTGTCCTTTCTCTTATGGCCTCTGACTGTCAGAAATTCTGATGAGATCTAAATTTGTCCTCATGAAACAACTCCCCACCTGTACCCTTTCTCACCCTCATACAAAAATCTGAGTTCTACTTATCTCCAGGCAGGCCACTCTTGACTGAGCCAGTGGCCCCCCATAGGGGCAGGTCCCCACCTAACAGAGGGCCTGATCCTTCAGATGAGGCTGAAACCCCCCTTCCTTGGCCCAACCTCAGGACCACACGCTGGCTCCCGGCACACACTGTCTCTCCCTCCCTCACCAGTGCTGCAGTCTTGAAGTATTCACAACCATCCAATCTGTTTCCATTCTTGGTCATGGGTAGGAACAATTATATTCTTAGCTACCATGGTAGGGACTGAGGTTCCCATTTGGGCCTCCCTTTTGGTATCTCTGAAATGAGGATTGGACTAGATAAGTTCCAAGACATCGCATCATCTTCGCAGATGCTCAGAAATAACTTCCTGAGGTGGGTAGGGCAAGGGAGTAATCAGGTCCCCAGGTTACAAGGCAGCAAGGGGCAGAGCCAGGATTCCAGCCCAGGTTAGCTAGATTCCAGGGCTCACAGAAGTCCTAGAGAGGGAGATACACCCAGAACAAAGGAAAGTCAGAAGCATCCGC
>SJYA01003228.1:33992-50218 GCA_006410615.1 Neotragus moschatus
TCATTCGTTCTTTCATTCATTCACCTATTTCTTCTACCATTTGTTTTTATTAATATAATGAAATACTTCAGGTATATACAAAGGTCTCTAGAATAACACAACAATGCCCATTACCCATCATTCAGCTTCAGGAATGATTCACAGATATAATTGGAGCTCTCTTTGTACCCTCTCTGATCCTATTCTCCTTCTTAACCCTCTGCAAGGTAGTCAATCACTCTCTTGATTTCTGTGTGTCAAAAGCTTTGCACTATGGTATTCCGTGTAAATGTAACCCTATGTGCTTTGTCACTCCATGTATGTCTGTGTTAACAATGTAGCTAAAGGTCATTTATTTTCATTGCCAAATAGTATTCCATTGTATAAATACATCACAACTTATTTATCTGTATTCCTCATGATGAACACTTAGGTGGTTTTGCATGTTTCATTCAAACAAAGGGTACCATGAGAAACATCCTTGTGCATCTCCTGGTGGATTTGGGTGTGAACACTTTACCAGGGTCTTACTGGGTCTGAGGGTGTGTGCTTATCTTCACCTTATAGGGTGTTGCCAAGTTGCCCTCTACATTTGTATCTTCATGGCACACAGCTTGCTAAGTATTTACTACATCTCAAACCTTGGGGTAACAGCAAAGCAGAGGGAGCCTTCCCTTTTAAAGCGAGAAGCAGAGGGAAAGGGGTAAGTTCAATTAGAAAAGACGTGAGTGAGTGAAAGATGCTCAGTCATGTCCAACTCTTTGCAACTCTATGGACTATACAGCCCGTGGAATTCTCCAGGTCAGAATACTGGAGTGGGTAACCATTCCCTTCGCTAGAGGATTTTCCCAACCCAGGGATCGAACCCAGGTCTCCGGCATTGCAGGTGGATTCTTTACCAGCTGAGCCACAAGGAAAGAACTTGGAGAGATGTAAATTATTAATTGCCAAGAATTTGTGGAGAGCTATATGGGAAGAGCTTTCAGGAGGTGGCTGGCCTCTTCCCTTGGTAGATATGGCAGATGAGGAGAAGCTTTCTCTCTCCTAGGCAGCTTCCTACTGGATGCAACTGGGAGAAGTCAGGACTGGAAGGCAGCAGGATGACATGGTAGTCCTGGTTCCACTTCAGATTCGTTGTGTGACCTTGGCTAGGTGCCTTCCCCTCTCCGGGTACAAGTTTCTACTCAATACGTGAGATGGGGAGACAAAATGAAGTCTCTGTATTCATTTCATCTTTGTTTATTTAATCTTTATCGTCTATAGTCAAAAGATCTGGGTTAGAAGAATCAATGTATCACATTATACCCAGAGCCTTGATTTTCTCTTCTTTAACATGGGCTTGCTAATCCCTGCTGGACCCACCTCCCAAGCCTAACAGGGATACTCTAGAAGGGATCCATGTTATCCTTTTAAGTGCTGTTCTCCTTTTGGTGCATTCTTGTCAGGAGGCAAGGGGATGGCAAAGGTGACCCCTGAATTCTCTCCCAGCGTCTAGCTTTTCACTTCTTTATTCCTCTCATTTCTGCTGGGCCTCTTCCCCAGACCCTGTTCTTACTTCAAATCAGCCATCTCTGCACACAAGGTATAAATATAAAAAGTAAATAAACCCAGAACGAGCCCCAGAACTGAAGCAAATTGTTGGCAAGCACTGGCCGCTGATTAGCATGCATAGTGGACGTGCAGCTGGGCATATCGGGGAGAAGTGCACTTTGCTGCAGGAGAGCGCTCTCGGCGTGGTCGAGGCTGGGGAGGGGTGCAGGGGCGGGAGACCTAGAAACGGATGGTGCTGCACCCAGGGAGCCTTTCAGCCTGGAGGGCCCCAGGCCTCCTCTCGAAGGCTGCTACACTTCCTACACATACCGCCTAAAGCTGAGCAGAGGTAAGCTAGAACCAAAGGAAGGGGGTGCAGAAAGTGAGGAAAGCGTGGCAGAGGGCGGTGAGGGTCAGATAGGCCCAGGGCTAGCTGGGTGACCTTGGGCCTGTACATTCACCATTCTTAACCTCCTCTTCCCCATCTGTGAAAGGAAGTGAAGAACAATGAAGATCCTGTAGGTCTGTGATGGCGCAGTGAGCTGAAGAGAACGCTGAGCAGTGATAAGAACGTTACTCCATGTGTGTGTGCTTGGCCGCTTCAGTCGGGTCCGACTCTTTGCAGCCCCGCCAGGCTCCTCTATCCATGGGATTCTCCAGCCAAAAATACTGACACGGGTTGCCATGCCCTTCTCCAGGGGATCTTCCCGACCCAGGGATCGAACCCAGGTCTCTTATGTCTCCAGCACTGGCAGGCGAGTTCTTTACCACTAGCTCCACTTGGGAAGCAGGAGCATAAAAGACATGAGCCCTCTTCTTCCTCTGAGCTATGAAACAGGCTCCCCCCTACCCAGGGTATGGCCTGTGGGGGGTAGTGCACACTCCAGGAAGAGTAAGTAGCCAGCAGAGCATCAGGGGAGGGGAATCCATGGAGGGAATACACAGAGAAAGAAAGAAAATAAATAAATAAAAACATCTGTGAAATGCTTTGCATCTTATCACTTCATTTTTTTTTTTTACTGATTAAAAGATATTTATTTGCAGTGTGTGGACCTTATTTGGACGTTGATTTGAGCAATCAAGAGAGGAGGTACCTGTGGCGGATTCATGTTGATGTATGGCAAAACCAATACAATATTGTAAAGTTAAAGAAAAAAGAGAGAGAGGGGAGGTAGGAGAAAGGGAGGGAAGAAAGGGAGGGATATCAGCAGTGTTTAAACATTGCTTGGGTGCTTGATGATATGAAAGAATAATTGCTAATTTTTTGAAGTGAGACAATGGTATTATAGTTATGTTTATTAAAAAGTTCTTATCCTTCCAGAGAGTTGATATGGAGTGGGAGGTGGGGGGGGGGGGTCAAGATTGGGAACTCATGTACACCTGAAAAATTATTTTTAAAAATTCATAAAAGAAAAAAAAATAAAAACCACCAGAAAAAAAAATAAAAATAAAAAGTTCTTATCTTTTAAGGTGGGGACTGGGTGAAGATATAGATGAAATAAGACTGACCCATGAGTTGCTAATTGTTGAAGATTATGGAAAAAGCAAGAGAGTTCCAGAAAAACATCTATTCTGCTTTATTGACTATGCCAAAGCCTTTGTTATCACTTCATTTAAACCTCTCAGCCATTCTTTCCAGGTGATGAAATTGAGGCACAGAGAGGTTACTAACTCGCCCAAGGCCACACAGTTAGGTAGTCGTCACCCTGGTATTGAAGCCAAGGCTGTTTGACCCCAGGTAGGTTTGCCAGAGAAAACATAGAACCTTTGAGTTTAATATTAATTTTAGATAAACAGTGAATACTTTTTTTTTTAGTGCATACTGATACTAACACATGATATACTTCTGCTAAAATGTATTCGTTGTTTGTCTGAAATTCATAGTTAACTGGGCATCCTGTTTTTTTTTAATTTGCTAGGTCCAACAACCCTAACTCCAGCGGCTGCATTTTTAACAGTACCTTAAAACACCTCCCCACATTCAAAGGTTTCTGAGGAAGAGACTGACCACCTCCCCGTGCCTGGGATTTCCCACTCACCTACAAGTCCACACCTGGTAATTATACTTTAGGAAACCCATAGCCACCCCCTAAGAATTCTTTTAATGGAGAGAGAGTTGGATCTCAAACCTTGGTGGGGCCCTGAAGTGGCCACGGGTTCACTGAAAAGGAAGTACCCAAGGGGCAGGTTGTCCACCTGGGGGCCCGAGTCCCAAGTCAAGGGAAGAACAGTGGAAAGGGTATTTGTGGTCTGGAGTGGGCAGATCTGAGTTTGGATTCTGGAATTGCTATTTATTTGCCGTGTGGCCTGTCTTAGTTAGGGCTGTTTTTTTAAAATAAAAAATACCACAAATTGGATGGCTTAAACAACAAACACATTTTTCTCCATTATGGAGGCTGGGAAATGGAAGATCAAAGCCCCAGCAGATTTGGTGTCTGCTGAGAGCCCGCTTTCTGGCTTGTAAATGGCCGTCTTCTCCCTGTGTCCTCACATGGGGGTAGGGGTGGAGGGCAGTTATTGAGTGAGCAAGAGTAAGGAGAGAATACACTTTCAGGTCTCTTCTTGTAAGGGCACTGATGCCATCATGATGACCCCACCCCATGATCGCATCTAAGCCTAATTGGCCTCCAAAGGCCTCATCTCCTAATAGCATCATGTTAAGGATTAGGGCTATGAATTTTGAGGGGGACACAAACATTCAGCCCATTACAGACTCTAGGTAAGTTACTCTCCCTCTCTCTTTCCTCATCTATAAAATAACGATAATAGCACAGAGTTTGGTGAGGCATGAAGGAGCTAAGGTGTCGCACACCAGAGGCCCTCAGGATCTGGGACCTAAGTTACCCATCACCCTCAGGCTGTTCCCTCCTACCTACCCTTGCCCACTGTCCTCTGCCCCCAGCACCACAGGCTTGCGATTTCTCTCGGAGTGGAGAGAGAGAGTTCAGGCAGCTGATGAGGGTCCAACCTTTGGGGTCACTTCCTGTACAGATGCCACGCTTGGCATAAGAGAACACCTGCTCCCACGCTCCTGCCAGCCACAGCTCCTGAATAATTCACGAAAATACCAATACTCCAGCCATCCTCTTTGAATGAAGGGAGGGCTGGACAAGTGGTTTCTCACCTAAACTCTGCTCCAGCCACAGGGAAGTTAAGCCTCAGGAAGAGAGGCACATATGGGGTACGGGATAGGGTAGGAGAAAGGATTTAGGGGTACGGCTTTGTGGTACCGCTTCCCTTAAATCCCCATGCCTCTCCAAACACTTTCTCTAAGTGGGGAGACTCAGACAAACTTAGGAAAAGTTAAGAGCTTGTCTTCCAGTCACTTTCTTTCTTTGAGCCTGTTTCCCCATGTGTTAGGTACAGATAAAGTCTCTGAGTACGTTATAGGATTAGTGTGAACTGAAAAATGAGAGGATGGATGAAAGGTTTCTTCAGACTAACACTGCCCTAGAGGCAAAGCCTTATTATCCTTTCTGGGCCTTTGTTTCACCATCTGTAAAATGGAAACTAGAATGCCCACCCTCTAGAGTTGTTTTGAGGATTAAGCAAGATATCCTCTGGGCTCCTCAAGCTGCTCCCTGTACACACCCTCTTTCCACCTGCAGTCCTTCCTTTGCCTGCCTCATTCCTGCTCTTTCTTCAGGATGACTCCAAAGGCTCCCTCTTTGGTGAAACTTTCCCACTTATCCCTACCCACACCACCCTTCCAGACTGGCCCAACCCCTGGCTTATTGTACCCCTCATCCAGGCTCTGATTCCCACATACCCTCATGGCTCATTTCTGTGTCTGTCTCCCTACTAGACAGAGAACTCCCCATCTTGTTCCTCATCTCCCCCTGACCAGCATGGGGCCTGGCACTGAGTCTGTGCTCAGTAAACGTTTGCAGAATGAGTGAAAGAGCCTCGTAAACACCGATGTGCTGTCCAGATATGAGGGGTTATGAGCGGGGCATCCCTTTGAAACTCAAGATGCCTCCTATCATCAACTGCAGCAGCATTGTGGAGCTGGAGTTTTCACAGCTGGGCCTCCCTTCATCTTGAGTCTCTGGCCCTGGGGTGGGGCAAAGGGTGACACTGGGACTGCTGGACTGGGTGGGGACACCTGGTGGATGCTGGGCCCAGCTGGGCCAGTCTTGGTGCTTGCTGCTGTCTGTCTCCTGGGCCTCTGGCCTGCTGTTCTGCCCCGCAGAGCCCACTGCATTCAGTCGCAGACACCTCATTCTCGCAGGGATGCAGCCAAGCTGGAGGCAGTTCAGAGAAGAGCAGGGAGAGCAGTGTGGGGTGGAGGGGCCCTGGAGCTGGAGCTGGCAGCAGGGGAGGGGAGGGGAGAGTCCCGGTGAGGTTGAGGCATTTGGCTCAGCGGGACCCAGCAGGAAACCTGAGAAGCTCTGAGAAGTCAGCATCTGGAGAGGGCCCTCCCCAGCAAGGGAAGAAATGAGCACTTGGAGGGAAGAGGTGGGAGACCCAGATACAAGCCAGCATTGGACCCAGCCATCGTCCTTTCCAGCCATCAAATGCCATTTAGGTCACATCAAATGTGACCATTTCTGCCACTGTGATTTTGACTGAGGAAATGCCACTTCCACAGAGTTGGGGGCAAAAGGAACAGGCTGCCATACACGAGGGGCCCACCCTACCTGTTCCCATCTTATCAATAGTGACACCTGCCTAGACAGGCAAAGGGTCTTGGCCAAAATTACATAGGCAATTTACATTAGATGTGAGCCTGCGGTACAGCCCACACTGGACTGGAACCTCTGCACCCTAAGTTTTCTCCTCTTTTCACCTTCTTTTTCTCTCTCCAGGAGTTGTTGCCCACACTGAGCCCTCCTACCTCCCCAGATCCACACCCACATACCACACATACATAAACACACTTGCACACAACTGTAGGTAACCGACACACATGTGTGTCTACTAGCCAGGTGTTGCACTGGCTTGCCAAGATGCCTTCCGAAAGGGTGATGCACGAGAGGCAGATCAAGACACCTCACTCCTGCCTGGCACTCTGGCCGCTCAGCCTTTGTCCTGCGGCCCTTCCACCAGGGATGCCGTTTCTCTCTGCAGTATGGCCTGGCTCCCTTCATCTCACCATGAGGCTATCAGCTTCAATGTCACTCTTCTCTGAAGCTTTCCCTAACTACCTGGTCCCTCCAGTCTGTCAAACTGTTATATGTTCTTCATAGCACTAAGTACGCTTTTAAATCAGTTTGTCATCTTCCTTCCCTACCCTCCCAAATCGAAGCTCATTAAGGGCAGCGACCATGTCTGGCTGGTTTTCTGCTGCAACCTCAGCACCTAGAACAGTGCCTGGCATGCGTGCACACACACAAACACACACACACACACACACACACACACACTCTGAATGAAGATATGAACAAAAGAACCAAAGCAAGATTTTCCTTCTAGGAAAAAAAGAGCTTGGGCAGAGAGAAAGCAAGTTCAGACCTGATCTAGAAGAGCCTCTGGGGGCCCTTTCATTCCTTTAATAAGTATTTATTTGGTACCAAGCACTGTTCCAGGCACTGGAGACACAGCAGGGAACAAATCAAAGGTTGCTGCTTTCTTGGAGTTCACATTCCAGGGGGAGCTGATAGACAATGAATAAGAGGAATAAGTAGTAGAAAATGATAGGGAATGTTAGAAGGTGATCAGCGCACTGAAGAAAAGGTGCTAAGGAGGAAGGGAGTGCTGGGGTGAGGTGGGATGGGTGGAGGAGCCTGTGTGGAAATTTAAATAGAATGACCATTGCAGCAGAAATCCAGAGGCACGGAAGGAGCCAGCCTGAGGAGACTGGGGCAAAGGAAACAGCAAACACCAGACCCTGAGACTGGAGTGTGCCTGGCATGACTGTGGGGCCGCAGGGAGGTCTGCGTGGCTGAGGCAGAGTGTCACAAGGCGAGCACAGTGGCGAGGGGGTATACTATCACAAGGCAGGCGTCCCTTCTGTCCCTCTCCCATGCTTGGGGAGCCAAGAACTTAACGCCACTTGGGCACTGAGAAGTACCTGCCAAAGAATGTCTCAAAACCTGCCTCTTCCTCCTTTGCTGAGGACCCTAACCTGTGCCAGCTCCCCCATTTACTTTCCTTGCCTTGCCTGTGGCACACAGGGCACTTTCACCAGCTTGGCTGAGGACAAAGAGGGCTGCTGGCAAATAACCCTTACATTTGGGTAGCGATCTGTGCCTTGAACTGCATCTCTTAGCCCTGCCACAGCCCTCCTGGCCTACAGAAGCAGTTAGGGTGGGTGACATTAGCCCCACTTGATAATGAAAAAAAAATGAGGTCTTAAGTGCGGTGCTAGTGGTAAATGATTCTCAAGTACGTACTTCTCATGGAATCTTTACCAGAACCCTGGAGTCCCAGCCTCTTTAGATGGATGAGAAAATGGAGACTCAGAGAAGTTAAGTGAGATTTTCTAAGGTCATAGAGTTAGGTCACGGCAGAGCTGGAACTGAAATCCAGATTTTTTTTTTATCTCTACCATCTCATGTTTTCCCTGATGCCACTCAGCCTCTGAGGAAGAAGTAGGAGACTGGGAAGTGAAGGCGAGGGCATAGTGTGGTCATCTATACTGAGGAGGTGCTCATTAAGCTGTGTGGCATAAAGGAAAGAATGTGGGCTTTAGAACCAGACAGACTGAGTTGAGAATCTCAGAGTTGCTGTGTGACCTTGGACAAGCAGCTTCCCTTCCCTGAGCCTCACGTCTAAAGCCAACTAAAGGCAGGCAGCTGCTTTGCACAGCTGCTTTGTGAATTCAGTTTGATCCCCTGTGGAGAAGTGCCCCATATGCTGCCTGGCACAGGGTAGATGCCCAGTTGGGGCCTTCTTTAGAGATGTTCATGGGGTTTTGTCTAACTGAAAATGCAGAGGCCAATGGCAGCATGGCCCACCTTGGCTACCCCCTTGCCTGGGTGAGATTAGGGCTAGGACTGGGCCTGCATGAGGGTCCCAGCTCGTGTGGTGAGCTTGTCAGCACCAGGCATCAGACCTCTTTGCCCTGAGGAGCCTTCTGGGACTAGGATGATGGCAGTGCCATTGCTCTGTCAGTGCAACTTTTAACTTGGAACCCAGCAAAAAAAGACAGAAGCAGGGGCCTCGTGATGTAGGCCCAGCTCCTCTCCCTGTAACGCTTTCTCCCCACCTTCCTTTTTGCGGGGCCAGCAGAGAAAATAGCTCCCCTCTTCCCAGCTGCTCCTCCCCTCCCCAACCCGAGGATCCCCTGGGAAGGCTCAGGGCTGTTTAATGGGGTGGAGCTGTCTTTAATCTGTTCTATAAATGTTTTCTGGATCCTCATTAGAAACCATAATGTCCTATTAATATGCTGATGAGATTTCATTTAGGGCTAAGGAGGGAAGAGTAGCTGGGATGATGTAGGGTGGGGGTGGGGTGCTGGGCTTCACCATGGGGATCCCAGGGGAGAGAAGCAGAGTGGAAATAATGGCGTTGCCCGCTGGTCCTTGGGAAACCTGGAAGACGCAGTGCCAGGCCCCATTGTTCCTTCCACACGGGCCCCCAGGGATCTGAGTCAGCTGCCACCAGGACTGGCAGATGCACACATGCCCCTCCACACCCCAGCTCTGAATCCCACCATGGTGCTCCACCCCAGTGACCAAGGTTAGTCACCAAAGCCTATGCTCATTTCTCATATGTTCCTACCACTGGCATCCATGCTGAATGCACTGGGACCTACACCAAATTAGGCCTCCACTGAGACACATCGGGGACTTTCGGACCATGGAGAGAAGCAAGGTATATACAGTTGTGGCTCCATAAATTGTGGCTACAAAGGCAGGTCCTGTCCTTGTGTTGTTCCTAGTCTGATGGGTGAGAGAGCAGATGGGTGAGCAATTAAAATCCAGTGCTGTGATGAAGGAGTTTGGGCATAACAAAGGAGGGAGGGGCAGGCTGGGTGTGTGGGTGCTGCTCCAGAGCTCTTCAGAGATGTGGCGCCGCACCAGGCCTTCTCCACATCACAGCCTGCCAAAGTCCTGCCACCCTTCAAGACCAGCTCCCCAATTCTGTCTTCCCCTGCAGTCTCCCCAGTGACCTAAGATTCAGAGGCATGGGCCTCTGTCTGCTGGTCCCTAGAGCAAGGCTATGAGCTGTGGCTGAGGGTCCACTGACGGGCCTCTGCACCCCCACCCAGGCCTCCTCTCCAACCTCCATGGGCCAGTGGATCCTTGACTCCCAACCAAGCAAGAGCCCTGGCCTCTCACTTCTTTCAAACTGCCTTGGCTGCTTCTGGTCATTGGCTCACACCCCGATTCCTGGTTTTGCTAAATCATTTAGATCAGGACCGTTGACTTATCCAGCTCTGAGTGCCTGGGTTGGCCAACTGGCCCCATCGTGCAGGGCTCCCTGTCTAACCCTCCTCTCACAGCTACCTCTGGGAGGAACCTTGGCCCGAGCTGCTCCTATTCCCCTCCACCTTTGCCAACAAAACTCACCTTCATGGCTCTTTGGTGTCTGACCTTAACTGGAGCACATTTGCATGGCACTTCACAGGTTGCGGGCTGTTCTCTCAACCCAACCTCCTGTCAGTTGTTTAGGCTCTGAACTTCTCAGAGCTAACCAGTCATCCATTCCTGTTTCCACCAAGTAGAAAAAGCAAGTGTTTAGGTCCTGGCCCCTCTCCCCCACATATTTGCTGGGTGACCTTAGGTAAGTTGGGGCTTCCCAGATGGCTCAATGGTGAAGGACCTGCCTGCAATGCAGGAGATGTAAGAGATGCAGGTTCGATCCCTGGTTGGGAAGATCCCCTGGAGGAGGGCATGGCAACCCACTCCAGTACTCTTGCCTGGAGAATCCCATGGACAGAGGAGCCTGGTGGGCTACAGTCCACGGGGTCACAAAGTCAGACACAACTGAAGCGACTTAGCACACATGCTTGGGTAAGTTGCTTCAGCTCTCTGTGCCCCAGTTTCTGTAAAACGGGAACAATAATATGGGCATCACAGAGTTCTTGTGTAGATTCAAGGAAACAGTGAATAAGCCTAGCACACAGGAACTGCCCTATAAATGCCAGTGGTGATTCCTCAGCTTTCTCAAAGGTTCACACAGGAAATCTCCACCCCCATGCTGTTGCTACCCCACTTTCAGGCTTTTCCCTGGGCCCCAATTCATCTCTTTCCCATGGTTCAAATTCTGTCTTTGGAATCAGACAGACTTGACTTCACTTTTCATGAGTATTTCTCTGAGCCTCAGTTTCTTTATCTGCAAACTGGACTGCGGATCCTCACCTTAATAGCTTGATGTGAGGATCGAATGAGATGGGGGCCATCAAAGTGTCTTTTGCAATGCTTGTCTCATTTAAGAATTTATCTTGCCACATCCATAGAGCTCAATCTGAGGATAGTTTCGCTTGGGCCTGAGGGTGGAGTGGGTACAAAGGCAAGAGAATGGTTAGGAAAACTAACATGGATGCCAAGGAGGCCTTGGCAAGGGTAACCAAACTCACCAAGACAGTGTCTGATAGGCACAGCAAGCTTGGGCATGACACAGGCAGTGGGCCTGACGGGCATGTTGATTTGACTCTGGGCCCAGCAGAAGCCACAACATGAAGTCTTGCAGAAATCTGGTCATTCTTGGTGGGGTCCAGGTATGCTTCCTAAAGGACTCACTCAAGCCAATAAAAAAACATGAAGGAGAGAGACTGGTTGGGAAAAGTTTCCTTTGGGTGGCAACGTGGAAACATGGTTTGCAGAGACTGACAGCACTTTCTAATTACCCACAAAGAAGTGAGGTGGTAGTCTGGAGGCCAAGGACCAAAGAGATTTCAAAAGCCAGTCCCCTTCTGTGACTAAGACCTGACTGATGAGGTTTCTAGTCCTTGATCTCTTCTTGCACAGACCTGGGTGGACCCTCCCTGGATAGGGCTTGGCAAGGTCTGAGACTGGAGACAGGGAAATCAGGGATCCAGAGTCTGTATGATGAGAGATGTGCCTGAGCTTCAGCCTCCTGGATGCCATAGCAGCGGTGTAAGAGCAGATCTTTGCACTAGAGTCCTTGGGTGAGCGGGGGTTGCTCCAGGAGCATAGAGGCAGCTGCAAGGCCAATGTCCCAACCTGGAATCCAGGGACCAGCCCACGTCAGGCCAGTCATTAGGGTTCTCCAAAGCTCAACTGGTCTCTAAGGAGCTGCTCCAATCAGGGAGTCATCAGTCTAGAATATTTATTAAGCACTAGATACAGGGTCTGGGAAAACACATGTGAATCCTTGCTTTCTGACAGTTGGCATCTCTAAGCTAAAATAATGGGGCACATGGGGATGGCAGTAGAGCTTCATCTCACCTCTTCCACTGCTTCGCATAGTACAGATTTTCCCCTCTAAGCCTCAATGTCTTCATCTGTACCCTGAGAAAAAGTGGGGGAATTGATGCTTCATAAAGGCCTATGAATCTGAATTGGTAAAAGGGGTTCAGAGGTCATGAGAGGGGATGTATAGAGCCCAGTGTCTCAGAGCAGGCAAGGCTGGGAAGCTCTTTCTGAGCCTAGAAGGGGCCTCCTGCCTCTCGGGCTCCCTGGCCCTCCCATAGCTCCCAAGGAGGCCCTGCAGGTTAGACTTCATGGGGCTGAGACCTTATACAACCCTCCACCCCTTCTTGCCTTCCATGCCATGTAGTGTGGGCTGTCCAGACATCTGCTTGCCCACCAGGCCCAAAGCACTTAGGTTTCAGCCCACAGAGGAATAGTCATACAGAACTGATGTGGCTCTTTCCCTTCTAGGCTCCAGAACCTCTCTGGTGACCACAGGAGGCCAATTAGCAAAGAACAAAATGCTTCCTGGCCTCGGCCCTCACCTTCCACTGTCTACATCTGCTCAAAGCTTAATGGTCATTTGATCTGTCTCTGGTGGGACAGTGGATGGGGCTTCCATGAACTGCCTGGCTCCAGGCAGCAGCCTGGGTCCTGAGGGAGGCCAAGGGAGGAAGGGCAAGGTGCCTATGGCTGCTGGGGAAGCCCAAGATGGCAGGAATACAATACACTCAGGTCCAAGGGCCAGGTCTAGAGCTGCTCCTGCGGAGAACTGATGCTCCCCAGGGTTTTTTCTGCACCTCTACAAGGTCCTGCATGCATGCTAAGTCACTTCATTCGTGTCTGACTTTATGACCCCGTGGACTATAGCCTGCCACGTTCTTCTGTCCATGGGGATTTTCCAGGCAAGAATTCTGGAGTGGGTTGCCATGCCCTGCTCCAGGGGATCTTCCCGACCCAGGGATCAAACCCGTATCTTTTATGTCTCCTGCATTGGCAGGTGGGTTCTTTACCACTGAGCCACCTGGAAAGCCTCTGCAAGGCCCTAGCTGAGCCCAAGCTGGCGGTCAGTGTAGTTGGGATGGAGGGAGACAATGAACCCTTAGAGCATCTTCTTAGTTTAGAAAGCTGCTGAATCCGGGAATTCTGAGGGACTGGGTCCTGTGCTCTTGCAGGTGGGATGTGGATAAAGGCCTTCATTCCAAGCTTTCCAGTCTGGTCTGAAAAACTGGTTTGTCTCCTTGCATGCTGTGGGGAAAATGTTCAGCTAGAAGGGAGAGGAGCTGGGTTCTATTCGAGGGCCTGCCACTGACAGACTGCTTTGTGGTTTCTTTATCCCCGGGCCTCAGTTTCTTCATTCATCCCATCTTACAGAGTCAGCTGACACTGCTTGGAAAAGTGTCCTCAGAGAGCTCAGGTGAGTGGGAAGGCTAGAGTGGCTGGGATGGTGTGGAATTGGGGAACAGGGGAGGGGAGCGGAGCCCGGAAAGGGAAAAACCCTTCCTTAGAGGGGCACCCACTGATGTCTCTCCCACTCCAATTTGAAACCCGGCCCAGACATTTATTGCAATGTGGCCTTGGGCAAATCTCTCAACTCTTGTGTACCTTAGTAAACTAGGCCTTAGATCAACCCTACTTACTGACGCTTGAGATCATGGGTATAAATGAGGTAAGGTCTGTAAAGCACCCAGCTGGCATGAGGGAAGAGATGGAGGAAGCACAGTCATGAGGGGGAAACGTCTGCAGGAGTCCTTAAACACAGCTGCCACTGGCTACCAGCCCCAGACTCCACCCCTACCCTTGCCATGAATAATGAACTGATATTGATCCCCTGGTCGGGAAATTCCCTGTGACCTGTGATAAAAATACACCCAGTCTGTGAGCCTCAAGCTCAAGACAGGCTTGCACCAGCCAGAGCTGAGCTCATCTGCACACTCCCACCCAGCCCACAACCCCCAGAAGGAGAGCTCAGTTGGACAGAGCATCAGAGACCCCCAGCTGGTGCCCACCATCTCCTCCACTCTATGGCCAGGGACAATGTGCAGGCTCGTCCACGGCTGGAGCCCCTGTAGCCAGGCCCCTGGAAGAGGGGCTAGATCACAGATCTGGATTTCAATCTTGCCTCCACCACTTCCTGCAAGTGCCTCGGTTATACTAGCTATAAAATGGAAACGGAATTCCTTCCTCAGAATGAGTCCTAGATTCAAATAAGTTGAGGTATGTCAAGTACCCAGTGCAGTGTCTGCCAGGAAGAGGCACTCAATAAACAGCAGCGCAGGCCTTCCCAATGCTTCTTCCTGTCGCCTTGTCCTTGCTGTGAAACTCTGGACAGTTTCAGAGGAATGAAACTTAGAGACTAATTTTTTTAATAAGACTTATTGAAATATACTTCACAAACCGTAAAATTCACCATTTAGCCTATGCAATCCAGTGGTTTTTAGGAAATTCGCAGTTGTGAAACTAACACTATTATCTAATTTCAGATCATTTTTATCATCCCCAAAAGAAACCCTATACACAATTCTCACCTTCCCCACCCTATGCCTCTGACAACCACTAATTTACTCCCTGTCTCTATAGATTCGGCTTTTCTGAAAATTTCATACAAACGGAATCATAAGACATGTGCCGTCTGTGTCTGGTTTCCTCCACTTAGCACAATGTTTTCAAGCTTCGTTCATGTTGTAGCATGAAACAGTACTTTGTTCCTTTTCATGGCTGAGTAATGTTCTATTATATAGATTAAACCACCTTTTTGTTCATCCATTTATCAACTGATGGACATGTGTGCTTTTTTTCCCCAATTTTTAGCTATTATGAATAAAGCTGCTATGAAGCTTCATGTACAAGTTTTTGCGTGGACATATGTTTTCATTTTCCTGTACCCGAGAAAAATGAAAACATACATCCATACATATATGTATACATAAGTGAAGTTGTTGGATCATATAGTAATTCTATGTTTAATTTTTTGAGGAACTGCCAGATTGTTTTCTAAAGCAGTTGTACCATTTTATATTTCTACTGTAACTGTATGATGGTTCCAATTTCTCCATATCCTTGCCAACCCTTGTTGTTAACTGTCTTTTTGATTATAGCAATTGAAGTGTTATCAAACTGATATCTTATTGTGGTTTTGATTTCTCTGATGGCTAATGATGTTGACCATCTTTTCATGTATTCTTGGCCAGCAGTGTATCTTCCTTGAGAAGTATCTATTCAAATCATTTCCCAAGTTTAATTGGACTGTTTCTCTTTTTATTGTTGAGTTGTAAGAATTCTTTATTCTAAATATAAGTTCTCTATCAGATATATAATTGGCAAATATTTTCTCCCATCTGGTGATATGTATTTGTTTTTGTTGTTTTGTTTTCTTGATGATGACCTTTGAAGCACAAAAGCTTTTAATTTTGATCAGGCCCAACTTATCTTTCTTTTATCACTTGTGTTTTTTTGTGTCATGTCTAAGAAACCATAAAAAGCTAATTGAAAGTCACTATTTTCGAGTGAGTTTTATACTTTTAGTTCTTACTAAAGGAAATAAATTACTAATTACTCTTACATTTAATACATTTTGGCTTAATTTTTTAATATGGTATGAGGCAAGGGTCCAACTTTATTATATACTTTGCTGGCAAATATCCAATTTTCCCACTACTATTTGTTGAAAAGACTATTCTTGATCCCACTGAATTGTCTTGGCACTCTTGTTGAAAATCAGTTGACTGTGTTATACAAGAGTTTATTTCTGGACTCAGAATTCTATCCTATTTTTCTCAATGTCTATCTTTATGTCAGTATCACACTGTCTCAATTACTGTAGCTTTGTAGTGAGTTTTGAAGTAGAGAAAAAAATTCCAATTTTGTTCTTCCATTTCAAATTTGTTTTGACCATTTTGGATTCCTTGTAATTTCACATGAATTTTAGGATCTGCTTATCTATTTCTAAAAGAAAAGCTGGATATTTTATAGGGATTGTACTAAATCTATAGATCAGTTTAGAGCTTTATTGTCATCTTAATATTAAGCTTTCTAATACATGAGCATGTCACGTCTTTCTATCTATTTAGGTCTTCTTTAATTTATTTGAGCAATATTTTATAGTTTTCAATGTATAAGACTTGTACTTCACTCATTATCTATATTTCTAAGTACTTTACTCTTTTTGATGCTACTGTAAATGGAATCATTTTCTTAATTTCTTTTTCAGATTTTGCATTGCTAGTGTAAATAAATACAATTAATTTTTATATATTGATTTTATATCGTGCAACCTTGTTGAACTTATCAGTTCTAATAGTGTTCTGTGTGTGTGTGTGTGTGTGTGTGTGTGTGTGTATTCCCTATGGTTTTCCACATAATGGTCATATCATCTGTGAATAGAGATGGTTTTACCTCTTCCAATCTGGATGTCTTTATGAATATATATTTCTTGCCTAATTGCCCTCCAATATA
>SJYA01003228.1:54013-73825 GCA_006410615.1 Neotragus moschatus
CCTGCCATTTGCTATTAGTTCTCTGTATGTTTTGTGCCCCTTTTGTTCCTCTATTCCTCCATTACTGCCTTCTTTGTGTTACTTAGATATTTTAGTGTATCATTTTTATACTTTTTTAAATTTGCATTTTCCTAATGATTAATGATATTGAGCATCTTTTCATATGCTTACTGACCATTTGGATATTTCTTTGCAAAAATGTCATTTCAAGTCTTTTGTCCATTTTTTAATTGGGTTGTTTGATTTTTGTTGTTGTTGTTTTGGAGTTTTAGGACTTCTTTACACACTCTGGATTTTAACCCTTTATCAGCTATGTGATTTGCACATATTTTTCCCATTCTATAGATTGCCTTTTCATTCTGTTGATAGTATGCTTTGATGCAGAAAAGTTTTAGATTTTGAAATCTAGTTTGTCTATTTTTCCTTTGTTGCCTGTGCTTTTGGTGTCAACCCAATCCCATTAAGATTCCCTCCCATATTTTCTTCTAAGAGTTTTAGAGTTTAGCTCTTATGCTGAGGTCTTTGATCAATTCTGAGTTAATTTTTATATATGGTAAGAGTCCAACTTCATTCTTTCACGTGTGGATATCCAGTTTTCTTGGTACCATTTTTGAAAAGACTGTCTTTTCCCCACTGAATCATTTTGGCATCTTTGTCAGAAATTATTTGGCCATATACACTAGGGTTTATTTCTGGGCTCTCTATTCTATTCCATTAGTCTATATGTCTGTCCTTATGCCAGTATTCCGCTGTTTTGGTTACTGTAGCCTTGCAGTAAGGTATAAAATCAGTCGGTGTAACTATTCTGACTTTATTCTTCTTTTTCAAGGGTATTTTGGCTCTTTGAGTGCCCTGAATTTGTATATGAACTTTAAGATTGCTTTTTTAAAAAAAGCTATTAAGATTTTGATACAGATTGCATTGAATCTGTAGATCTCTTAGGGTAAATATTATCATCTTACCAATATTAATTCTTTCAATCCATGAGCATGGGATGTCTTTCACTTTACATGTCTTCTTTCGTTTATTTCAGGAACATTTAGTAGTTTTCACTGTACAAGACTTTTGACTCCTTGCTTAAGTTTATTCCTAAGTACTTTATCATTTTTGATGTTATTTTCAATGGAATTGGTTTCTTAATTTCCTTTTTGGATTGTTTGTTGTTAATGTATAAACACACAATTGATTTTTTGTTATTTGTTTGTATCATGCAACTTTGCTGAATTTGCTTATTAGTTAGTTCTAACAACTTGTTGTGGAATCTTTAGGGTTTTCTCCATATAAGATAATATCATCCGCAAATGGAAATAATCTGACTTCTTCCTTTCCAATTTGGATGTCCTTTAATTTTTTAAGCATGATTTCCTCCAGTTTTTTTTTTTTTTTTTCAAACAGATCCCTAGTTCCAGGAGTTTTTATTGATTCTTTAGTATTTTCTATGTGGGAAAACATGTCACATGAGAACAAAGACATGTTTATTTCTTCCTTCCCAAATGTATACATTTTTTGTCTCATTGCATTAGCTAAGTCTTCTAGTACAATGTTGAATATGAGTGATGAGAGCAGACATCATCATTTTGTTCCTGATGTTAAGGGGAAAGCATTTAGTTTCTCACCATTAATTATGACATTAGCTGTAAGTTTTTTGTAGATGTTCTTTATCAAAAGAGTTTTTATCATGAACTAATCAACTGCTTTTTCTGCATCTATTGATATGATCATATACTTTTTCTTCTTTAGCCTGTTGCTGTGATAGGCTNTCCATGAGATCGCAAAGAGCTGGACGCTACTTAGCAACTGAACACGCAGGCACAGTGTGTTATTAATAATAGTATTTTTAATTGTGTCTTTGTTGAGATCATTATATACTTTTTCTTCTTTAGTCTGTTTCTGTGATAGGCTACATTAACTGATTTTTGATGAACATATTTTGTGATAGCTGATTTAAAGTCTTTGCCTAGTAAGTCCAACCTCTATTCTTCTTCAGGGACAGTTTCTATTGGTTATTTTTTCTGTATAAGGGCCATACTACTTTTCATTGTATGTCTCATAATCTTTGGTTGAAAACTTGACATTTCAATGCTATCATGTGGCAACTCTGGAAATCAGCTTTTCTCCCCTCCTCAGGGTTTGGTTTAGTTATTGCTTGTTTCAGTTTTTGTTGTTTGTTTAGTGACTTTTCCTAACTAATTCTGTAAAGTACATATTCTGTCAGATGTGGCTACTGAAGTGAATGCTTCAATCAGACTTCCTTAAACGCCTTGAGTGTCCTTTGATGAGAGGCTGTATGTGTGTGCATCCGTGTGCACACACATATGTATGTGTGTTGGGCACTCTTTCAATCCTCCAGAAGTTTGCAACTCTGCTTTAGCCATCATTTTCTGCCTCCACCAAGCCCCAGTGTCAGTCCGAGGTGAAAATGTAGGGCCTTTTCAGGTGTATTTTGTGCATGCCCACAGCCCTGCAAATGCAAGTGTCCTCCTAGATCCCAAGGAATATGATATTTCTCATTCCCCAGGTCTTCCTTTTATGTTTTTTGACCAGATAGTCTCTTGTTTCCCCAATTGCTACTGCTGCTATGGTATTAGGTGATTGTCACTGGTTGTTTTCAACAAATGCTCTAGAAGTAGTAACTTTCCCACTGTGTGAACTCTAAGCCAGGTCAAATAAAAACTCCGTGAATGAATACTTTTCCAAGGAACTGCTAGACATGTCAAGTAGAGACAATTCTCTAAGAATTGGGCTTTTTGAGGATCTTGAAACCTAGTATGGTCCCTCTGGGTGCTACTAGGGTGCTGGTTTTCCAGACTACTGTGGAGCTTGGGAGAACGAGATGGGAGCAGGGCAAATCCAAACATCACAATTTTCATTGTTCTTACCAAGAATCAGCAGGCTTTTTTCCCCCAAGTAATGCTCCTTGTATCATTATAAATTTTTGGTTACTTTCCAGGGTTCTGAAAAAGTTGATTTTAACCATTTTTTCTGGAGTTCTTACTGCTTTTAAGGAGTAGCAGATTTTTGGAATCCTTTACCCCATCATTCCTGATGTCCTGCTCTGAGTGACTCTGGATAGACAGACATCTGTGAATGAATGTTGAAAAGATGGAGATATGAAAGTTCATGACTTAAGACTAGCAAGTGACCCTGAGTGATTAGACCATATGGAGAGTGGGGAGGATGTATATTATTCACAGCATTCTTCATGTTGCATGTAACTCAAACTTAAATGACATAGGCATCAGATTTTTTTAAAAGAAGGACATTAATATCAACTCACAAAGTTGATAAGCTCATGGGCATGTCTAGCTCCAGGCACAGCTGGGTCTGGAGCCCCAGGCAATCATTAAGACTCATTCTTGTGCTCTCTTTCTCTCAGCTCTGCTCTCCTTTGCTTACAAGATGGTGGCCAACAGTTCCACGTTAACATCCTCAAAGATCAAGTTCAATGTAAAGAGAAATGATCTCTTCCTAACAATCCTGTCAAAAGTCCCAGAACTAAGTTTCTAAATTAATTGTGCCCATTTCTAAACTAATTGCTGTGGCCAAGGGAGATGGAGCCAGGCCTGAATCATGTGCTTTTCCCTTGAGCCAACAGTGGAGTCAGCCCCTAACTGAACCACAGAGACTGGGCATGGGAGTAAGGTAGTTCCTTCCTTAAGGATTATATAGATTAATTTACCAGAAGATGGATAATTTAACGTATAGCATAGGGAACTATATTCAAAACCTTATAATAACTATAATTAAAAGGAATCTGAAAAAATATATGTAATATAATATAATATAACTGAGTCACTTTTCTGTACACATGAAACATTGTAAATCAACTTTACTTCAGTAAAAAGCAATACTTTTTAAAAAAGAAGTTGGGTAACAAGAGCTAATCAAGCAAAAATAATAAACATACTCCCTATCTTTGGTGGCTCAGATGGTAAAGCATCTGCCTACAATGTGGGTTCAGTCTCTGGGTTGGGAAGATCTCCTGGAGAAGGAAATGGCAATCCACTCCAGGATTCTTGCCTGGAAAATCCCGTGGATGGAGGAACCTGGTAGCCTCCAGGCCATGGGGTCGCAAAGAGTCAGATGGACACAACTGAGTGACTTCACTTTCACTTTCACTTTCACGAGAAGTGGTAGAAGCTGAAACTAGGAAGCTCTAGAGAGAACTTGCCATTTCAAGCATCACCCCACAGCCCTGACAAACCATTCAACAAACATTAGATAAGGACTTGCTTTGTGGCAGGGTCTGTGCTGAGCACTGGGATACAAACTCTCAAGGAGGTTCCAGTCTAGTTTTAGACACTCTCAATCTATGGTAAGTTCCCTGCTAAGACTTTCCCAAGACATCATTTTGTTCAAATCTTTAATTGCCTAGACTAGGAAATTGGTGCTCAGCAAATTAGTGACAGAGCTAGACCAAAGACCAAGTTGACCTCTTTGAACTATAAACATGGACCACATTTATTATTCAAGCTATCTTTTCAAGCCACCTCTGGGAGCCTTCCCAGAGTTCCCATACCCCTGCTTGCACCTCCAGGAGAATACTTACTATCCCTGATTTGACTCTAATTAACCCTTTCTCTTGGTTCAATGTTGATTTTTTTTTCCCCTTTCTGTCTTGCTTTCTGTCCAGCCCCAATATGTCTGCCTCCTGTCTCTATACTATTGAGTATTGCATTCTACTTTTTGGAGAAGGAAATGGCAACTCACTCCAGTATTCTTGCCTGCAGAATCTCATGGACAGAGGAGCCTGGCAGGCTACAGTCCACAGGGTTGCAAAGAGTCGGACACGACTGAAGCGACTTAGCACTCACACACGCATGCACATTCCACTTATTCTTGCTAACCATTAAGACTCATTTGCAGGTAGCTGCTTTTACATGGGACCCTCTGTGTACAGCCCACAGAGGCAGCTCTCAAGTGTGGTATGAACCAACAGGTGTTTGTCACACTCCACTGAGGAGCATGGAAATCCCCCTGATCCCCAGGGATGCTCCCTGATGGGCAGAGCTGTCACTCTTCCCACTCCTGCCCTAACTAAGGAGAAGAGGTATAAAGAAGAATCACTCTGGGTGTCACCCGAGCACACTGACTCTGCTCTTCTCAGAATCTCGAGGATAGAATTTCAGCCAGTGTCTTAGTCCGTCAACGTTAGGATGAGGTAGTTACTTAAACCACTTCATCTAACTACTCATTCTTATTTGACAGATGGGAGACTGAGGCTCATAGAGAGAAAAGGACTTGCCCAAAATCACAGAGGGAGTTGGTTTAGTCAGAAATGAGAATTTTAACCCATAGTATCTGGGAGTCTTCCATGGGCTCTTTCCTTGACACCTAATATCTCCTGCAAGAGAGCCTTTTCCTTTCTACAAGGAAGCACACAGCTGAGCCTCTCTCCTTACCCCACCATCCCTTGCCCTGCCCATCTGTCTACCTTGCCTTCCCACCCTGCATCCAGTGGAATCGGGATTGGGGTCTGACCCTGAAGCAGTGTTGCTTCAGCTCCATGTGGCTCTTTCTTGGAAGTAGAGGACCTGTGGCCCACTGTGGACATAAGGATAGCAGAGGGGTCATGTAGACTAGGGGGAATAGGGCGGTGATGAGTGGCAGGTATTGACAGCTCACTCCATGCCAGGCACCACACCAGGCGCCTCACCTTCTCTCACTAGCCTTAACACCTCGGATAACTAAGTGTTCTTTTCCTCATTTTTCAGAGAAGGAAGCTGGAACTCAGAAGGCAAATGACTTGCCTAAGGTCACATAGCCAGTAAGCAGTGGAGCAAGGATTCAGATCCAGGACTGTTGGCCTCTAGGAGTCTGAAGTCTTTATTTTGTGTTGTCTCAAACAATTTCTCTGGAGACTCCAGTTCTAGACTGAGTCCCAGTCAGGGGCTCAGAGCTGAAGGCCCACCCTTCAGGTCTTTATGTATATACCCTGCGGGAGCAGCAGGTCTAGACCAAGCCACAGCAGGCCCAGAGCTCCAGAAGAATGTCAGTGGACTTCTATACTTCCTGGCCCAGGGCCTCATTTCTCTCCATCCCAAGCCTGTAGAGCTGGGCTTATTTTCAGGGCTGGATGAACATTTTCCCCATAGAGTGTGTATAGTCCACAGTCGAGCCAAATGGAGGCCCCCCCACCCCGTAGGAGAAAAAGGGAAAGGGGGAAGGGGAGCAGGGCAGCCTTACAGAAGGGATAGCTTTGCCGAGTTTCAGCCTAATATCCTGGAGCTATTCCTAGGCAGATTGTGGTCAGTGGAATTATGCTTTTATCAGGCTGCTGGGAGTTTCAATAAAATCTTTATGGCCGGGAAAGTTCTCTTTATGGAAATCAGATTATTGAAGTGCCTGCTGGGGGGAGGGCTTCACCAGCCTGCCTTGCTCCCCACAGCCTCCCTCCTCCCCTGCAGAACAGCTCCCCCACTCAGCTCTTTCCCTTCCCTCCTTGCAGGCCTCCAGTTCCCAGGGACATTTGAGCTCCTCACACTGAGATATGAAGAAGGCTTTGGCAGGTAGAGGAACATTGAGAGGGTACATCAAAGGTGCTGGTGGGACTGCAAAATTAATGTTGCAAAACAGCTCACTCCCACTCTCCCACCATCACCCCCATTGAAGAGCCCTGGTTTTGCCATTTCTGAGTCAGTCTTCCTCTGGTCCTGGCTCACTCTGTTGGCAAGTCCAAGATTCTGTGCCTTAGCACACAGCCACGCCCCTCCCCGCCTTCCCCACCATCCCCAGGCCTGTCCATCTGTCTAGAGAGCCTTCATGCCCAGCATCCTGTGGGACTGGAGTTTGGGTCAAACCCCAAGGCAGTGTTGCTCCAGCTCTAGGGAAGTCTTCCTGAGAATGCCCTGCACCATGGCCCTTTCTTGGGGGCAGAGGAGCAACTATAGTTGCGGTCCCCCACACTCTACCCCATAAACTGCCTGCTTGGGGAGGGCCTGCCCTAGGAGGCTTTCCTTGTGGCTTTCTGGGAGGTTTTAATTTAGCAAAAGGAAAGTGATTTGGGCCAAATAGTCTCTTTCAGGACTAGAGTCTTTTAAAAGCCCCCTGAAATGTGCTTTTGCCTACCCTAAGCTCTCTCACTGCCTGCCTCCCAGCATCCTCCCTGGGAGAGCTTCCACTAAGTGTCTAATTCAAGAGACATCCTGTTCTCAGAGGAATGATTGAAGGAGCTGGAAAAGAGAAGACTGAAGCGGCCAGAGGCTTTGTGTCCAGCCCTTTGAAGGGCTGTCATGGGGCAGAGGAAGTCAGTGCATTCTGCATGGTCCCAGTGGTGGAGCTGGGATCATCCAAACAGCAATATGAGGTAAGGAGTATTGTTCCCAGTTTACAGATGAAGAAACTAAGACCCAGGTCCACACAGCTAGGAAAGGGTGGGGCTACCTTTCAAAGCAAGGCCATCTGATATCAAATCTAGCATTCTCCACATCCTAACCAATGGATAAAGGCAACAAGTAGTCAGCATTGAGTTCTGCATAGGTGGTCATTTGAAGCCAGCCCCACCCAGGCACTGATTTCAGCAACTTCCTGGAAGCCACTCACTGCTGGGATCCCATCTCTCCTCCACCCTGATCCTGCCCCAGACCTCTGGCCTGTGCCCCAGCTGCCCCTGGCATTCCTCCTTTGCCTAGGGTGACACTCATTCACCCCAATGGATTTGCCCTCAGACTTTCCTCACTTTAGACCTCTCAGAACCAAACTCAGTCTCAGTAGTTTGCCCTGCGCTCCCATCCTGTCCTTCTTGATTTGACAATAAGGAAGAGCTTTCTAGCAGAGATGTCCAAGGACGGATAGGTAGGGCTGGCTGCTCAGAGCCCAGGCATTGGGCTGGGGACTGTTCGAGCTGAGAACCCTTCCAGTGATCTCTCTTGACTTACATACTTGTTTCCCTATGTGAGCCCTTCTGTGATTGTGCCCAGGTTTTGTACTCAGCCTCGTGTTTCCTATTCTTTCTCTCCCTTCCTCAGTTTGTCTTTGTTGCCCTCTTCTGTTTATTCTTCTTTCTCATTCTCTTTGCCTCTCTGCATGCATTTTCACCTGTCTCTCCTGCTCGCCACCTGTTTCTTCTCTCTTGTTTCTGTCTTCTTTCGCTCAGGCTCAGTCTCTCTCCATCCTCTCCCTCTCCTGCCCTCCTTCTCTGATACTTACCTTTCTCTCTGTCTCTCTACTCAGTCTTCCATCTCTTTCACTTTTACTCTGGGTCCCACTATATTCTTCTCTCTCTGATTTTTCCATTTCTCTGCCTTTGCCTCTCTGCCCCAGCCCTTCCTTTCAGAGCCTCACCTGACTGAAGCCTTGCTCTATTTGCCAGTAGGCCTAACTCAGCTCTCTTCAAAGAAACCGCCAATGTCTTCCATTTTTCTCCCATCTCAAGCTGTGACATCTGTGGCAGCTGATACTGGGGAGCTAGACTTGAGCAAGATCATTTTGGTCCTTAAGAAGCTAGAGGAAACCTTGGGCCCTGCAACTTCTCTCCAAAAAGGAGGAAGTGACATCTCAGTTCCCTTCAGGCCCCAGTTGGAGCCTCTGTATGGCTCAGAACCTGACAGATTTGGGAATGAATCACTGACCCGTAAGAAGCCCTGTCTTTGTGTCTAGCCCCACCATAGTCACCCTTTGTACATGTCTGGACACCACTCCTCCCTTTTGAAACTCGCTTCAGTTCTGGCCTCACTCTTATTCCAGAAGAGTGTGATGCCTGTTCTTGAAGGAACAGAGAGAAGCTCAGTATTGCTGAAGTCTCCAGTCAAACATGACTACTTGAGTTGGGAATGGGAGGAGAAGGCAAAGGATAAGACTGGAGAGATAACCTGGGGCCAGGCCAGGTAAGGAGTTTGAAATGTGTCTTCAGGTTGCTGAAAGACATTGAAAGTTGTTAGTCAAGAAAAGGGAGAAAATCTGTCTATAATTTACAAGATCACTCTGGCCACTGGGTTGATTCCGGATTATAGAGGAGCAAGAGTGGAAGCAGGGAGACCACTGAAAAGGCTATTGTGTAGTGCAAGAGGCAAGGGAGGCTTGGGCCAGGGTCATGGCAGTAGAGATGGAGCAAAGTGGGCTTTTTCTGGTGTATCTAGAATGTAGCAGCAGTAGGGCTTGGTGGTTGATTAGGTGGAGGCATGATAGAGAGGGAAGTGTGAAAGCAAGTTCTGGCCTGCACAATTGGGTAGATGGTGATGCCTGTCACTGGTGCAGAAATCATAAGAGAAGGAACAGTCTGGAGACTAACTGAGTTCTGGATTCAGTTCAATTCAGTCACTCAGTCATGTCCAACTCTTTGCAACCCCATGGAATACAGCATGCCAGGCTTCCTTGTCCATCACCAACTCCTGGAGCTTGTTCAAACTAGTGTCCATCAAGTCAGTGATGCCATCCAATCATATCATCTTCTGTCATCCCCTTCTCCTCTTGCCTTCAATCTTTCCCAGCATCAAGGTCTTTTCCAAAGAGTCAGTTCTTCGCATCAGGTGGCCAAAGTATTGGAGCTTCAGCTTCAGCATCAGTCCTTCCAATGAATATTCAGGACTGATTTCCTTTAGGATGGACTGGTTGGATCTCCTTGTTGTCCAAGGGACTCTCAAGAGTCTTCTCCAACACCACAGTTCAAAAGCATCGATTCTTCAGTGCTCAGCTTTCTTTATGGTCCAACTCTCACATCCATACATGACTATTGGAAAAATCATAGCTTTGACTAGATGAATCTTGTCAGCAAAGTACTGTCTCTGCTTCTTACTATGCTGTCTAGGTTGATCATAGCTTTTCTCCCAAGGAGCAATCGCCTTTTAATTTCACAGCTGTAGTCACCCTCTGCAGTGATTTTGGAGCCCAAGAAAATAAAGTCTGTCACTGTTTCCCTTGTTTCTCCATCTATTTGCCACGAAGTGGTGGGACCAGATGCCATGATCTTAGTTTTTTGAATGTTGAATTTTAAGTCAGAGTTTTCACTCTCCTCTTTCACCTTCATCAAGAGTTCTGGATTGGTCATGTGGAATCTGAAGTGCTCATGGACCATCCAGCTTAAGAGAGCAGTCAGGCAGTGGCAGATCCTGGAGCTCAGAGGGTAAGTTTGGAAGGGATAGAGATGTGGGGAATACAAGCCAAGAGACAGGCAGTGAAACCATGGGAATGGGTAAGCTGGCCCCATGCATGGACAGAACATGAGAAGAGGAGAGGGCTAAAGTTAGGGTCTGGGGAGACTTCTGGAATGAGTAGAGCAAGAGAAAGTCTGTCAAGGAGACTGAAGATGGTTGGATCAGAGAGGCAAGAGGACATTTAGAAAATACAGAGACGGAGAAACCAAGAGGAGAGAGTATCACCAAAAGGAGAGGGTAACCAATTGTGTCAAATGTTATGAAGTCAAATATGAGAAAAAGAAAGTGTCAAGCAGACTTGTAATTAGAAGGTCCTCAGTGACTTCTGTTAGAGCATTTTCCAGCAGTGGTGGTCATGGTGACTATATTTGAAAATATGGGGACAGCTGGGTGTGTCTGCCCTAAATTTTGCCACATTCCTCTTCTCTGTTTAGGAGTGAAGAGGATCCAACAAGTTTCCATTGCTTTCCACTATACCCAGGTCTCCTGCCCCTTCCCCGACTCCTCTGCACACACACACACATGCACACACACTCACACCCACACACACACGTTTCCTTGCTTCTTTTTGCTTCAGCAGACTGAATTCTAGGGTTGCCCCCCCTTCCCACTTCAGACTTAGAAATAGATTGCTCACTGCACCAATTGTGAAACCTTATCTGGTCTGGTAAAAATGTGTGTCTGGAGCAGCTGAGCTCCATGTTTCAGCCAAGGGGGTGAGCTGGCTGCTGGAAAGCTCGCCTGCAGCCCGGCTGGGGCAGCTGTGGGATGTGTAGAAGAGGACACAAGAGACAAGGATGGGTGCGAGGAGCCGAAAAGGGGAGGGGAATGAAGAAAGAAGGTGGGGAAGCAGGAACGCAGTAACTGGAAGTAGTTTCTGGAGTCACAGATTTGTGTTTAAATCTTGGCTTCACTAGTTCCTACCTCTGGGGAAAGTAACTTAATGCTCTGAGCCTTAATTTGCTCATCAAAAAATGGGTTTCATAATAATACTACCTATCTCATTGGTACTCCTCATTAGACAGAATATCTTCTTACTATTATTATCATATTTATCCTTATTTCAGGATGATGCTGGTGTTAGGAGAAGGCCAAGCAGCTCTCTGGGGACCTTGCCAGGACTAGGGAAGCAACAGCCCTGTGGCTTCTTCTTGGGTTTCCAGGAAGGGCTCAGAGGAGTTGAACACTGGTAAGAAGCAGCAGCAAGGATGTACTAAATAAGGATAAAAGACTGGTTATTTGGCTCCAAGCTCAGCAGTTCTTCCAGTCAGTCCCTTTAGCTTTGGCCCAGAGACAGCCTCCTAAAGGGGGGCAGCCCAGCTTCTTCAACTGCACACCAAAGCTCACCCATTTTCAGGCCTAACTCTGGTGAGCCATGACCATAGCTTTACACAGAATCTTCCAGCCAGCTGTTTGCCACACACCACCTGGGTTTCAGGGTAGGGGAAGCTTCTGATTCCACAGGAGGGCAAGGAGCCCAGAAGAGCTCACCAGGCCTCACCCTCAACCCAACTGGGCTGGATGTAGAGGCCAGTCCCTCTTTCACGCCTTGCGCAGGTCATCCCTAGCTTTCCCTCCCCTGGACCTGCAGAGTCCTGAGGAAACCCCAACCCATGTCTGCCCCCTGTGCTGATGCCTATACTCCTGCCCCTAACTCCACCCTTCTGCCTTGTCAGGAGGTTTCAGCAAAAGGTGATTGACTGCTGAGGTGGTCTTGATTGATAGAAGACTCCATCGTGGCCCTGGGGCAGCAGGAAGTGGAGAAATCAGACACATTCTTCAGGCTAGGGGGTGCCACCTCCTCTTGATTGGCAGGGCAGGAAATTAGGGCCTGAACCAGCACAGAAGCCAAGCCAAGAGAGTACGGGGGCTTCTCCAGGGGTTGTGGGCCAGGAAACAGCAGTGGTAGATTGTCTAGATATAATCAAGCTTGTTATGACCTCATGGGGCCTCCTCTTCTCCCCATAAACTGAGGACTTTGGGCCCCCAGAACTGAGGACTTTGGGCTTCATCCTCACCAGTGGAGGAGAGAAAGGAGCCATGTGGGGATGATCATGGGGATGAGAAGTATGAAGACGGATGTGTCTGAGGAGACGGGAGACACTAAAGGGACAGCTTCAGGAAAGCAGCCATTCTCCATTGACTCAGACTCAGATCTTGAGGAGGACCAGTCTGGGAATCAGATGTTGGGGAGGAGCTCCCAGACCCCCACTTCATGGGTTCCAAGTGCAGCTCTTGCTTGGAAAGGCCAAGACAGCAGCATGTGGCAAGATGGGTTTTAGCATCAGATTGCTAAGCCAGGGAGCTGGCAAGGCGTCTGGGTGGGAGCCCCTCAGGATTCAGTGTTGGAAAACTGGGTCCTTATGGAAGATCCTTTCAGGAAGTCTGCAGGACAGGGCAGGAAGCGTGGAGTACACAATGCAGTGCAGGAGGACTGGGGAAGGGCTGAAGCCCAGGTCCCACAGGAGCTGATGAGGGAGCTGGAGCTTCCTGGCATTGAGCAGAGGAGACAGAGGAATGGGATCTTCGTTGTCAAAGCGCTGAAGGGCGGTCATGGCCAGAGCGGGCAAATAGTGTCAGTGTGGCCTCCAGGAGCAGAGACTCTGGGAGAAAGCCACAGGGAGCCAGAGCTCTTCACCTCAATACAAGAGAAAATATTCTCAAGATCTGTCCATGCTCAAAACTAGGGAGGAAGGAGGTAGTATCACACATCACTGGAGGTATGTGAGGAAGGACTAAACCACCACTTTGTGGAGAGTCAAAGAGTAGATGGGGGTGGTCCCTTGGCATCCTCTGTCCACCCTGTCATGCCAATCTCTGGCTCTATGAACAGACCAGTCACAAGCACTGAAATTGAAACTATGATAAAAAATCTTCCAATCAACAAAAGCCCAGGGCCAGATGGCTTCATAGGCGAATTCTATCAAACATTTAGAGAAGACCTAACAACTATCTTTCTCAAACTCTTCCAAAAAATTGCAGAGGGAAGAACAGTTCCAAACTCATTCTATGAGGCCACTATCACCCTGATACCAAAACCAGACAAGTATATCACAAAAAAAGAAAATTGTAGGCCAGTATCACTGATGAATGTAGATATAAAATCCTAAACAAAATAGTAGCAGACAAATTCCAACAACTCATTAAAAAGATCATACACAATGATCAAGGATTCTTTAGTATGTACAAATCAATCAGTGTGACACACCATATTAACAAACTGAAAGACAAAAAGCATATGATCCATAGGGGAAGCCTGGGGATATAGAGAAGATTCAAATTTTACTGGTAGTATTTAAAATATCTGTAAAATATGAGATTTCAAGCAAATATTAATATTTTAAATATAGATGGTGGATATTGATGATAGTTTTAAAAGGTAATATTAATAGAACACTTTCTAAGTGGCTGGCAATATTTGAAGGCAGTGTTTCTCAAACCTGGCTGTATGTAAAGACTAGCAAGAACTTTATATGTAAAGATTCTAATTAGATTGATTTTAGGCTGAAGCTANGGTTTGTGATAAATCTTTCCAGAGAATCATGGGATGTGACTCTTTTTAAAAATTTTTTTACTGAAGGATAATTGCTTTACAGAATTTTGTTGTTTTCTGTCAAACCTCAACATGAATCAGCCATAGGTATACATATATCCCCTCCCTTTAGAACCTCCCTCCCATCTCCCTCCCCATCCTACCCCTCTAGGTTGATACGGAGCCCCTGTTTGAGTTTCCTGAGCCATACCTGTCTCTTATACACATCTTGTTTGATTTTAATTTTAAATCCAGCTAACATGGTCTGTCTAGCACTTGTAGAATGTTTATAAATAAAGGGAATTTCTAGCAAAAAAAAAATGATCATCTCAATAGATGCAGAGAAAGCTTTTGACAAAATTCAACATTTATTTATGATAAAAAAAAAACTCTGCAGAATATGAGCATAGAAGGAAACTACCTCAACTTAATAAAGGCCATACATGATAAACCCACAGCAAACATTATTCTCAATGGTAAAAATCTGAAAACATTTCCTCTAAGATCAGAAACAAGACAAGGATGTCCATTCTTGCTACTATTATTACTGACTTACCTTTGTGAGATGGAGTAGTACTCCAACTAGTACTCAAGGAACTAATACTCACTCAAGTTCTCTGAGGGTCTGTGACTTGAGTTTGTACCTCCCAGAAACTTAGCTTGCTGCGGAAGCACTGTATGGCCATTTATTATGTAACCTTACTGGTCTCTCATTATCTTCCCCACCAGCAACGAGCCTCTCATATCATCAGCATTTCCCCACATGGAGTATAGTGGACATGTTTAATGATCCTTTTTTTTCATACCACATGCCTCCTAACAGCTTCATAGTTAGGAGCGTCATAGTTAGGGCTCAACTCATAAGTCCATGATTGGTTCCAACTTTATGGTCAATTGTAGGGATTCTCTGGAGAAGGCAATGGCACCCCACTCCAGTACTCTTGCCTGGAAAATCCCATGGACGGAGGAGCCTGGAAAGCTGCAGTCCATGGGGTCGCAAAGAGTCGGACATGACTGAGAGATTTCACGTTCACTGTTCACTTTCATGCCCTGGAGAAGGAAATGGCAACCCACTCCAGTGTTCTTGCCTGGAGAATCCCAGGGATGAGGGAGCCTGGTGGGCTTCTGTCTATGGAGTCGCACAGAGTCGGACATGACTGAAGTGACTTAGCAGTAGCAGTAGGGATTCTCAAGGATAATTTTGACTATCTGCAATTGTGCCTTACATGCTGACTTGAGATGCTATGTCCATGTAGAGCACTGCTTCACAGATTGCTCAGTAATGCTGAGAGGCACAAAGCAGGATGCTGGGGCAGGAATAGTTGGAAGCCTGGACAGAAATGATCTCTCCCTGGACACGTGGAGTTTCCATCCCTCTTTTAACACAGGCCAAATCACCCTCCCAGATTGTCCCTACCCCTTAGCTAGAGATCCTGTAGGCTCTGCCTTCTAAAAAATCCAGAATCCAATCATATTTTTACTTCCTCACAACTTCCACCTTGGTCCAAGCCACCAACACCTCTCACAAGACAATCTCCAGAGGCTCCTTACTTCCTCCTGTGTGTTCACTCCTGCCCTCCATGTATCTGTTCACCTCAAAGGTGCCCTTGTGTTTCTGTTAAGACATAAGTCACTCATCTGCTCAAAACCCTCCAATGGCTCCATTCTCCTCAAAACAAAAACCAAATGACTTACGAGGATGCCCAATATCTGTCCCCCAGGCCACCTCCCTGATTCCTCTCCCACTGCTTTCCTCATTGTTCATCCCACTCTACCATCCATTTCCCAAACCCATGAGGCACACAGTTGACTCTATGGCTTTGCTCTTCCCTCTACTGGATGCCGATGCTGAACCTGAAGCTCCAGTACTTTGGCCACCTGATGTGAAGAGCTGACTCATTAGAAAAGACCCTGATGCTGGGGAAGATTGAAGGCAGGGGCAGAAGGGGACAACAGAGGATGAGATGATTGGATGGCATCACCAACTTGATGGACATGAGTCTGAGCAAGCTCCAGAAGTTGGTGATGGACAGGGAAGCCTGGCATGCTTACAGTCGATGGGGTTTGAAAGAGCTGGACACAACTAAGTGACTGAACTGAACTGATTCACTGATGAGGGACTTCCATGGTGGCTCAGATGGTAAAAATCTGCCTGCGGTGTAGGAGACTTGGGTTTGATCCCAGGGTCAGGAACATCCCCTAGAGAAGGAAATGGTCACCCACTCCAGTACTCTTGCCTGGAGAATCCCATGGACAGAGAAGCCTGGAGGGCAATAGTCCATGGGGTTGCAGAGTCAGACATGACTGAGTGACTAAGTGTTTCACCTTTCATTCACTTCTATGTTCACAGTACCTGGGAAAGGCCCCGATATATAGTTTGTACTTAACAGGTAGCACATGAATGAATGAATTTCAGGCTCTCTACAATCTGGTTTTAACATGTGATCCAGTCCTAACTCTTATGCAGTTTATTCCAAAGGAAAAATTCCTTGTGATGTCCCTCTTCTAGTACTCAGGGTTTAAATATGAGCCTGTTTTCCCTTTTTAATTTATTTTTTTTAATTGAAGGATAATTGCTTTACAGAATTTTGTTGTTTTCTGTCAAACCTGTACATGAATCAACCATAGGTATACATATATCCCCTCCCTTTAGAACCTCCCTCCCATCTCCCTCCCCATCCTACCCCTCTAGGTTGATACGGAGCCCCTGTTTGAGTTTCCTGAGCCATACAGCAAAGTCTCGCTGGCCATCTATTTTATATATGGTAATGTAAGCTTCCATGTCACTCTCTCCATACATCTCACCTTCTCCTCCCAACTCCCCATGTCCATAAGTCTATTCTCTACGTCTGTTTCTTGATTGCTACCCTGTAAGTAAATTCTTCAGTACCATTTTTCTAGATACTGTATATGTGTGTTAGAGTATGATATTTATCTTTCTCTTTCAGACTCACTTCACTCTGTATAATAGGTTCTAGGCTCATCCACCTCATCAGAACTGACTCAAATGCATTCCTTTTTATGGCTGAGTAATATTCCATTGTGTATATGTACTGTAATTTCCTTATCCGTTCATCTGTCAATGGACATCTATGTTGCTTCCATGTTCTAGCTATTGTAAATAGTGCTGCAATGAACAGTGGGATACATATGGCTTTTTCAATTTTGGTTTCCTCAGGGTATATGCCTATGAGTGGGATTGCTGGGTCATATGGTGGTTTTATTCTTAGTTTTTTAAGGAATCTGCATACCATCTTCCATAGTGGCTGTACTGATTTACATTCCCACCAACAGTGCAAGAGTGTTCCCTTCTCTCCATACCCTCTGCAGTATTTATTGTTTGCAGACTCTTTGATGATGGCCATTCTGACTGGTGTGAGGTGATATCTCATTGTGGGTTTGATTTACATTTCTCTAATAATGAGCGATGTTGAGCAAATATGAGCCATTTTTAAGACTCAGCTCAAAATGCCATTTTCTCAATGAAGACTCCCTTACACATCACAGCTGGCAACGTCCTCTCCTTCAACTCTCCATTGGTATTGAGATCTCTCTCTTGGCTTAAACAACAGAAATTTATATTCCCATAGTTCTAGAGGCTGCTAGTCCAAATCAAGATGCCAGAGCTCACTTCCTGGTTTGCACAGCTGCCTCCTTGCTGTGCCCCCAATGGTTGTTGGGGGAGTGGGGTGGGAATTAGAGAGACAGAGAAAGGGGGAGCTAGAGAGAGAGTTCTCTGGTGAGAACTTTCTTAAGACATCTGTCACTTTTTCTGATGTAGCAAGAGGAATCAAACAGACTTGGGATCAGATCTTTTTTCTATCATGTACTAATAGTGATCTTGAGAGCTCACTTGCCTCTCTGAGCCTCAGTTCCTTCAACTGTAAATTCCCTCAACATCATAGGGTTGTACAATGAATTAAACAAAACAGCTTTGTGCTAAGTGAACTCAATAAAAATAATGTTATTAACAACAACAATGAAATTAAAAGCTGCTTGCTCCTTGGAAGAAAGGAGCTCCTTACTCCTTGGAAGAAAACCCATGACAAACCCATGACAAACTTAGACAGCATATTAAAAAGCAGAGACATCACTTTGCTGACAGTCAAAGCTATGATTTTTCCAGTAGTCATGTACGGATGTGAGAGTTGAACCATAAGGAAGGCTGAGTGCAGAAGAATTGATGCTTTTGAATTGTGCTGAAGAAGACCTGGAGAGTCCCTTGGACAACAAGGAGATCAAACCAATTAATCTTAAAGGAAATCAACCCTGAATATACATTGGAAGGAGTGATGCTGAAGCTGAAGCTCCAATACTTTGGCCACCTGATGAGAAGAGCCAACTCACTGAAAAAGATGCTGATGCTGGGAAGTTTGAGGGCATGAGGAGAAGGGGGTGACAGAGGATGAGATGGTTGGATGGCATTACCAACTCAATGGACATGAGTTTGAGAAAATTCCAGGAGATAATGAAGGACAGAGAAGCCTGGCGTGCTGCAGTCCATGGGGTCGCAAAGAGTTGGACACAGTTGAGCGACTGAACACTACCACCAATATTAACAGCAAAATGTGTCAGAGGGTTTTCTATGTGCCTGCGCAACCATCCTATGAGGCAGACACTATCATTGTGGTGCCCTTTTTACAGATGAAGACAGGGACTCAGAGGTTTAGGAAGCTGCTCAGGGTCACACAGCTAGCAAGTGGTGAGGTCGCAATGGAGAAGCCCAGCAGTCTGCCTTGAGCTGGCCTTGGGCCCTCTTCCTTTCCTGTTCTCCCCCCAGAGCTTTCTCGGGACTGAGGCCCCCACTAGGCAGCAGCTATGTCAGCTCCAGAGCCCAGCCCTGCCCAGACCCACCAAGAGGGACAGCATTTGTTCCAAATTACTGGTAGTTTGTTTTGAAACACAAATCGTTGGTAATCAGAGGGGCCAGGTAGACTGCGATGCTTCTCCTCCTCTAAACTAGTGCCTTTGGCCCAGCTCACCCAAGGGATATTCTTTACCTCTTTCTTTTTCTTTGCCCTGAGGAGGGCATGGTAATAATGTGCTCTCAAGATCTAAATAAAAGCAAACATGGTTAATTCAAAACCGACTACCTTGCCACCCACACCCTCCCTTTCACTGCCTCTCTGACTTCCCTTCCACAATGCTGGCCTTGGATTGGTGGCAGCCCAGTGATACTCCAGGGAGAATCTTAAGGGATGCCATGAAACTCTCCTCTAATTCTCTAAACAAAATGAATTTGATTTTAGCTGAAAAATTAATTGAAACCATATCATACTTAACTGAGAGGATCCAGGGGAGAGGTGCCCAGAAAGTCTCCAGAGAACCAGGAATTGTGGGACTGGGGGTGCAGGGGGCATGGAGAATTGAGGCAATTTTCTAGATTATGAACCTCCAAGCCACCTCCATCTCAGCTGGGCTGGGGACCAGAGTCACCAAGCCACCATCTGCAAGGATTAATTTCTCAACTTCTCTTCCCCACCCCCATACTTCCCTCCCCGTTGAATACCAGGTGTAGACAAGGCCATGCACATAGGTTCTATTAAGGGGGCAAAGCTCTCTTCTTTCTGTGGGCCAGGGGAGAAGGTAAGGGAGACCCAGAATCTAGTTTCATTTAGCTGGTAATTCCCCTCCTCAGAGTTCCCTTCCCTACCCAGTTCCAAGTTAGGGTTGGCTATGACAGGAAAGCAGAAATGTGACAGCAGCCATTGCGCTCTGCAGGTTGATATTGTTGAGGTGCTGTTGAAGCTAGCTTACATCCTTCCCACTCTGCTGGCTCAGCTCGCTGGCACAGGGTAGCAATCGGTCCTAGAGCTCTTTCAGCTCCCAAGATTTTCTTGCGCTTCAGTGGGTCCTGGGCCAGGAGGATGTGCAGTCAGCTTCCTCTGCAGGTCACTCCCACAGTCAAGGCTGGAGGTGGTGAGAAGCCAATGCAGGTTCTGATTTGTCCTCAGTCTCTCCCACTTCATGTACCACCAGCAGATGCACAGGCCACAGTTTTCCACAGGCTTCTTCATCCTCTCCCCAAGTGGTAAGAGCACTAATCCTCATAATAAATGCCTTATTTCAGATCACTCCCCTGATCAACCTGAACAGATATAGTCCTCAATAAATGTTACTTTATTAGTATTATTAGATTGAGGTTTCAGAGTCTGCGACCAGGTGTTCAACATCTGTGTGTGTACCAAG
>SJYA01003228.1:94337-105527 GCA_006410615.1 Neotragus moschatus
AGTAGTAAAGATCCAAGAGAATGGAGAGAAACAAGATTTCATTCAGCAGAGATGGGCCATCTGCCCATTTCGGTCCAAACCTCCTTAGTCCAGGACATCTCTGTGGTCTTGTCAGACAAACCAGGACCATCCTCAGTCTCTTGCCCCTCTTCCAGTCACCTGATAATCTGCACTTCTCACTCAGTAGGACACTATGCAAATTTCATGTTTAACAGTGGTGCTGTAAATGACATCTAGATTGGCCCTTGGAAAGGATTTCCTGACATTAGCAGGAAAATGTTCAGCATTACCTCAAGCAATTGGTAAATGTCATATTCCCAATGATGAAGACATGAGCAACTCACCACTCCTACCACTTTTCAAGTGTTAGCAACTTGAATCACAAAATCAACCAGGAAAGATAATGTCATTAAAGAAAAAAGTACCTTGACATCTCAGCTGTAATGTTTTCTGAATCCCCACCCCACTCCCTGATTCGTCTTTGGCCATCTGTCTGCTTAATGTTTGCTATTTGAGAACGATTCTCCTCTAGGTCTCTGGCAGCCTTGCTTTGCAGCTTTCTCCACCCCTCCCTTCTCAGCAGCCTATCCTGTGTGGAACTCAGAATGATTCCAGTAAGAGGAACTTAGGTGAGACCTAAGGAATAACATTCTGGTTTTAAAAAATGTAAAGGCACTGGGGAAAATGTGTAGGGAAGTTATGGGATCTCCATGTGGGTGGAGCCCTTAGATCCAAACTTTGCAAAATCATAGATTCAAGGAGTTCCAGGGCTGCAATGAAGTTAGCAGGCATTGAATCTAACCTGTCATCCTGAGTTTGCGTCTTCTATGCAGCCTTTCTACTAAGTGCTCAGCTCAACCATGTTGACGCATCATTAGCAGTGGAGAGCTCACTCTCTCTCGAGGCAGCCAGTTTTTTGAAAGAACAGCTTGGAGTCTGAGAAAGTTCTCCCTTGCACTGAGTTCACATCTGCCTCCCTATAATCACCACCTTTTATCTCAGTCCCCTGGGGCCACGCAGAGCATGCCTACTCCTTGTGTGGTCTAAAGTCTCTGAGGTCACACCTCCAGGCATAATAGCCCTAGTTCCTCCAGCTGCTCCTCACAGAAGTGAGCTCTAAGCCCCTCCCCAACATCCTCACTGCACCAGTGTGCCACCAGTGTATGGGAACCAGAACTGGACACAGGTTCCAGAGGGGAAAGAAGAGGAAGGTTCTTCCATACTTCATTTGGGCTCTACACATCCTAAGTTCACAGGAGTTTCCAAGCTGGTGTTTCTGCTCCACGTTTCCTTTTCCTCCTTGGAAGGGCCTCTACTGAGGAGGTCAGCTCATCACAGTGGGGTCTGAACTTGTAATGAGGATTCTAAGAGTATCCACCTCCTATGGTTATCATGAGAAGTAAACAAGATAATGGACAGAAAATGCCTGACACATGGCAAGAGCTCACTATACATTAGTTCTCTTTCTACTTCTCAGCCCCAGGGCCTGGTTAACAGCTGGGGGCATCTCCAGGCCCCTGTGTGAAGGGACAGCCAACGGGTGGAGTCACAGGACCATTACCAGATGGCCCAGATTTCTGGGGACAAGCTTCATTTTAAATATTCTGTTCCGTGATCAGATGATACATTAGACAATATGGCCTGATTTTTCAGTTTGAAAAATATGGTCACTAGAGTTGATGATGACATAGCATGCCTATCTTTTCTTGGGCCAGTAGTCCTGAAATGGCAGGGCTTGTGTCCTGGTCAGGAAACCAAGTGTCCACAGTGTGTGGTGAAATTGGGCAGTGATCTTAGAGCAAGCAGGAACAGAGGTAGAAGAAAATTCAGGACTCTCTTCGCCAGCTCTGGATCCAACTTAGGCCCCCTTTTCATGTCCGTGGCCCCTGCTCTAGGGTAGAATAGGCTTGGACTGAGGAAGGCAGGACCATCCAATTCAGAGGACTGAGTGCCCCTCATGGCTGATTGGCTGTCCGGCCTCACTGGAGACAGGCCAGTGGGGAAGAGAGCTTGTCCGTGTCCAGATAACCTTGCCCCACCTCTTTGCCCGCACTGCTCCTTCCTGCTCCTCCTTGCCTTTCCCCTCTTGCACTGCCTCCCTCTGCCTCTGTGTCTCTGTGTCCTTCTCTAGGTCATCCCCATTTTGTGGCAAATATTGGGACGATCCCTGGGGCAGTTATACTGTCCAAGGACAAAAGAGCTGGAGTCTAGGAATTGGGGGAGGAGCCAGGGTGGGACTAGTCTCTGCTTATCAGAAATTTGCTCATGTGATCTCAAGTAAATTACATCTTCTCTGAGACTCAGTATTCCCATGGATCAGATGGCAGGTTTGGAGTAAGTGGCCTCTAACAGCCCTTCCAGCTGGAAAGTTCCCTGATTTTTCCACATGTGTGTGGATAGAGCTGCACATTCTTATTTCTCTGAACCAGCAACCTATTTCTCTGTCCCTCTCCCTCCCCCACCACTTTCTCTGCAGTTCCCCTCCTTCACTGGCTCTGTCCAGTCCCCGTTCCCAGCTACCTCCCTCTCAGATGTTTAGTCCCGCCTTCACCATGACTGAGGATGCTGCTTTTCAGCAAGCAGCCACTTTTCCCAGCCCTGGGTGTCCCAGGCCCCTCAGCTCGGCCACTCAGCCACAGGGGGCCCCCCACACACTCAGGGTACCAATCAAGCCAACTTTGGGCCTGTGGAAGGGGGCTGGGCAAGCCAAGAAGCAAGGTCTTAGGCTGCCTACCATAGTCCTCTGCTGCCACCTGTCGTTAGTTTGAAGTGACATCACTTTGGGGGCTGTCTGGACCCAGAGGGGCCACGAATGCTGCTCCAGCCAACAGGAATCCATTATGCACAGTGTCCTGCCAAGCCTGATTTAAAGCTCATCCTGTAATCCGTCTTGGGCCCCCTCTGGGGCTGTCTCCGGTTTCCTTGCCTGTGAAATGGATGGAAGTTATCTTCAACTCTGGCAGAGAGGTGAGAAGTAGGGGCTCAAGAGACACCTGGCTTTGCATCCTGCCCCTGCCCTTGGCTTGGTGGGTGACCTGGGGTGAGTTCTTCCTCTTCTTTGGAGCCTGGGGGAGACATAGTTGAGAGGAAAAGGGCAAAGTGGATTCCTGCCTGTTTCAGGCCAGCAGCACATGACTGAGAAGCTGGAAATGGACATATCCTCTGTCTCCACAAACCTTTGGCCAAGCCACGCCTCCATCTGAGCAGGCAAGCCTTTCCATTCATTCATCCGCGCACTTACTCACCCATTCATTCCACTGAGCAGCCCAGGGCTGTGGAAAGCAGCACTCTGTTGGGAATCAGGATCCTTGCTAAGTTCCCCTTTTCTTCTTTCAGGGCACTGTCAGGTCACGTGGCTGGCACAGAGGACTAGATGTTATCTAGCCCTGCCCAGTTGGGTCTAGGAAGACCAGCAGTTCCTGGCACCAACAAGCCCTTTAGGTTTCATCCTGGTAATGCCAGCCCTAGAGCTCCCAGAGGATGAATGAATGGACTGAAACTGCTGAGTCTGCCCTCAGAGTCCAAATTCCTGCATCCTCAGGTTGGAAGCTGTTGAAACTGCTGCTGCCCAGAAAATGGTACCTGAAAACAAACCTTCTTGGGGCGAGAGGAGCCCAGCCCAGGAACTGGTGGCCTCCTGGCCCACGCTTTGCTCCCAGAAACACATAGCGGAGGCCAGGGGACCTGGGCCAGCTCTGGCCTCTCAGTTTGGCTGCACTGCCATCAGCAAAGTGCCATGCGTGGAATTGCAGCCAGGAGGCAGCCTTTCAAGAGGAGCTGCCTGGTGGTGTCTAGGAGCTGTTCCTCATCTCTGCATCCCTGAAAGCCTCTCACCCCCACCTCGCAGCCGCCCATGAGGGAGGTCCTGCCCACATCTGCTGCTGGCCATCACATCTGCAATGGATTACAGGGCTGGCCCCAGCTTAGGCTCATCCCAGATGTGGATTCCCTTGGAATGTGCCTTCTAATTGTCCACCCTCTGAAGGGTCCCGGCCCCCTCCTCTTTGTCTGCCCCTGCTGCACCCCAGCTAGCTGCTGGGGCCTTCCTCCTTTCCCACAGCTTGTGCCGGAACAGCCACAGCCGGGACCAGGGCCAGCCCGGTGGGGGGCCCACTCTCTCCTCCAGCCTGGCTGGGCAAGGGGGGGATGCTGGGGAGCGGGAGGTCTCAGCCCATCCCCCTTCTTTTTTCCTGGGGCAAGGCACTGGGGGGCAGAGGTGGAAACTCTGGAAAACTCACTAGAGGTGAAAGAATTTGGCTCTGCAGTGCAGGCTCCCCTAATCCCTGGCCCTTCCTGGGAATGCCATTAACCTCCCCAGCCCCGCTGATGGAAAGAACAGCTCTTCCCTAGGCCAGGCTAGCTCCTCAGAGGCTCCCACATGACAGTCTGGCTGGGCAAAGTGGCTCCCCTGGGTTCCAGCCAGCATCTTCATGCCCCAGCCATTGCAACAGCCTCCCAAGCGGTGGCACTGGCTCAGGCGTCTCTCTCACTTTAGGCGATCCCTCACAAAAGCCTCTGGAGATATTTTTAAGGCACAAATCTTAGCCCAGACTTTGGCTTTTAAATTCAGCTCTGCCACAAACTGGCTGTGTGGTCCTGAGTAACTGACTTCACCTCTCTGAGCCTTAAAAATCCTCTTGTGTGAAATGAAAATACTACCATTATTCCTTTCAGCTGACATTTATTGAGTGCTTTCTATGAGTCAGGCTCTCTTTTAAGTATGTTACGCGTCTTACCTCAGAAAAAGGTGCCATTATTGCCTCTGTTTTTACAGATGAGGAAACTGAGTCATTGAAAAGTAGTATGACAGGCCCAAGGTCACACAGCTAGTAAGTGGTGGACGCAGGGTTTGAACCAGGCTGGCTCACACCTGAGCCTATAGACAAGAATGAACCCATTAACAGAAACTAAAGTAATCTGTATTATTATCTTAAAAACCATCATCTGATCATCTCCCTGTTTAAAAACCAATAGGTCCCCAGTATTTATGAAAGAAAGCTCAAATTCCCAGCCTGACCTTTAAGGTTCTTTAGCACCTAGTCTTGATCTGACATTTCACCTGTGTTCTGCTCCATTTCCTTACTTCTTTTGGACCACATTTTCCGTTTCCTCTCTTTTACATCCGCTGCTCTATGCCTGTGTATTTTGTGGTTCTCTGTGCCTGAAATCCTTTGCTCTGTACACCTGCTGTTCAAGGTGAAGGCCAACTGTCAGCACCCCTGAAAAGTCTTTTCCAGACAATTGATTCCTCCTATGTGCACCCATAATATTTTGTCCATGTATCTATTGCTGTGTTTTTTACACTATATTCTAAGTGGAAAGTTTTGTCTCCTTTCTGGGCTTCAGTATCTCTGATGGCTAGCATCTAAGAACTCTTCCAGACTTGCCTTCCTCTGACCCTGAGGTCAATGTTTGAGCAAGCTCTAGACTGCATATGATCCCAGTCAACACCTTGGGGAGGGTATATGGAGGTAAAGAGATGAGTTGGCTTGGGAAGGAGGGATGAGATCTGGAATCCTGACCACTTCTTCCTTTCTCCCCACCAAGCCTCTTGTCTCTTCTTTCAAAAATGTACTTCCTCCAAACAGTCTTGAAACTGCTCACCCTTCCATAATACTCCATCCTGGGAATGACTGCCTCCAATAAACCTACCCTTGGGCAGATCAACCACAGTGGTTTGTTTAGCTCGAGGGTACCCCAGCCAGAGATATTTGTCCATGCATCAGTGTGTCTGGATGTCTTTCCATATTTCTATTAGGAAGGCCGGAAGGCCAAGTTGAGAGCATGAACCTCAGGATCTCATCCTTCCTTCCTCCAGGCACAGAGAAAGAACCAGGGCACAGCGGACCTGGGAGGGCCTTTAGAGCTCCTCTGGTCCACTGCCACTCACTTGTCCTCTGGTGGTACACATGGAGAGCTGTGGCTCAGAGAAAGCGTGTAAGGTTCCACAGTTAATCGGAGACAGAGCTGGGAGCAGCGCTCTCTCCACGCGTGTGTGTTAAGTTGCTCAGTTGCGTCTGACTCTTTGCGACCTTACGGACTATATCCCACCGGGCTCCTCTATCCATGGGATTCTCCAGGCAAGAATGCACCAGCAAATCCTGTTACCAGCCCCTAACGCCTTAGTTCAGGCTCAAAGGCTGAGCTGCTTCCACTGGAATCAGGAAAAGGGCTGGAAATCCCAATCCAGCCAAGGCTCTCTGGGCCCCTTCAAATGCTCTTCCTCTAGGAGGCCTTCCCAAGCTAACCCTCCTCCATTCTGACCACCTCTCCACGGCCGCCTCCTCAGCATGGATGCCCTCACAGCACACTAGGCTCATGAGGGTGGCCCTGCTGCCTGCCTGCCGTGTGATGTGGTGTGGCCTTTCTGTGGTCTGTGTCCCCTCTCCCCTCTTAAAACAACTGACTAACTGATAGATGGACAGATTGACTGGTTGGCTACCTAGCTGCCCAGGGCTGGTTGACAGACAGATGGGCTGTCTGGCTGTCTGACTGACAGTCTGTCTTGCTGGCTAATAGAGATGGACAGTTGATGGACAAGCTGACTGACAGACAGATGAACTGACTGAGTAACTATGGAAAGACTCCAGAGGATCCAAAGAAACCAGTACATCAAGCAGAGGGACAATAGAAACCGAGAATCCCTCCGCAAGCTTTTGTCAAGACACCTCCAGCGGTCTGTCACCAATGAGATACAACGAGACAGTGGGAAGCGGAGTGGGGGGAGAGAGGCTAATGAAAACCAGATGTGTTGCTGACCTACCTCAGTGAGGTGACTGGAAGACGGACCTGGCTCCCAGCGCCAGTATGGTCCTGGCAGGCACCTTGTGGCAAGGCATGAAGGAGCCAAGAGGGCCGGGCATGTGGGGGCCCCTGTCACTCAGCATGCGGAACCTCACCTGGGCTTGCCGGAAGAGGAGCTACATCCTTCTCCCTATCGTAGCCTCCATCTAGTTGACATTTAAAAATAATAGCCTCCGTCTGGCGTTTTCCAAAGAGCAAGGCCCTCAGTAGGCTCACAGGATTTTGAGCTGGTTCCTATTATGTTCTTTGCAGTTGGAAGTTGCTCCGTTTCCCACTCAAACCCTCATGCTTTTGCTGACAAGCGGAAGTGTGTTGGGGGCCCCTGCCTCACATTTCTCAGGCTTGGTCATTCCATCTCCTCCGTGTCGATCACCGCTGTCTTCCTGCACTCCTGGGAGGGGCAGTTGTACATTGGAGGGAAGATGGAGTTTCCTTCCTTCCCTCCTTGTGAACCTTACCTACGGAAGCCCAGGGGTGCAGGCTCAGGCCCCGCAGAGGAAGAAAGTGGAAACCTCACTCCCTTCCAAGTCTGGCAAAAAGGAACAGGCTGGGCCTGCAAAAGAGAGGGAGTCCCTGGAATCTGGGAGTCCAAGAGAGGGAGGAAATCCTGTTTCCAGACTGCCGATTCCGTGGTCAGTCACACATAATTGCAGTCATAACAAACACATTCGAAGCTCACAGGCCTGTGCTCAACAATATGATTAATAAGAGAAGACATAAAGCAAATTAGCACACCAGACAAGCAAATCGTTTTCAGGGCAATGGAGCCAACCAGAGGCCAGGCCGCCCTGCTGACTACCTCATTCCACACCTTCCTTCTGCCCTACCAACTTCTGGTCTTTCCCTCTTACTTCCACCTGGCAAGGGCTGACTATTGCCCACAGTCTAGGCAGAAGGAGGGGCAACAGGAGAGGGCACAGGCCATGGGAAATTTGCAGTGAGGAGAATTGAAAGGGTGTGGACTGGGAGTCCTGACTCTGCTATGGATCAGTTCTTTGGTGCTGGTGGGTTAACAGGACTTACTCATTTCAGCTCAACACAAGGAAGAACTTTCTGGAAGTCTGAACTGACCAAGGAGGGAACTGAACTCATACTAGCAGTGTGCAAACAGAACGTGGGCTTAGCTCACTCACTGGGATGTTGTTGAAACAACATGCTGAATGCTTACTTGCCACCCTCTGGTTCTACAGCTCTGTGGCCCTAGACAAATCACTTGACTACTCTGAAACTTGAGTTCCTCATCTGGGAGGAGGAATATGGAAAGCCCTTTTCACCTCTCTCCCAATGGTAATGTCAGGCTTAAGAGAGATGCTGTACGTACAAGTGCTATGGTAATGACTAGAAAACCTTTAAGTGATGGTCTGGCTATCACTGTATTCTGACCTCAGGCATGGCCTGCGCTGCTGGGGGAGCATCATCCTCCCAGTGCATCCCTTCTGCTTCTGCCAAACCTTCCCTGCTCCCAAGACTCAGCTGAGATCCCACCTCATCATTTTCCCAATCTTAACAACCTCCTAACCTCTCTGTCCTGAACCGGTACAGATGGAGACATTTGTAGAATTCACTTGATATTTAGTCACCTAATGTTTCTCTGACATCACTTTGAACTGTTCCTGAAGCCTTTCTTGGTCCTGTCTCTCTCCCCACCACACCATATTTAGTTCTTCACACAGTTTGTTTCCAAAAGCTTTAAAAGCAGAAGCTAGATTGCAGGCTCCATGAGGGCCAGGACTGGACCTCGTGCATCCTGAGCAAACTAGGCATTGGATTAGAGTTATGGATGACACATACCGCAGATAGTTCTAGTTGTCTGCCTCATATGGGAAGGATGCAACTCACAGAATCATCTAGAGGATGGCGGTCTAATCACTGAACAGGAAATTTGAGGTCCAGACAAGATCTCCCCCTGGGAGCCAACTGTTACGTGCTGTCACTAACACTCCCCCCTCTAGACATTTATCCCTGCACCAGCAGATTCCCGATACTACTGTAGTCATCACAAATAATCTCTGGCCATTGGTAGGATTCTCTGGCTGTGTTCAGGTCATGTGACTGTGCCTATATCTGTGTGACGGAGCTGGAAAGAGAACTCTCTTTGGCTTCTGGACTGCTTCCTACCCCACCAAACAAGTGGGGTGTTTAGAAACTAGTCAGCCACTACCGCTCACTCCTGCCTAGTGCTACAGCAATTATTCAATAGTTGTGAGCTGGATTCATTTTAGGTATTTACCGAGGTTCTCAGAGTCCTCTCAGGCTACAGTCTATACCACTGTTACATGCCACACTGCTGTGGTCAGCCACTCAAACTTGCTTCACAGTGAGGCATCTTAGAGAAACCCTTAAGTAGGGCACTGGAAGAAATCTTCCCTGCTCAGCCTCAGTCTGGAATGGCCCACCTTCACCCAGGCTTCACATTCCACCTTGTCCTACATTCAACTCTCTAGGCTACAGTCTTCATTGTTTATCCTCCTGTTTCCAACTTCACCTCATCTTTTGGTTGTAACGCTTTTTCTATTTTCCAACCTATGACCTCTCAACAATCAATCCCGACTTTATTCCAGCAACATTGCTCCAGGCTGCCTTTGGTAACATCCCATGTCACACATACCAGATCGAGAGACTGTCCAATTCCAATAGCATGGCTCCATTCCCATCATGATCAGCCTCTCCCCCAGAGTATAGTCCCACTTCCACTACCAGAGCACCAGACCTGTTAGGAAAGACATGTGGTGGAGGAGGGTATGTAGGGTAGATGGCCAAGAGTGTCTACTCTACTTGAGTCATACATTGCTCATGAAATGATCATCACGTCTCTGTCTCTATTTTTACCTTTATCTGCAGCCTCATTGAACTGGGACCAGGCCCTGAATTTGCTGGAAACCTATTCGAGAGGGTCTTGGAGAAGCCACACAGGACTGAGTCCTGTGCTGCCCAGCCTAGGGCCCTTTCAGATTGGCTGGGAGCTTTCTTCCTTTCTAAGGTAACCCCCAGGGTGGTGGGGGAGTGGGAGCAGGGTTTCCTAATAATCATTGTCCTTGGTGTAGCTGCCAGCAATTCCATACTCCTCCTAACTACTTCTGTATCAACCACCCAAACCTGAGTTTGGGCCTAAAATGTAGGCTCAGTTGCTCCAGCCTACATCTAATCACATAATAACCTCCCCTTCAGTCTCACAATGCCAAGTAATTGTATCGACAGGAATACTTTCAGCAGGTTGTGAGACAGCCAGCTATTCATCAAAGATCTATGCTTCCCTTCCACAGTATAAATTTTTCACTGGGAACCAACAGCCCAGCCAGGGACTACATGGATCTCTGAATGACAGCAGGGAGCAGAACACTCCTGCCCCTGCAGACCACACTGAACTGATGTGAGCTACTAGTACGCATTCATTATGTTAAGCCTCTGAGATTTCAGGGTTAGTATTGCAGTGGTCAAATTCCTTAAGCCAGTCATGGCAGCCTGAAGACTGTCTGCTGAAGACTGGCTTTAAGAAGCTCCAGTCAGCAGTTTTGATCATGTTTGGATCTTTGCAGAGCTTCTAGGCCCCCTTCCCTACTGCCTTATATAAACAGGTGTTTAATCCTGTCCAAAAAAATAGAACTTTGGGTCCTCTTTGTCAGGTGGCCAAGAACTTGACATATGCTTCCCCAGCACTTTCTCTCTTCCAAAGGACTTACTCTATAATCAGCCACCAACCAGGGCTGAAAGATTTTGCACTCTCAGTGACATACCCTCTTATGGATGAGACACAGCAAGCTTTCTAATGTGCCTCCTTGGCATAGTCTCCAAGATATTTCTTGTTTTATTTATTTTTTAAAATTGAAATATAGTTGATTTACAATGTTTCAAGAGTATGCTCAGTGTTTTCACTGCCGTGGGCCCCGGTTTAATCCCTGGTTGCTGCTGCTAAGTCTCTTCAGTCGTGTCTGACTCTGTGCGACCCCATAGACGGCAGCCCACCAGGCTCCCCCGTCCCTGGGATTCTCCAGGCAAGAGTACTGGAGTGGGTTGCAGTTTCTTTCTCCAATGCATGAAAGTGAAAAGTGAAAGTGAAGTTGCTCAGTCGTTTCCGACTCTTCGCNGACTCTGTGCGACCCCATAGACGGCAGCCCACCAGGCTCCCCCGTCCCTGGGATTCTCCAGGCAAGAGTACTGGAGTGGGTTGCAGTTTCTTTCTCCAATGCATGAAAGTGAAAAGTGAAAGTGAAGTTGCTCAGTCGTTTCCGACTCTTCGCGACCCCATGGACTGCAGCCTACCAGGCTCCTCCGTCCCTGGGATTCTCCAGGTAAGAGTACTGGAGTGGGGTGCCATTGCCTTCTCCGTAATCCCTGGTTGGGATCTCACAAATTGGGCAATACAACCAAAATAGAGAAATACAATGT
>SJYA01003229.1:0-15771 GCA_006410615.1 Neotragus moschatus
AGGAGTTGGTGATGGACAGGGAGGCCTGACGTGCTGCGATTCATGGGGTCACAAAGAGTCAGACACGACCGAGCAACTGAACTGAACTGAACTGAACTGATGGGCCAGTGATTCTGTTCTTGCATGTTTACCCAAGAGAATTCTATACATGAGCCCCATGAAAAACGCCCAAGAATGTTCATTGCACCATTGTTCATAAGTAAAAGCTAAAAGCATTGTTAGAATAAAAAAATAGCTATAAGCATCCTAGTGTTCCCACAGTGTAGAACGGTATAATCATGTCAAAACTACTTGGCTAAAATCATGCATGGGAATGCTAGTCAATGATGGAGACAAAAGATCTAAGGCTACTAGGAACAAGATGGAGGAGTCTCTCAAATAAATATGATAGAGTGAAAGAAGCAGGCCATAAAAGGGAACACACAGTATGATTCCTCTGATACAACTTCAAGTAAACTGTATTGCTTAGGAACGCATACAAAAGTTGTAAAGAAAGTGAAAGTGAAGTCGCTCAGTCGTGTCCGACTCTTTGCGACCCCATGGACTGTATAGCCTATCAGGCTCTTCTGTCCATGGGATATTCCAGGCAAGAGTGCTGGAGTGGATTGACATTTCCTTCTCCAGGGGGTCTTCCCGACCCAGGGATCGAACGCAGGTCTCACGCATTGCAGGCAGACGCTTTACTGTCTGAACCACCAGGGAAGCCCTTACAAAAGTTGTAAGGTCATGTTTTTTTAGAAAGGCACCGAACTGATTATCATAAAGTCAAGATCCATAGGGGAGGGAGTCAGTTGTGATTGGGAGTAATACCGGTGACTGTATTCTGGAAGGCTGGCAATGGTTTGTTTCTTGACCTTAGTCCTGGTTACGTAGGTGTTTGCTTTTATAAGGGACTTCCCTGGCATTATCTAAACCTGGCATATATGTTTTATGTGCTTCTCTATGCCTCAAATTTGAAAAAAAAAAAAGCTTCCTCCAAAAAATGTAATGATGATTACGTTACAAAAAATATGTAATGTAGAACTTTTGATGAGATCTGAACTGTTATGGATGAAAAACTTGATCTTTTAATCAAGAGATTAGCAAGTGTCCATTATCATTAAAAGAGGAGAAAGAAGGAATTATTTAAACTGTCGTTTAGTCACTAAGACATGTCCGGCTCTTTTGCGACCCCATGGACTGTAGCTGGCCAGGCTCCTCTGTCCGTGGGATTTCTGGAGTGGGTTGCCATTTCCTTCTCCAGGGGATCTTCTCGACCTAGGGATGCACCTGTGTCTCCTGCATTGGCAGGTGGATTCTTTACCTACCACTGAGCCACCAGGGAAGCCCATTTAAACTATAGCTATCCCATAATCTAGTCATCACTTGAAACCTTTCTCTTGCCAGATAATTCACCCTGTATTTATATCAATTTCCAACTCACTGATGACAGACAAATTGGAAGATCTTCATCAACATTAATAAGATCATTAGGCATCACAGACCAAATCCGTTACAGTGAGACTAGGCCACCACACTTAAATGCAAGCAGGCACACCTGCTTGGGCAGGCAAAAGGCATCTGTGGCTTTTTCTCAGGAGACTCCACTACAATAACTCAGGGTTTAACCTTGCCACATTTCACCGGTGCTGTTCAGACACCTCCAAGTGCTGGAGGATCTAGAGTTACCTGAGCAATGCCCTCATCATGCTGTGAGATTAGACATGAAATTTACCATGGTGTACCCAATGGTGGAAGAGCAAAGAGTTGGTTTAGGTTGTGCACCTTTTAGGGAGAACCCAGGAGTAGGTTGGGTTTTCCAGATTTCAATACAAATTGGTTCATCCTTTAGGCCTTGCATTTCTCGGCTCAACAGTGCTACTCTGTTTTGACCTCACCTCTTACTCTGCACCAGCAGGATGAAAAATTTAACTATGGTCCTGAGGACGTTGCTCAAGGCAGTTCTGAATGTGGAAGGAACATTTTTTTAAAGGCATCATTTCCACTGTGTATTCTCTCAGGAACTTTGTCACCTATCAATCCAGCCATCCATCCAATACACAATGTTTAACACATGATAAGTGCTAACTGCCATACTTAGCACTGGGAAGGGCTGGGGTGTATGTGTTTATACCATGCGGTATCGATTTATGTAGACAGATACCTAAGGTATTCACTCCAGCACTTTTTACTGAAGTGAACTGCCGCTTCTCCTATATCTCGGAAGACCTCCTTGATTTCCTACTAATATTAACAGTGGAACTTATTTATGTATACGAGGCTTTGCCTCTGGGACTTCTATTCTGTTCTAGAGACCCAGTACAAGGATATTTAAATCACGGTGGCGTTAAACACATGTTAATATCTGATAGGGCCTGTTTCTGCACAGTGCACATTTTGTTTTTTCCCCTTTCAGGACTGTGCTGGGCCAGCGGCAGGGGGCGGGGTTGAGCCTCCTCCGCGGCTCTGGTTCCAGTGGAGCTTCAAGGACGCAGAAATGGAAATATCCCAGGCTGCTCTCAGCTCGCGCGCGGCACCCGACAAGGCGGCTGCGGCGGCGGCGGCGGCGGCGGCTGTGCAGTGGCGGCGGCGGCTGTGCGGCGGGGGCTGTGCGGCGGCGGCGGCGGCGGCGCCGGCGCCTTCTTTCTGGTGCTGCTGGACCCGGTGGGTGGAGACGTAGATAACGAGGGCGCTGGTCGGGGCGCAGGGCCCGTGCAGAGGGGGGCAGGCCGCGATGGGCCCAGGGCTCCTGGGGTCGAAAGCGGCGCGAACCCCTAGGGCCGCCCTGCGCTGGGCCCCAGCTGCCTGTCGGCTATCCCCGCCCCAGGCCCAGATCCCCGCCCCAGGCCTGGGCCCTGCCAGAGGCCTTCATAGGCACAGTCACCATTCACACCCAAAACCTGCTGTCTTGCTTGGAGAACAGCGTCCTCACCCTGGCCACACGCCAACCGCCAGCCTGGGTCACCTTTTTGCCACATGCTTGCCAACCTTTGTTATTTCTGTTTTTTTGATGATAGCCATTCTCACAGGTGAGGTAATACCTCCTTGTGGTTTTGATTTGAGTTTCCCTGATGATTAACGATGCTGAACATCTTTATGTGTGCCTGCTGGTTATCTGCATTCCCTCTTTGGAAAAATGTCTATTCAGTTCTTCTTCCCATTCTTAAATCAGAGCACTTTTGTTTGTTTTGATGTTAAGTCATTTGAGCTGTTTATATATGTTGGGTATTAACCTTTTATTGGCTGTGTCAATTGCAAATATCTTCTTCCATTTAGTAAGTTTTGTTGTTGTTTATGGTTTCCTTTGTTGTGCAAAAGCTTCTAAGTTTAATTAGGCCCCATTGGTTTATTTTTGCTTTAGTTTCCTTTGCTTTAGGAGAGGGATCCAAAACATTATTGTGATTTATGTCAAAGAGGGTTCTGCCTATGTATTCCTCAAGGAGTGTTAATAGTATTCAGTCTTCATTTGAATCTTTAATCCACTTTGAGTTTATTTTTGGATATGGTATTAGAGAATGTTCTAATTTGATTCTTTTATACGTAGCTCTCCCGTTTTCCCAGCACTACTTGTTGAAGAGACTTTTTTCTTCATTGTGTCTTCTTGCATCCTTTGTCATATATTAATTGACCGTAAGTGTGTGGATTTATTTCTGGGATCTCTATTCTATTTCATTGATGGATATGTCTAGTTTTGTGCTAGTACCATACTGTTTTGCTTACTATAGCATTGAAGTATAGTCTGAAGCCAAAGAGGATGATTCCTCCAGCAGTGTTCTTCTTTCTCAAGCTTGTTTTGGCTATTCAGAAATACCATATCTTTTTTTCATTAAACTATAGTTGATTTGCAATACTGTGTCATTTTCAGGTGTACAGCAAAGTGATTTAGTTTTATATGTGTGCATACACACATACATATAAATCACTCTGTATATAATGATATATATATATATATATATACACATACACATATATGCTTTTCAGATTCTTTTCTAGTATAGATTATTACATGGTATTGAATATAGTTTCCTGTATTATACAGTAGGTCCTTTTGGCTTATTTGTTTTATATACATTAGTGTGTATCTGTTAATCCCAAACACCTAAATTTTCTCTCCCCCCTCCTTTCCCCTTTGATAACCATGTTTGTTGACAAAGCCTGTGAGTCTATTTCTGTCTGATTCCACTATATATGTGATATCATGTGATATTTGTCTTTCTCTGACTTGTAGTACTTCATTTAGTATGATGAGCTCTAGGTCCATCCATTTTGCTGCAAATGGCATTATTTCATTGTTTTATATGGTAAGGAATGTTTCATTATCTATATATTTGTATATATGCATACATATTTATATGTGCCATGTCTTCTTTATCCACTCACCTGTCGATGAACATTTAAGTTGCTTCCATAACTTGGCTATCATAAATAGTGCTGCTATGAACATTGGGGTGCATGCACCTTTTCAAATTAGAATTTTAGTCTTTTCCAGATATGTGCCCACGAGTGGGATAGTTGGATTACATGATAATTCTATTTTTAACTTTATCAGAACACTACACAGTGTTCTTCTTAGTGGCTCCACAATGTACATTCACAGTGTCCTCCTTAGTGGCTGCACAATGTACATTCCCACCAATAGTTTAGCAGGGTTCCCTTTCCTCCACACCCTCTCTACTATTTATTATTTGTAGATTTTTTTGATGATGGCTATTCTGACTGGTGTGAGGTGACACTTTGTTGTAATTCCGATTTGCATTTCTCTAATAATTAGTTATGCGAACCATCTTTTCATGTGCCTGTTGGTTGTCTTTCTAGGGAAAATGTCTATTTAGGTCTTCGGCCTGTTTTTTGGGTTGGATTGTTCTTTTTTTTTATATTGAGTTGGATGAGCTCTGTATATTGTAGAAATTAATCCCTTGTCAGTCACATCATTTTTAATATTTTCTCCCATTCTGTAAGTTGTCTTTTGATTCTGGACATGAATTTGAACAAACTCTGAGAGAGAATGATGGACAGGGAAGCCTGGTGTGCTGCAGTCTGTGGGGTCACAAAGAGTTGGACATGACTTAGCGACTCAACGACAACAAGAAGTGGTCAATTAATCTATGATGAAGGAGGTGAGACTATACAATGATGAAAAGACATTGATGTCTTTTGTTTGATGGTTTCCTTGCTGTGTAAAAACTTCTAAATTTAATTAGGTTCCGTTTGTCTATTTTTGCTTTGCTTTCCTTTGCTTTAGGGGGGGAATCAGCCCCCTCCCCCCCCAAAAATAAATAAAAGATTGCCACGGTTTATGTCAAAGAGTGTTTTGCCTATGATTTCCTCTAGGAAGTTTAATATATCGGTTTTCCATTTAGGTCTTTAATCCATTTTGAGTTTATCTTTGGACATATGTTAGAGAATGTTCTAATTTGATTCTTTTACATGTAACTGTCCACTTTTCCCAGCACAACTTATTGAAAGTGACTGTCTTTTCTTCATTGTATAGTCTTGCCTCCTCCACCATAGATTACTTGACCATTTGTTGTTTCTGAGTCACTAAGTTGAGTCTGACTCTGTGATCCCATGGACTGCATCATGCCAATCTTCCCCACCCTTCAATACATCCCAGAGTTTGCTCAAATCCATGTCCACTGAGTCAGTGATGCTAGCTAACCACCTTATCCTCTGTCACCCGCTTCTCCTTTTGCCTTCTATCTCTTTTCCGCTGAGTTGGCTGTTTGCATCCACTGGCTGAAGTATTGTAGCTTCACCATCAGCATCAGTCCTTCCAGTGAATATTCAGGGATGATTTCCTTTAGGATTGACTGATTTGATCTCCTTGCAGCCCAAGAGACTCTCAAGAGTCTCCTCCAGCACCACAATCAAAAGCATTAGTTCTTTGTTGTTCAACCTTCTTTATGGTCCAATTTTTGTATCTGTGCATGACTACTGGAAAAACCATAGTTTTGACTATAGGAACCTTTGTCAGCAAAGTGATGTCTCCTCTTTTTAATACACTGTCTATGTTATACAGTGGAAGTGAGAAATAGATTTAAGGGACTAGATCTGATAGACAGAGTACCTGATGAACTATGGATGGAGGTTCCTGACACTGTACAGAAGACAGGGATCAAAACTATCCCCATGGAAAAGAAATGCAAAAAAGCAAAATGGCTGTCTGAGGAGGCCTTACAAATAGCTGTGAAAAGAAGAGAAGCGAAAAGCAAAGGAGAAAAGGAAAGATATACCCATTTGAATGCAGAGATCCAAAGAATAGCAAGGAGAGATAAGAAAACCTTCCTCAGCCATCAATGCANGCCATCCATCCAATACACAATGTTTAACACATGATAAGTGCTAACTGCCATACTTAGCACTGGGAAGGGCTGGGGTGTATGTGTTTATACCATGCGGTATCGATTTATGTAGACAGATACCTAAGGTATTCACTCCAGCACTTTTTACTGAAGTGAACTGCCGCTTCTCCTATATCTCGGAAGACCTCCTTGATTTCCTACTAATATTAACAGTGGAACTTATTTATGTATACGAGGCTTTGCCTCTGGGACTTCTATTCTGTTCTAGAGACCCAGTACAAGGATATTTAAATCACGGTGGCGTTAAACACATGTTAATATCTGATAGGGCCTGTTTCTGCACAGTGCACATTTTGTTTTTTCCCCTTTCAGGACTGTGCTGGGCCAGCGGCAGGGGGCGGGGTTGAGCCTCCTCCGCGGCTCTGGTTCCAGTGGAGCTTCAAGGACGCAGAAATGGAAATATCCCAGGCTGCTCTCAGCTCGCGCGCGGCACCCGACAAGGCGGCTGCGGCGGCGGCGGCGGCGGCGGCTGTGCAGTGGCGGCGGCGGCTGTGCGGCGGGGGCTGTGCGGCGGCGGCGGCGGCGGCGCCGGCGCCTTCTTTCTGGTGCTGCTGGACCCGGTGGGTGGAGACGTAGATAACGAGGGCGCTGGTCGGGGCGCAGGGCCCGTGCAGAGGGGGGCAGGCCGCGATGGGCCCAGGGCTCCTGGGGTCGAAAGCGGCGCGAACCCCTAGGGCCGCCCTGCGCTGGGCCCCAGCTGCCTGTCGGCTATCCCCGCCCCAGGCCCAGATCCCCGCCCCAGGCCTGGGCCCTGCCAGAGGCCTTCATAGGCACAGTCACCATTCACACCCAAAACCTGCTGTCTTGCTTGGAGAACAGCGTCCTCACCCTGGCCACACGCCAACCGCCAGCCTGGGTCACCTTTTTGCCACATGCTTGCCAACCTTTGTTATTTCTGTTTTTTTGATGATAGCCATTCTCACAGGTGAGGTAATACCTCCTTGTGGTTTTGATTTGAGTTTCCCTGATGATTAACGATGCTGAACATCTTTATGTGTGCCTGCTGGTTATCTGCATTCCCTCTTTGGAAAAATGTCTATTCAGTTCTTCTTCCCATTCTTAAATCAGAGCACTTTTGTTTGTTTTGATGTTAAGTCATTTGAGCTGTTTATATATGTTGGGTATTAACCTTTTATTGGCTGTGTCAATTGCAAATATCTTCTTCCATTTAGTAAGTTTTGTTGTTGTTTATGGTTTCCTTTGTTGTGCAAAAGCTTCTAAGTTTAATTAGGCCCCATTGGTTTATTTTTGCTTTAGTTTCCTTTGCTTTAGGAGAGGGATCCAAAACATTATTGTGATTTATGTCAAAGAGGGTTCTGCCTATGTATTCCTCAAGGAGTGTTAATAGTATTCAGTCTTCATTTGAATCTTTAATCCACTTTGAGTTTATTTTTGGATATGGTATTAGAGAATGTTCTAATTTGATTCTTTTATACGTAGCTCTCCCGTTTTCCCAGCACTACTTGTTGAAGAGACTTTTTTCTTCATTGTGTCTTCTTGCATCCTTTGTCATATATTAATTGACCGTAAGTGTGTGGATTTATTTCTGGGATCTCTATTCTATTTCATTGATGGATATGTCTAGTTTTGTGCTAGTACCATACTGTTTTGCTTACTATAGCATTGAAGTATAGTCTGAAGCCAAAGAGGATGATTCCTCCAGCAGTGTTCTTCTTTCTCAAGCTTGTTTTGGCTATTCAGAAATACCATATCTTTTTTTCATTAAACTATAGTTGATTTGCAATACTGTGTCATTTTCAGGTGTACAGCAAAGTGATTTAGTTTTATATGTGTGCATACACACATACATATAAATCACTCTGTATATAATGATATATATATATATATATATACACATACACATATATGCTTTTCAGATTCTTTTCTAGTATAGATTATTACATGGTATTGAATATAGTTTCCTGTATTATACAGTAGGTCCTTTTGGCTTATTTGTTTTATATACATTAGTGTGTATCTGTTAATCCCAAACACCTAAATTTTCTCTCCCCCCTCCTTTCCCCTTTGATAACCATGTTTGTTGACAAAGCCTGTGAGTCTATTTCTGTCTGATTCCACTATATATGTGATATCATGTGATATTTGTCTTTCTCTGACTTGTAGTACTTCATTTAGTATGATGAGCTCTAGGTCCATCCATTTTGCTGCAAATGGCATTATTTCATTGTTTTATATGGTAAGGAATGTTTCATTATCTATATATTTGTATATATGCATACATATTTATATGTGCCATGTCTTCTTTATCCACTCACCTGTCGATGAACATTTAAGTTGCTTCCATAACTTGGCTATCATAAATAGTGCTGCTATGAACATTGGGGTGCATGCACCTTTTCAAATTAGAATTTTAGTCTTTTCCAGATATGTGCCCACGAGTGGGATAGTTGGATTACATGATAATTCTATTTTTAACTTTATCAGAACACTACACAGTGTTCTTCTTAGTGGCTCCACAATGTACATTCACAGTGTCCTCCTTAGTGGCTGCACAATGTACATTCCCACCAATAGTTTAGCAGGGTTCCCTTTCCTCCACACCCTCTCTACTATTTATTATTTGTAGATTTTTTTGATGATGGCTATTCTGACTGGTGTGAGGTGACACTTTGTTGTAATTCCGATTTGCATTTCTCTAATAATTAGTTATGCGAACCATCTTTTCATGTGCCTGTTGGTTGTCTTTCTAGGGAAAATGTCTATTTAGGTCTTCGGCCTGTTTTTTGGGTTGGATTGTTCTTTTTTTTTATATTGAGTTGGATGAGCTCTGTATATTGTAGAAATTAATCCCTTGTCAGTCACATCATTTTTAATATTTTCTCCCATTCTGTAAGTTGTCTTTTGATTCTGGACATGAATTTGAACAAACTCTGAGAGAGAATGATGGACAGGGAAGCCTGGTGTGCTGCAGTCTGTGGGGTCACAAAGAGTTGGACATGACTTAGCGACTCAACGACAACAAGAAGTGGTCAATTAATCTATGATGAAGGAGGTGAGACTATACAATGATGAAAAGACATTGATGTCTTTTGTTTGATGGTTTCCTTGCTGTGTAAAAACTTCTAAATTTAATTAGGTTCCGTTTGTCTATTTTTGCTTTGCTTTCCTTTGCTTTAGGGGGGGAATCAGCCCCCTCCCCCCCCAAAAATAAATAAAAGATTGCCACGGTTTATGTCAAAGAGTGTTTTGCCTATGATTTCCTCTAGGAAGTTTAATATATCGGTTTTCCATTTAGGTCTTTAATCCATTTTGAGTTTATCTTTGGACATATGTTAGAGAATGTTCTAATTTGATTCTTTTACATGTAACTGTCCACTTTTCCCAGCACAACTTATTGAAAGTGACTGTCTTTTCTTCATTGTATAGTCTTGCCTCCTCCACCATAGATTACTTGACCATTTGTTGTTTCTGAGTCACTAAGTTGAGTCTGACTCTGTGATCCCATGGACTGCATCATGCCAATCTTCCCCACCCTTCAATACATCCCAGAGTTTGCTCAAATCCATGTCCACTGAGTCAGTGATGCTAGCTAACCACCTTATCCTCTGTCACCCGCTTCTCCTTTTGCCTTCTATCTCTTTTCCGCTGAGTTGGCTGTTTGCATCCACTGGCTGAAGTATTGTAGCTTCACCATCAGCATCAGTCCTTCCAGTGAATATTCAGGGATGATTTCCTTTAGGATTGACTGATTTGATCTCCTTGCAGCCCAAGAGACTCTCAAGAGTCTCCTCCAGCACCACAATCAAAAGCATTAGTTCTTTGTTGTTCAACCTTCTTTATGGTCCAATTTTTGTATCTGTGCATGACTACTGGAAAAACCATAGTTTTGACTATAGGAACCTTTGTCAGCAAAGTGATGTCTCCTCTTTTTAATACACTGTCTATGTTATACAGTGGAAGTGAGAAATAGATTTAAGGGACTAGATCTGATAGACAGAGTACCTGATGAACTATGGATGGAGGTTCCTGACACTGTACAGAAGACAGGGATCAAAACTATCCCCATGGAAAAGAAATGCAAAAAAGCAAAATGGCTGTCTGAGGAGGCCTTACANTGAGATGGTTAGATGGCATCACCAACTCAATGGACATGAGTTTGGGTAAACTCTGGGAGTTGGTGATGGGCAGGGAGGCTTTGTGTGCTGCAGTTCATGGAGTTGCAAAGAGTTGGACATGAACGAGTAACTGAACTGAACTAGGTTTGTCATAGCTTTCCTTCCAAGGACCAAGCATCTTTTAATTTCATGACTGCAGTCACTCTCTAGTGATTTTGGAGCCTAAGAAAAGAACATCTGTCACTGCTTTCACCTTTTCCCCTTCTATTTGCCATGAAGTGATAGAACTACATGCCATGATCTTAGTTTTTTTGAATGAGGTTTTTTTTTTTTTTTTTTTTTTGAGGTTTAAGTCAGCTTTACACTCTCCTCTTTCACTTTCATCAGGAGGCTCTTTAGTTCCTCTTCACTTTCTGCTATTAAGAGTAGTATTATCTGCATATCTGAGGTTGTTGATATAGGTGACTGGTTTTATCTCTGGGATTTCTGTTTCGATCCCATGATCTGCATTTCTGTTTTGGTGCCAGTACCATACTGTTTTGGTTACTGTAGCTTTGTAGTGTATTGTGAAGTCAGGAAGCCTGATTCCTCTAACTCCATTTTTCTTTCTCAAGATTGCTTTGACTGTTCCGGGTCTTTTTGCTTCCAAACAATTTGTAAACATTTTTGTTCTATTTCCATGAAAAATAGCTTGGTAGAGATGGCATCGAATCTGTTAGTCAGTTTGGGTAATGTAGTCATTTTCCCAATATTGATTAATACACTCCAAGAACATGGTATATCTCTCTACCTTTTTTGTGTCATCTTTGATTTCATTTATCAATCCTTATAGTTTTCTGAGTACAGGTCTTTTGCCTCCTTAGATATGTTTTCTTCTTAGGTATTTTTATTATATATTTTATGTGATGTAAAGTGGGATTGTTTCCGTAATTTCTCTTTCTGATCATTTGTCATTAGTGTATAAGAATGCAAGAAACTTTTGTGTGTTCATTTTATATCTGGCAGCTTTACCAAATTCAGTGATAAACTCTGGTAGTCTTCTAGCATCATCTTTATGATTTTCCATAGTTAATATCATCTCATTTACAAACAATGACAATTTCACTTTTTCCCCCGTTTTTGATTCCTTTTATTTCTTTTTCATCTCTGATTGCCATGGCTAGACTTCAAAACTGTTTTGAACTGTTTGAAGTAGTGGCGAGTGTGGCCATCTCTGTCTTGTTCCTGGTCCTAGACAAAATGCTTTCAGTTTTTCACTGTTGAGAATGATGTTTGTTGTGGGTTTGTCTTTTATGTCCTTTATTATGTTGAGGTAGGTTCCCTCTGTGCTCACTTTCTGGAGAGTTTTTAATCATAAATGGTGTTGAATTTTGTTGAACATTTTTCTGTATCTGTTGAGGTGATCATATGGTATTTGTTCTTTCATTTGTTAAAGTGGTATATCACATTGATTGATTTCTATATATTGAAGAATCCATGCATCTCTGGGATAAATCCCACTTGATCATGGTGTATAATTCTTTTAATGTGTTATTGATATATGTTCTAGAGAGGTTTTATCATAAATGGATGTTGAATTTTGTCCAAAGCTTTTTCTGCAGATACTGAGATGATCATAGGGCTTTTACTCTTCAATTTTTTACCGTGGTGGTATATCACAGTAATATTTTTTGTGGATATTGAAAATTCCTTGCACCCTTGGGACAAATCCTACTTGATCATGATGTATGATCTTTTTTAATGCATTATTGAATTTGCTTGACTAGTATTTTGTTGAGAATATCTTCCTCTGCAATTTTTGGGAATGGTTTCAGATGGATCAATATCAAGTCTTCTCTAAATGCTTGGTAGAATTCACCTTTGAAGCCTGGGTCCTTGTTTTGTGAGAGTTTTAAATTACTGATTCAATTTTAGGATTGGTAACTGGTGTGCTTTTATTTTCTATTTCTTCCTGGTTCAGTCTTAGGAGATAGTACCTTTCTAAGACTTTGTCTTCCTCTTCTATGTTGTCCATTTTATTGGTGTATAGTTGCTCACTGTAGTGTCTTATCATCCTTGGCATTTTGTAGTTTTGGTTGTAGCTTCTTTTCTATTTCTGATTTTATTGATGTGGGCCCTCTCCCTTTTCTCTTCATGTGTCTGGCTCAATGTTTATCAATTTTATTTATGTTTTCAAAGAACCAGCTTTTAATGTTATTGACCTTTTCTACTAGCTTCTTTTTAGCGTCTAGTTCATTTATTTCTGCTCTGATCTTTATGATTTCTTTCTTTCTACTATCTTTGGGTTTTGTTTCCTCTTCTTTCTCTAGTTGGTTTAGCTGTAAGGTTTGGTTTTTTATATTAGATTTTTTTTGTCTCCTGAGGTAAGTTTGTGTCACTAAAAACTTCCATAATAGAACTGTTTCTGCTATGTCCCATACATTTTGGATTGCCATGTTTCCATTTTCAATTGTCTCTAGATATTTTTTAGTTTCCTCTTTAATCTCTTCAATGATCCACAGGGTGTTTTGTAACATAATTTTTTTAGCCTTCATGTGATATTGTTGGATTTTCTCCATTTGTTTTTTTTTTTTTGGTTTGTTTGTTTTGGTAGTTGATTTCTAGTCTCAGAGCTCTGTGGTAAGAAAAGATGTTTGTATGATTAAATTTTTCTTAAATTTACTGAGACTTTCTTGTGGCCTAGCTTGTGATCTCTTATAGAGAATGGTTCATGTTCATATAAAAAAGAATGTGTAATCTCTTGCATTCAGATGGAATGTGCGTGCTCTCTCTCTGTGTGTGTGTGTGTGTGTATATATCAATNAGCTCTGTGGTAAGAAAAGATGTTTGTATGATTAAATTTTTCTTAAATTTACTGAGACTTTCTTGTGGCCTAGCTTGTGATCTCTTATAGAGAATGGTTCATGTTCATATAAAAAAGAATGTGTAATCTCTTGCATTCAGATGGAATGTGCGTGCTCTCTCTCTGTGTGTGTGTGTGTGTGTATATATCAATGAAGGCAATGGCACCCCACTCCAGTACTCTTGCCTGGAGAATCCCATGGATGGAGGAGCCTGGTAGGTTGCAGTCCATGGGGTGGCTAAGAGTCAGACAGGACTGAGAGACTTCACTTTCAATTTTCATTTTCATGCATTGGAGAAGGAAATGGCAACCCACTCCAGTGTTCTTGCCTGGAAAATCCCAGGGATGGGGGAGCTGGATGGGCTGCCGTCTATGGGGTCTCACAGAGTCGGACACGACTGAAGCAACTTAGCAGCATATATATATATATATATATATATAAAGATAAAATTAAGAGCATTTAATATGTAATGTGTTAATTCAGGCCTGTGTTTTCTTATTCATTTTCTGTGTGGATGATGGGGGGTTGATGTAAGTGGGGTGTTAGAGTGTCCTAGTATGATTGTGTTAGCGTTGATTTTTCCTTTTATTTCTGTTAGTATTTGTCTCATATATTGAGGTGCTCCTCTTTGGGTGTATATATTTGCAATTGTTATATCTTCTTGTTGGATTCATGCTTTGAACATTACGTAGTGTCCTTCTTTGCCTCTTGTAGCAGTCTAAAGTATATATTGCCTGATATAAGTATGGCTTCTCCAATTAATTTTTTAAAAATTTCCATTTGTTGACATATCTTTTTCAATCACCTCACTTTGAGCCTATATGTGTCTCTAGATCTGAAGTAAGTTTCTTGTAGGCAGTATATATCCAGGTCTAGTTTCTGATCCAGTCAGCCATTCTGTCTTTGGTTGGAGCATTTAATCCATTTATATCTAAGGTAATTATAGATAAGTGTGTTTTTCTCGCCATTTGTTAATTGTTTGGGATTTGTTTTCCTTTTTTGTCTTTGTTCACTTCTCTTTTGGTTTGATGACTGTAATTAGTGTTGTGTTTCTATTACTTTTTGTGTTTATATCTATTATACATTTTTGGCTTCCAGTTATCATGAGGCTTTTTTATATCAGTCCATATATATATATATATACACACAGACATATATATATATACATGATTGTTTTTTAATTTGCTGATCTCTTTAATTTTAAACACATTTTAGAAACCCTGCATTTGTACTCTTCTCCCCTCATGACTGTTTTTGAAGTCATATTTTGTATCTAACTGCTTTGTGGATACCTTAACTGCTTACTGGGGAGACAGTAAATTTTACTTTTTTTTTAAAATTCCTTTTAACCTTCCTACCAACTTTGTGTGGATGATTGCCTACCTTTACCATATGTTTGTCTTTATCAGTGAGCTTTTTCATTTCCTAATTGTTTCCAGTTGTGGTCTTTTGTTTTTTCTTAGAGACGTTCCTTTACCGTTTGTTGTAAATCTGGTTTAGTGGCGGTGAATTCTTTTAGGTTTTACTTGTCTATAAAGCTTTTGATTTCTCCACCAAATCTGAACAAGAGCCTTGCTCAGGAGAGTAATTCTTGGTTGTATTCTATGTGGTGGTTTTCTCTTTCCTCAGTTTAAATGTATAGGGCCACTCTCATCTGGCTTGCAGAGTTTCAGCTGAAAAATCAGGTGATAGCCTTATGGGAAATTTCTTGTTTCTTATTTCTTGCATTCCCCTTGCACCTTTTAACATTTTCTCTTTATCTTTAATGTTTTTCATTTTGATTACAATTTGTCTTGGTGCGATTCTCTTTTGGATAATCCTCTAAGGGACTTCCTGCAACTCCTGGACTTGGGTGACTTTTTCCTTCCTCATGTTATGAAAGTTTTCAGCTATTATCTCTTCAATTATTTTCTCAGGCCCTTTGTCTCCCTTCTCCTTCTGGGGCCTGCATAGTGTGAATATTAGTGCACTATTCCAGAGGTCTATTAAAGTGCCCTCATTTATTTTCATTCTTTTTTGTTGTTGTCATCCAGCAGTGGTGATTTTCAGTACTCTGTCTTCCAGCACACTGATCCATTCTGCAACATTTAGTCTACTGTTGATTTCTACAGTTCAGTTCAGTTCAGTCACTCAGTTGTGTCCGACTCTTTGCGACCCCATGAATCGCAGCAAACCAGGCCTCCCTGTCCATCACCATCTCACGGAGTTCACTCAGACTCACGTCCATCGAGTCCGTGATGCCGTCAAGCCATCTCATCCTCGGTCATCCCCTTCTCCTCCTGCCCCAAATACCTCCCAGCATCAGAGTCTTTTCCAATGAGTCAGCTCTTCACATGAAGTACTGGAGTTTCAGCTTCAGCATCATTCCTTCCAAAGAAATCCCAGGGCTGATCTCCTTCAGAATGGACTGGTTGGATCTCCTTGCAGTCCAAGGGACTCTCAAGAGTCTTCTCCAACACCACAGTTCAAAAGCATCAATTCTTCGGTGCTCAGCCTTCTTCACAGTCCAAC
>SJYA01003229.1:22336-39631 GCA_006410615.1 Neotragus moschatus
TGGTCTGGTAGGCTTGGTTGACCCCAAGTCCTGTTGGTTATGAGGGCCTGCTTTGTGCACATGGTACTGGTTGCTATTCATCAGAACTTGGTCACAAGTGCTTGGCTGTAGAACCCAAGGTGGCTCTGGGGCTAGTGCTGACTCGCTGGTGAATGGAATCAGGATCCTAAAGGCTTTAGGGTTGTTTCCACCCAAGGGCAAGTGAAGTCATATCCTGAGGACCGTATTGGACTACTGGCAGGCAGGAGTCTGGATATAGGCCCAGGGATCTCAGAACTCATTGCAAATCTTTACTGGACGAGGGAGTCCTGACAGAGTGGGATTTAGGGTCCAGGAAGTCCTACACTTTGCATTGGCCTGATAGTGTAGTGGACAGAGCCAGGACCCAGCTGTACCCAGATTATGGTCTGGCCTACTATTATCACACTCAGTGTGCAGGATTGTAGTTTTCTTGTTTCTGGTATCTGCTCCTTTGTGGGTGTGGATGCTCTAGAGGCTAGTGCAGGCTTCCTGGAGCAAAGGGCCAATGCCTGTCCACTGATGAGTGGAACTGGGTCTTAGCCCTGTGGAGGGCAAGGCCATGCCTTGGGGCATGTTTAGATGACACTGTGGGTACAGAAAGTCTTTAGACATCCTCTCTGCTGATGAGGGATTGTGTCCCCATTCAGTTTGTGTTTTGGCCTGATGTGGACCATCACTGTTGCCTACAGGCTACTGGGTGGGACTAGGTCTTGGAGCTAATGAATCAAGGTGAAGGTGGAAGCCACCAGCAGCAGTGTTCAAGTAGTTAACTGTTCTTAAATATGTCTGTCACCAGTGTCCATATCTGAAGGGTGAGCCATAGCTGAACCCTGCCTCTCCAGGAGACTCCCCAAGAGAAGCAGGTAGTTCTGGCCTAGGCTCCTGCCAAATTACTGCTTTTGCCCTAGGTCCCTATGTGCATAAGATTTTGTGTGCACCTTTTAAGGGTAAACTCTTTATTTCTCCCAGTTCTGTGGGGTCCTGTAATTAAACCCCAGTGGCCTTCAAAACCAGATTCTTTTTTTAAATCTCATCTTTCCAGTGATGAACCCCTGGGCTGGGGAGCCTAATGGGGGGGTGGCTCAGAACTCTCTGTCCTGTGGGGAAAACTCTGCAATATATTGTTGTTATTATCCAGTTTGAGGGTTGCCCACCTGGGACATATGGGATTTGATTATATTGCCAGTTCACCCCTCCTATGAATCCCCTTGTGGTCACTTCTTTATCTCTTCTTGTAGATGATATTTTCTGGAAGGTTCCAGTCCATTTCATTATTTGTTGTTCTGCAGATAGTTGTGATTTTAGTGTGCTCATAAGAGGCAGTGACAACATGGCTACCCTCTCTAATCATCAGTCATCTCTTGGTGGACCCTTGGATTGCATTGATTCCTTGGCTATTGTAAATAGTGCTGCTATGAACATTTGGGTACATGAACCTTTTCAAAATAGTGTTTCACTTTTTTTTCTTCCATATATACCCATAAGTGGATTTGCTAGATCGTACAGTAGTTCTATTTTTAGTTTTTAGAGGAATCGCCACACTGTGTTCCAACCGTGACTGCACCAGTTTGCATTCCCATCAACTATGCTGAAGGATTCCCTTTCCTCCACACCCTCTGTAGGACTTACTGTTTGTAGATTTTTGGATGATAGCCATTCCGACCAGTGTGAGGTGATACTTTGTAGTTTTGATTTGCATTTCTCTAGTAATTAGTGATGTTGAGCAGTTTCTCATGTGGTATTTTGCCATTTGTATATTTTCCTTCAAGAAAGGTCTATTTAGATTTTTCATCCATTTTTTGGGGGGCTGGGTATTCAGTTTTAGGAGATGTTTGTATATTTTGGAGGTTAATCCATTTTTGGTAGCTTTGTTGCAAGGATTTTCTCCCATTCTGAGGGCTGTCTTTTCATTTTGCTTATGGTTTCCTTTGCTCTTCAAAGGTTTTTTAAGCTTAATCAGATCTCAGCAATCAAAATTTATTTTTATTTTCTTTACTCGAGGATGTGGGTCAAAAAATATCTTGCTGTAATTTATGTCAGAGAGTGCCATGCCTATGTTTTTCTCTAAGAATTTTATAGTATCTGGTCATATATGTAAGTCTTTAATCCACTTTGACTTTATCCTTGTGTAGAATGTTAGGGAGTATTCTTATTTCATTCTTTTACATGTAGGTGTCCAGATTCCCCACCACCATTTATTGAAGAGATATTATTTTCTTCATTGTTAATTCTTGCTCCATTTGTCATAGATTAGGTGACCAGAGGTGCGTGGGTTTATCTCTGGACTTTTTATCCTGTTCCATTGGTCTATGCTTCTGTTTTGAGGCCAACATCATGCTGTTTTGATTAATGTAGCTGTGTCCTGGACTCTGAAGTTATGGGGCCTAATTTCTCCAGCTCCAGTTTTCTTTCCCAAGAGTACTGTGTCTATTCAGGGTCTTTTGTGCTTCCATACACATTTCTAAAATGTATTATAATTCTTAGAAAACTGCCATTGCTAATTTGATAAGGAATGCCTTGAATCTATAGATTGCTTTGGGTAGTATGATCATTTCCCCAATATTGATTCATTCAATCCAAGGAGATGGTATATGTGCAAAGAAATAGAGAAAGGCAAGAGAATGAGAAAGATTAGCGATCCCTTTAAGAAAATTGGAGATATCAAAGGAACATTTCATGCAAGGATGGGCATGATAAAGGACAGAAATGGTAAGGACCTAAAAGAAGCAGAAGTGATTAGGAAGAGGTGGCAAGAAAACACAGACAAAGTAAACAAAAGGTCTTAATGATCCAAATAACCAAGATGGTGTGGTCACTAACCTAGAGCCAGACATCCTGGAGTGTGAGGTCACTTAGTGTGGTGTGAGGGCCTTAGGAAGCATTACTATGAACAAAGCTAGTGGAAGTGACGGACTTCCAGCTGAGCTACTTAAAATTCTAAAAGATGATGCTGTTAAAGTGCTGGACTAAATATGTCAGTAAATTTGGAAAACTTGGCAGTGGCCACAGAATTGGAAAAGATGAGGTTACATTCCAATCCCAAAGAAGGGCAATGCCAAAGAATGTTCAAACTACTGTACAATGGCACTCATTTCACTTGCTGGCAAGGTAACCCTTAAAATCCTTTAAGCTAGGTTTCAACAGGATATGAACCCAAGAACATCCAGACGTCCAAGCTGGATTTTTGAAGAGGCAGAAGAACCAGAGATCACATTGCCAACATTTGTTGGATCATGGAAAAACTTCTACTTCATTGACTGCACTAAAGATTTGACTGTGTGGATCATAACAAACTGTGGAAAATACTTAAAGAGATGGATCACAGCCTTGTGATGGTGATGTGTATAACTTAATGAAACTATGAGTCATGCCATGCAGGGGCACCCAAGATGGATGGGTCGTAGTGGAGACTTAGTGGAGAGTTCTGATAAAATGTGGTCCACTGGAGGAAGGAACAGCAAATCACTCCAGTATTCTTGCTTTGAGAGCCCCATTAAGAGTATGAGAAGGCAAAAATTCACCCAACTGATGTCAGGCCTAAGGCATCTATTAAGTTTCACTGAATAATAGATTGTAGTTTTGTTAATTAAGATCTGTATTTACTAAGACTGATTTCTAAGGTATTTCCTTGTGGTTATGCTATATTGCTAAGAAGTTTAAGTTATTAAAAAGGACACTCTGAGTTTGTTTCTGAAGCTTATCTCAGTAACCAGTCTTTGAATAAAGATCAGATGCTCCAGGATCTACAACCCGGAGATTAACAACAGGCTATAGTCATTTAGCAAACTAAATCAGATGACATGGATATGTCACTGGGCTACACCTAATGGAAGTTCTTCACTGAAGTTCTTACTGATGATTCTACTATTACTTTTAACTATATTGTTTTCTATACTGCCTGCTTCAAGAAGTATTGTTCCTTACATTATCAAGTGTGTGACTGAGCCACTGATATAATGATGATATAGAGTTCCATATGAAATCCATAATTATAATGGTGTGACTCTGTATATGAGAAGCAACAAGACAGAATATTTTCCTGAACCAAGAGACTAATGAGATAGGTGTGGTCCAGAGACTTTTGTCACTCACAGGGCCTAGTCCAGTAATAACACATTGAGTGGCCTATCAGTGAAATCTTTGACAGACCTGGGAATGAACCTTCCCAGCACCATGGGACAAGATGGTAATGAATGCTCCACAAACCACTGTCAAACTCATAGCCATAAAAGGGCTCTGCTCTGGTAACAGGCACTTGCTATCTGCCTCTACAAAGATTAACTCATGGACACTACAGCTGCTGACCTTCAACATCCCCTGAAAGGAGTTCAGGGTGAAATCAGAAATTAGGCACTCGTCCTGTGCTCTGGAAAAATGGACAAAACAGGCCTTTAGACAGTTAGATATTTTCAGGTAAAGATTTTCTTGAGCCCAAATTCTTGCATCTTCTCATACCTAGAAAAACACTAAAATTGTTAATGGTGACAACTACTTTGGCTTATACATTAATACCACAGTAAGAAGCCAAGGCCTACCTGGACAAACTTTGACAACTGGCTACCTAAAGCACCTGTCTACATTGGGTTATAGACTCATTCACCTGAAAAGAAATTATAATATTTATTTTGTCTGTTAAATTTCAAGTTTTCATTCTTCAACTACTTCTAACTAGGTTTGTTATACCTACATTCAAAATGTATATGAACACGCCAGATGGCTCCATTCTTATAAATAGGGCAGCCCAAGTGTTGACTCTGTCTAGACCAGGATCAAAGTTACTACCAAATGTAACCTGATTCTTACTCTTGCTTGACCTGCTGATTACAGTAATTCATCTACTGATATTTGGTCTCTGCCTTTTAATCTAGTTATCTAGTTTGTTCTTCCTAAAGGATACAATGGCTTCCCAGACAAAGTAAAAGTGATGCAGAGATTCTGGTCACTCTTCAAAATGGACTCCCCTAGTGTTCCACCATGGTTACAGATACAATCTTGGTTTACAAGCTCTCCTTTGTGAAAAACTATCTTGGCTATAATCATTGTAATCATTCTGTTTTTTGCTATTTGCTCCTTACATATATAACTGTGTATTTATTACTTGGGGCCCCTGGATCAGAAACCCTAAATAAAAGGGTAAGGAGACTATATTGCTTCAACCACTTAGGGTCAACCCCTCACCTGCAGGAAGCAGTTACTGACAGATTTCTCTGCCCCTTTCCCCTCAGCAACAATATTCTCCTAAAATAAAAAGGAGGAAATGAGAGAGTTAACTTAGGCAGGTTGATAAGGAGTCAAAGCCTAAGGCCCCTTTAAGGAGGAGAAAAACATTCTTTCTTTTTCACATTCTTTGCTTTAGATATGTAGGCCTTGTAGGCAGCAGTATCTCTTATTCAAGGACATGCCCCCCCCCTTTTTTTTAAGCTTTGGATCTATGTAATGGGAAAAGGTCTGGGTAAAAACTTCCACAGCTATAGCTCTGGGTTAATCTGTTCCTTCTGGCTAATCTCGTGGTGATGTCATCTCAGGAGGTATGTTACAGGAAAGGGTCTGGAAAAATTCTTGCAGTCTTGAGGTATCTTTTATCTATTCTCAGCAGCTAGTTGAGAAGTATATAAAGCCTTGCTTATCCTAGTGAGGTGGGTTCTCTCCTGCTCCCTTCTGATGTCTGTGTCAGAAGCTTTTTCTGTTACTTTCACTTTAAATAAAATCTACACAATGCTCCAAGTGACTGAGACTGTCTTTGGTCCCAGAGTTAAATCTTCTCCTTCAGAGACCATAAATCTGGTGGCACCGTTCACCATTCACCATAAGCTGTCACAACTCTACAGTCAGTATTCATGTTTGTCTCATGCCAAGCACCACTGAACCTGAAGCATTATATAGATCTTCTTATCAACTTTCTATAGCCATCTAACAGAGAATATTTAAAATGTGATTTAAGGTTATCCTGTCTTATTCAAATTGTGTAAACATTCTACTCCCATAATTTGAATAGGACAGAATCTTGAATGGACACTAGTTTGCAAGTCTCTGCTATTCATGGAATTTTCCAGGCATGAATACTGAAGTGGGTTGTCGTTTCCTCCTCAAGGAGTCTTCCCAACCCATGCTTCATGCATCTCCTGCATTGGCAGGTGGATTGTTTACCACTGGGAATGTTTGGGAAGCCCCAAACGTTCTACTTAGGCAAGGTCAAATGACTGAGAGATTTACCATTTTCAAAGTTTTTTCCCCTGTATTGTACTTTCCTTGTCATTGAAAGGTCCAGACTCTCTCTACACCATATAATTTGTTTAGCATATAACACTTGTCAGTATTTAATATTATTAATTTCCTCAAAAATCAAAATCCATCTCATTCATTCCTCATTTCTTTCACTGATTAAGTTTGTTACATGCTTAGCTGGTGTCTGGGGCTGGTAATCTAAAACCTTTGCCTCACGCATTCAAAAATCTAGTGGTGAAAATAATATAATGAAATAATTGCAGCCTTATGGGGAGAATGTTTGATTAAGGTCTGATGGGAGTACAGTTGAGAAAAGATGTATATCTGCCTTGGAAGTGTGAGAAATAGTGGACTTTTAGCCAGATATCAGACAATGAAGAATAAGTAGTAGTAGCAAGAAACAAGGAAAGTGCCAGAGGACTCAAGATGCACACACAGGTGGGGTAGGAAAAAACAAAAAACATCTAAAAGTTCCCAATGGAACTTAAGATATTCTCCAAAGTTAAGGTTTGTGTACCTATGGAAAATGGAGACATAAGCCTCAAGAAGCTGATATGGACACACACATTTTTAAATGGTTCTATGACTAGAAATGCTATTTAAAAACCAAAGATAGAGACAAAAGCAAAGACTGGGCAAACATTGCCACTTTTATCACAGAAAATGTTTTCACAGCCACAAATGATGGGATAACCTAAGAAAATAATTACAGAAATTAAGGTGCATAGAGCACAGAGCTGGAACCAAGATGTAATTATTCAAAAAAAGGAGTGATCACTAATTATTTCAAATGGGGAAGAGGAAATTATGTTTTTAAAATTCATGGGGAAAATTCATACACAAAGTCCTCTGTTCCACCATTATCCTATGAAGGGAGCCCCAGAGAAATCATCCCTGAGGCAAAGATACACAGAGTGGAATTCCTGGTACGGAGTGTACTTATCCTGTGATGGGGAGTGGGAGGGGTAAGGGAAAGCCTAGTGGGTGTGGCTTTGCGTGGCGTCCAAGGTGACGTCACAAACGTCAACTGTACCCAGCGGCACCGTGGGCTGAACTAGCGCCAGTGACAGCTGCGTCTGGTGAGGAAGCCTGCCCTTTGGACCCGTGAGGTAAAAAATCATGGGAGCACTAAACAGTCGGATGCCCTGGAACAGAGTGGGGCATGCCCCAGACGAGCCAGGTGCCCCTGAGGGGGAGGAGGAGGCCGAGGAGGCAGAGATAGAGGAAGGGGAGGAGAGCGAAGAGGCCAGACCATCCACTAGTCAAGGGTGCCACAAGCGGAAGACAGGCCCAGAAGGGCAGCTGACAAAGGCGCCCCACAGGAAGCGAGCTAAAGACAGTTTAGAGTCAATTTATGAGACACTTTTTCTGAGAGGAGAAGGCAGTGACATGCAGATCCGTGCCCTGGGAAAGCAATGGAACTTACACAAGATCTACTTGTGCCGGTCAGGATACTTTTCTAGCATGTTCAGTGGTGCGTGGCGTGAGACAGCTGTGAATACTGTAGAGCTGCAGATGCCTGACGAGAACATTGATTGTGAGGCGCTACACGAGGTTTTAGGTTCCCTGTACAGAGACTCTGTGTTCATCCCACGCGGTCGAGTGGTCCCCATGCTGGCCGCAGCCAGCATGCTGCAGCTGGACAAACTGATTCAGCAGTGTGGAGAGATAATGAAGGAGACCATCAGTGATCAGACCGTGTGCAGCTACTACTACTCTGCTGAGAGCTACGGACTCCAGAACATCAGGGCCATGTGTCTTCAGTGGCTGCTGGACAACCTGATGACCCAGCATAGTGAGGAGTTATTGAGAGAAGTTAGCCAGGATCTCATGAAAGAGATCATTGCCTCTTCAGAGCTCTTTGTGATGGAGGTAGAGATGGATGTGTACACGATGCTGAAAAAGTGGATGTTCCTGCAGCTGCAGCCAACATGGAGCGGTCCCCGCAGAGACCTACTGCCTGATGCCAACTCGTGGTTTGCCAGATCCAGGCAAGAGTCAGAGGGCACCCCCTTTCTGGAGACTGAGCTGGGCAGAGCCTTTATGCCAGCATTCCAGCAGCTGCGGCTTGCCTACATAATCTGCGACCTGCCATCAGCATGCATCATCGACCAGGATGCGCTGATCCCTGCTACGTGGCTGACCTCAGTGTACAAAGAGCAGTGGCTTGCCCTCCTCCGAGCTGAGCAGACCAGAGACCTCGGGCCCGTGGATGTCTACGTGTCTGACCTCCAGAGGACCAGCATGCGATGCGGGGGCCAGCTCCTCAGGGATGAGCAGTGCACCTGGCGGTGGGCAGGCTTCAACTTCGGCTGGGACTTGGTGGTGTGCTATGCCAACCAGCGTATCATTTTCAAGCGCAGCGCACTGAACAACACTTGCGGTCTCGGGGTCAGTTTACTCTGGCAGAGAAAGGTCGCGTTCCGCTTGCGCCTGGCCTCTTTGAACAGGGCTGGAAGAGCCATTTTCCGGAAGGAAACAGAATACCACGTGCTTTCCCTGAGAAAGGATGAAGTGCTAGAGGTAATGAACCTAGAGAACGAAGATGTGGTTTTCCCCATATATGTGACCTGTAATTTCCTGTACCTCCCCAGAGAGGGGCAGTATTCTGAGTAAATACTCCTGAAAACAAAATCTCAGAAAGGTGAGCAGCTCTTTTCCTGGGGTCAGGGGCGACCAGCTTTGTCCAGATGCCAGCTCCTTCTGCTTGACCAACCGGACTTGCCTACCTCTGGTGGCCCAACTCTGTCAGAGTCTTTGTTGAACAGTAGCTCATAATACTTGAAATTGTTTACCTGAGCCTATGAAGAGAAAATTTAAATCTCTCCTCCCCCAACACCTTTAGAACTTACTTATGCTGTTACTGTGGCAACCTGTCGTCCTGGTTTACCATCCATCAAGGCCCCCTCCCATCATTTTAGAGAAAAGCTGTGAACCTACCAACTCTACTACTGTTATTGAAAATCTTTTAAAACATGCATTTCCTTTAGCTTGATTAAATGAATGTTAAAGAAACAGTTTGGTTTCTCTTTCAGTTCGTGTGTTTAGAGTCGCTCTGCCCCACTCATTACCACCACTACGGCTAGCTTCGTTTGGATTGCTTCCTTTTCCCCATTTCCATGATCTCTCACTATGTGAACACACCCAGGCTACACTGATGATCTTCTCCTTATTGATTGTTCCTCAATATTCTTAGGTTAGTTGACTGTATATCATATCTTGATGTTAGTTCAGCTTTATTTTGACTTTCCTAGCATTTTAATCCTAGAAAGACGTCTCAAATCTTATACAACCCTATATTGGGGGTGGAGTGGAAGGCAGTGGATTGATTCTATGAGGACATCTCCATACTAGATAGACTTTTTCTGTGGCATACAGTCATGAATTATTTATGCACCAGAATGCACTCTTTAAGCATGTTGATGGCCTTTGCCCTTCAGAAACATTTGACGTTTGAATTGTACTTGGAAAGACTCTTTCCTGCTTAAAGCAGGTCTGGAAAGGAATGCTTTTGAATTATAATGGGAATTATTTGGCATCTGGAAGTGGGATCACGAGAAGTCCACACTAGTAATCAAAAGGGTAAGATAAAAAGTGTTTTTGTCACAAAAGGAGAAGCACACTAGTCATGATTTGAATTTGTTAGTTTCTGATTACTGTTAACTTACAAATTGTCACCATCCCATTCCCTCCATTGAGTCATTTTGAGGTCAAAGAATGGAAAACTCTATTTAAGAATCCATACAAATAATAAATACATGCTTGGAAAGAGTGTGATAAATTAATACAAGATGAACAAATAAAATAGTCACCAGATTTAATGTTTTACTTAGTTGAAATCAGAATTTTCCTTACCAGTAGTTTATGTTTCTCTTCCCAATTAGATTTTATCTGTTGTCATTCAGTGAACAAATTACTTTTGACTTTATTCATTCATTCATTCCTTTTTACTCTTTAAGGAGATTTCAAAGGCTTCTTTATCCCAAACCCACATACTAGTATTAGAGTAATATTTACATGACAGTTAGTTATATGAAATGATTCAACCAGGAAGCGGCTGTTGTATCCCTTGATGTTTGCCCTTAATTTTGCATCCCCCTGCCCTATCTTGCGGAGAAGACAATGGCAGCCCACTCCAGTACTCTTGCCTGGAAAATCCCATGGATGGAGGAGCCTGGTAGGCTGCAGTCCAGGGGGTCGCTGGGAGTCGGACATGACTGAGCGACTTCACTTTCACTTTTCACTTTCATGCATTGGAGAAGGAAATGGCAACCCACTCCAGTGTTCTTGCCTGGAGAATCCCAGGGACAGGGAGCCTGGTGGGCTGCTGTCTATGGCATCGCACAGAGTCAGACACAACTAAAGCGACTTAGCAGCAGCAGCCCTTTCTTGTGTTTCCTTATATTCCATATACCTAACCAACTACAAACAGTAGACTTCATTTTATTTATTTTTTAAAATAACTGGGGAAAAGAGTAATAAGTCATGATTCAGTTGAAAGGTAAAAATTATTTTTTTTTTTGGTAAGAATTTCACTTTCTTTATATAAACTTTCTAAGCAATTTGAAGTTACTTTTTCTTGAGCTGAATGCCAAGATGCCATTTCATCTAAACAGAGGTGTCCTCACTTGGGAAATTCAGAGACTACTTAGCTACAAGTGTACCTTGACTGAAAGATCTGCTTTTGTTTTCCTACCCAACTAGCTTTAAACCCTTAAATTGCATGTTACTGCTTACAATAGAAAGATGTTCAATAATGTACAAACAGTGACAGCTGAAATACACTCATTTAAACATTTAAACTCTCACAAACCCTGACTGTTGCCATTTGCCAGTTTGGGCAATTTATCCAATACCTGTCTCTATTTTTTCACTTTTTTTTCCTTTTCTTTTTGACTGCTCAGTATGAGGAAGAAAGCTTTTCCCATGTTGATACTCATTTTGTTAGCCTCTTCATAAAGGCATGGGGAGATGGGGAGGCAGGACAAAATGTATAGTCATGGTAATGCTATAAGAAACCATCAAGCTAAATAACAGCGAACTAAATGCCACACTAAAGGAGTGTGATATCCCTATGGGATACCGTGTGGTCCTTGACAATGATGAGGATTTATCCGTCTCTGTCTTTCCCTCGCTGTATGTCTGCCGCTCTCTGTCATCCCCTATCTCTGTCTCCATTATGTCTGTCTGCATCCCTGTCTAATTTCTATCTACCTTTGTCTTTGTCTACCTCAGTCTCTGTCTCAGACTGCCTATCTTTGTTACTCTCTGTTTCTATCTTACTGTCTGTATCTTTCTGTTTCTGATGAAACATAGAGAATGTTTCTTTCTCTGTCTCTGTATTTCTCCAGTGCTTCTGTATCTGTCTGTATCTGTATCTCTCCATGTCTCTTTCTCCATCTGTCTTTGTCTTTCCTTTTCTGTCCCGATCTGTCTCTGTCTTTCTCCTCCCCTCCCCACCTTGTTTTTCTCTGACTCTCTCTCTACATCACTATCTCTATGTCTGTTGTCTCTCTTTCAGTGTGCCTCTGTCTTTCTCTGTCTCTCAGTCTGTCTGTCTCTGTCTATCTGTGTCAGTCAGCCTCTGCCTCTCTCCCTGTCTCTGTCTATAACCATCATTCTTTGCCTTAGTTTGAATGTGTGTCTGTTTGTCCCTGTCTGTGCCTGGCTTCCTCTGCCTCTCTGTCTCTGTCTCCATTTATTTCTACCTGTCTCTGTCTCCATCTATTTCTACCTGTCTCTGTCTGCCCCTTTCTGTGTATCCTTTTCTACCTGTCTCTTTTGTGGGAGGAGGTATAATATCTGAGTCTGTCCATCTGTTGGGCTTTCTCAGCCTGCCTGACCAGCTATCTCTGTTTTTCTGTCAGGCTGTCCTGTCTCTGGCTGTTTCTGCATCTGGCTCTGTTGCATCTTTTGATAGTCCATCTCTGCTTCTACCTGTCTTAAGGAGACAGGAATGAAATGTTATTACAATTTGGTAGACAAACCCTCTTCTCTCATCTTCCCTTCCAGTGGTGTCCTAGAGATAGATGCTGTAAGAAGATACAGGTTAGCGTTCGTGTTCTAAGACACAAGAGACTTAAATAAACAATGACTTATGAAGGAGAAAGCAGTGCCCCAGGGATGTAAGTGGGATGGACACAGACAGCAGACCAGTGTAAATTATGCTACTGTAGAAAGGGTCTATATATAAATAGCACAAAGAATTTGGACATGAAACTGCCTGATGAGAGTTAAAATAGCAAAAGTCACCTATTTTATATAAACACATCACATAAGTTTAATCATGCGATTAAACTTAAACTTTTGAATTGGGGTCAGCAAACACACACACACACACACACACTGAAATAAGTGGATTGAAGCAGGATCCAAGGTTTTTATGTCATCAACTGTTCAGCTAGTAACATGACTCCTAAGACATTCACACACACACACACAGAGACACATTTATATTTTATGAGCCCACATGAGGTTCCATCCTTTCCTTGTCCATTCAGCTACCTGGGCCTTGATGCCCTTCCCTTTATTCAAGATAAATCTCTTGAAAGGGGTGTGTCATATTCCCCCTGTTCTAAGGTCTACTTGCTTGACTCCAGGCACCATCTATATGTCATAGACTCTCAAATTCATAGCCCATGCATAGACCTCTTCTTTGAATTCAGACCTATAACTAATAGTCTACCCCACCACTTGGAAATCTCAAAGGTGGTGCAATCTACAAAGGAACAAAATAGAACTTATAGTCCAGGCAACTAAGTTTAATCTAAATGTAGCTTCCTTCCTCATTTGAATAAATAAATAGAAAGACACTGATGCTGGTAAGGAGAAAATAACCAGTTAGCTGAAACTTATACTTCTTCAAGTGTTTGTGTTTCAGAAGTAAAATTTGTCTATTCATGACATTCTAAAGAAAGGTGGCAATTTTTTTCCTAGTAGGTAAGAGAACTGAAATTTACCTCATTTATTTAGACAATAGCCAATTGATATATGAATAGTCTTTGGGAATGATTTGTTCTAACAGTGCAGATGAAAGTTTGATTTAGTCTGTGAACACGTTTTCCATGTCAATTGCTATGATTAGACTCTGAGATCAGACACCAAAGGATAAATTTCACTCCACATTGTAGCAAAATTCAACTATCAAACTTGGTTTAAAGACTAGCAGGGTAATAAGATGCAGTGGAAGGAACAAAAACTATCTGGGCAAATTCAAGGTAAGATTTGAATATGCAAAAGATCCTTAATTCTCTGAGAAGTATTCATCACATAAACACACTGCATTACATTGGTGACGTCTGTCAATTATTTAAAAAAATAAAAATAGTACATCGTGATGGCAAAAATAGGAATCTACAAGCAGCTGATGGTTTTGATTAGCATGTTTGCAGTACATGGGGTTTTATGAAGAGTGGTGACTCTAAGTGAATTAAAATCATCCAAGCAGTCACAAAGAGCGTGTTTTGGGTGAAGGCAAGTGGCTGAGTATGGTCCACCACAGGTGAGGAGACTTCCTATAGAGGTATATGCTTAAAAATGGTAGCCCCTAGTCATATGTGATTATTTAAATTAATTAAAATTAAATAAAATTTAAAATTCAGTCTCTCAGTCTCACAGCATTTGAAGTGCTCAATGGCTACATGTAAACCAGTGGCTACTATACTGTGTGCAGCACAGATATGGAACATTTCTATCAGTGCAGAGAATTCTGTTAGATAGTGCTGTTCTATAATCAGTCATTCCAAGTGAAATTTACATTTCTTTCTACTTCTGAATACATAGGTCGCCTGGATAACCTCTGTGGGGGTGGGTGATGTTTGTGGGGATGGGGAGGAGTTAGAAAAATGGTCACATTTGGATTTACAGGATCTCATCAGGGTCTTATTTGTCTCACTGTGCTTACTGAGATGTTATGGAAGCTGGGGACAGGGCTTGAGGAAGGTTGGTAGCCACCCAAAGGAACCGTTTGTTCTGAAACCTTGTGCTTTGGAATGTGAAGAATTTGGGTCTTATCTTCTGTGGCCCATACAGCATCTGACCTGGTGGTCAGACCATCATCTCAAACTCATTGTCCAAAACTCAACCTTTGCTTTCTTTCTCCCATTCCACTATCATGAATATCTATTTTCAATATATTTTATGGTTGGTCTTTTACTGTTCATATTGTTAATATCTCCACCAGTATACCAGCCCTCTTCTCAATCTCTAGGCCTTGAAATTGCTGGTTGAAAGGATAAAAAATAAATGTCTTTATAAGCTGAAAATTACATTAGAAATAATAGCATGTGAGGTTATTATAAATACATTTAGATACAAATACATAAATTAAATACATTTGAGTCTTCTGTTTTGCTTTGTCATCAGGTTTAATGTGATATGATATTTCGATGCCTTCCAGCTAAAGACCAGCAGGAACACATTTGTAGTTGAACAATTTGAGTTTATTATTCTTTGCAGTGAAGGAGAACACACACAGTGAAGGAACTGTGGGCCACACAAGTACGTGGGTGATAGAAAAGGGTGGCTAAAAGATTTGGGCTTGGGACTTCCCTGCTAGTCCGGTGGATGAGACTTTGCCTGCCAAAGTAGGTGGTGTGGGTTCGCTCCCTGGTTGGGGAAACTAAGGTCCCCCGTGTCTTGTGGCCAAAAACCAAAACAAAAGAAAAAAAAAAAAGAAGCAACATGGTAACAAATTCAATAAAGACTAAATAAAGGGACCACATCAAAAAAAAAAATTTTTTTAAAGAGGTGGGCTTATTTTCAGTGATTTGGGTGAGGTTTTAAAGAAGCAGAGTTTTGATCTGGATTGGATACTGTCAGGAAGACAGGGTATTCCTATGACAGTATCTTAATAAACCTTTTGTATAGAGAGACTAGATTAGAGTGAGGTTAAAGCTGCAATTGCTGAAAACAAAGAAAGAAACAAAGCAAAGGGGAAGACAAAACCCCCAAACTAGCAGTCACTCATACTAACTAGGAGAGGGATATATGGTGATTTGTACAGTGATTTTGCTTTTGTCTGTGCTTAGGGAAAAAAATCATGAAGTGGCCTTTGTTTTGTCTTAATCATGATCTCAGAGTGGCAAGATCTCATGATCTCACCTGAAGTTGGCATTCCCTGAGATTTTTTTCAATGTCTAATGGGAGAATAACATGTCCTAGCCTGGATGTCAAGAGATATTTCTTAGTACCCCCTTTTGGCCACAAGCCATTAATCCATGTTATCTAGATTACCAACATTGCTCTGATTTTGATGATCAGGAATTTGTTTAGAGAATGTAGTCTGTAATAGGACATGGGTTGGTCTCTCCTGCTCCTTTTACAGTAGAATGCATCATTGAATACTCTGGTGTGACACGGGCTGTGCAGTAGCATTTAAGACTCCAGACAGGATGCATTGGCCAACTGCAAAACAAGTAATCAAATGAAACACAATGATTATTAGTCCTTGAAACAAGACTTGAAGTCAAGAGCTTGGATTATAAAAACCAGGCAATGAATCCAGCTGGGTTCACCTTTGAGCACCACATGACTTTTGTCAGAATCAAAGACAAGTTTTGGACCACCCTTGCTAGCTATTATTTTCCCTAATGTGAGAATAGCAAGTCACAAAGCCTATATGAATAGGGAGTCAATTCTATTCTTGTGTGTGTGTGTGTGTGTGTGTGTGTGTGTGTGTGTGTGTGTGTTAGTCACTCAGTCATGTCTGACTCTTTGCAACCCCATGGACTATAGCCCATGAGGCTCTTCTGTCCATGGTATTCTTCAGGCAATAATACTGGAATGGGTTGCCATTCCCTTCTCCAGGGGATCTTCCCAACCCAGGGACTGAGCCCGGGTCTCCTGCATTGCAGGCAGATTCTTTACCATCTGAGCCACCAGAAAAGCCCTTCCTGGTGAGTTTTTAAAAGAAATTGGTTTGACTGTTACTGGATAATCCCCTGTCTAACCCCTCCTCCCTCCCCCACCGGTTTCTGGGAAACAAGATCTGCTGGAATGTTTAGTTTAACATATCATAAAGTCTCTAGCAATTATCCTGAACACACAAGATAAGTTAGCATATGCCATATGGGTGTTATACAAGATGTTACATAACAAATAGTACCTCATTGTGGCACGGCCTCTATCAGGAGAATAAGCATCATTTATCACAACTAGAGAAAGCCGATTTTGTGTTCCTCAAGGTAAGTGATGTATTTAGCAGAACTTCCCTTGTGTGGCTCAGCTGGTAAAGAATCCACCTGCGGTGCAGGAGACCTGGGTTCTATCCCTGGGTTGAGAAGATCCCCTGGAGAAGGGAAAGGCTACCCACTCCAGTATTCTGGCCTGGAGAATTCCATGGACTGTATAGTCCATGGGATCGCAAAGAGTCGAACACGACTGAGTGACTTTCACTTTCACTTTGAATCAGTTTCATAAAGCAGGCTATCATGAACAAATGGAATACCATGAGCAAATTTGACTATCAGGGTCAGGGTGGCCCCAATAAAGGAGCCTACTCTTGATTGAGTAGGACTTGCCAATAAGATTATTATGACCTCTGCAGGAGTATTTTGCTGAGATGAGGTCAGTGTCCAGTTTTTAACATCTGGAGGTTAGGATTAATGCTCTAAGGGAAACTGACAAATAGCATTTGTTTCTTTTGTCAGCAGGGTGTGATGGGGAATGTCAGATGTTTTTCCTTAAGTGGCAGGAGACCACAGGAGTTAAAAAGTAATACAGTAAAAATAAGGGGAGCTCATAGTAATGTGCTGGAAGACATCAGAATGTAATGGTAGGCAATATTATTAGTAAAAGGGGAGGAAAAGTTCCTAGAGAATCAGAAAATTAATGTTATTCTGTCATCTTGGGAGGAATCTGTCCACTTTCTGAAGTCAGTGACACCTGGAAGGCTGCTAAGAATCCTCAATTTAAGGTCTTCAGATGGAGTGGATACCCAGTATACAGGGGGATGTGATGAGGAACAACTCAAGGATCAGCACTCTGGAGTTTTACTGATGTTAGTTGTTAATAGTACCTGGTAAACTTTTTTCTTTCTTTCTTTTTTTT
>SJYA01003230.1:9127-31988 GCA_006410615.1 Neotragus moschatus
GTTAACAACAGTTATGGCACTCACTAATCACAGAACACTTTACCCTGCCCACTTTTCTCATGGAACTGTACATTGTGTCCTAGGATTATCTTTACACAATTCTGAAACAGCCAGGAAACATCTTTTTGTAAATCTGACAATTGGGACCTGTTGGCAAAAGAACTATTTTCCCCCTGTGAATCCTGGATTGTGCAGCCTCAGACCTGCCCAAAATAAAAACTCATTTATTTTCCTCTTCATTAAAACAACACCTTTGGTCAAACTTTTGAATATTTTGAAAGCAACAGGATGCTTGCTACTTCTTCTGGGAAGTCATCTGACAGTACAGTTTCACCTAATCAGGGTTACAACAGGTATGGCAATCAACTCTCAAAGAACACTCTCTCCTGACATCTTTTATCATGGAATGATACACTGTTTCCTAGGTGTGCTTTTACACAACTCTGAAACAGCCAGGATATATGCTTTTGTGAACCTGGGAATTGAATCCTGATTGAAAAAGAAGTATTCCCACCCAGTTAAAGGGGCATTGTTGCAGCCTTAAACTTGCCCAAGAAACATACTTATTTATTTTTCTCATTACAATAACAGCTTTGGTCAAGTTTCTGAGTTTTCTGAAAGAAACAGGCTGCTAGTCACTTCTTTCTGGAAAGCCAGGTGACATTACAGTTGCACCTCATCAGTGTAACAACAGATATGGCAGTCAACACTCACAGAACACTTTCCCCTGACCCCTATTGGGTGTAATGTCATATTGTGTCCTAGGAGTGTCTTTATACAGCTTTGTAACTGCAGGGAAACTTCTTTTTGTGAACTTGGGAATTGGGTCTGATGCCAAAAGTATTTCAAGCTGTGAAACCTGGATAATTGGAGCCTCATATCTACCAGGAAAACACATTGGTTCATTACAACAGATTTTGACAAGTATTTGAGTTTTCTGAAAGCAACAGACTGTTTGACACTTCTTGCTTGGAAGTCATATTAAAGTACAGTTTGACCTAATCAGAGTAACAAGTTGTATGTTAGTCAACACACACAGAACACTATCCCCTGCCATCTTTTCTCATAGAATGGCACACTGTGTCCCAGTAGTATACATACATCACTCTGAGAATGCACAGAACATCTTTTTGTGAACCTGGGAACTGTGGCCAAATGGAAAAAGAAGTATTTTCCCACTTGTGAAAGCTGGACATTTTCAGCCTTAAAATTGCCATAAAAACACACTGGTCCATTTTTCCCTTCATTGCAACAACAGTTTTGTTCAAGTTTTTCAGTTATCTGAAAGAAACAGGTGTTTGCCACTTCTTGCTGGGAAGTCATCTGACAGTAGAGTTTCACCTATTCAGGGTAACAACAAATATAGCAGTCAACACTCACAGAACACTCTTCCCTGACATCTTTTCTCATGGAATGGTATAGGGGTCCTCAGTGTGTCCTTACAACTCTGAAACAGCCAAGAAAGAGGCTTTTGTGAACCTGGGGATTGGGTTCTTATGGTAAAAGCTATATTTTTCACCTGTGAAAGCTGGATAATTCCAGCCTCAAACCTGCTAGTAAAACACACTTATTCATTTATCTTTACTACAACAATAGCTTTCATCAGGTTTTTGAGTTTTCTGAAAAACAGGCTGCTTGCCACTTCTTGATGGGAAGTCATCTGACAGTACTGTTTCACCTAATCAGAGTCACAATAGACATGTCATTCTAAACCCAAAGAACACTCTCCCCTGACTTTTTTTCTCATGACATGGTACAGTGTGTCCTAGGATTATTTTTACACAGCTCTGAAACTGCAGGAAAACACCATTTTGTGACCCCGTGAATGGAGACCTGATGGAAAAAAAGTAGTATTTTTCTCCAGCGAAAGGTGGATAGTTTCAGCCTTAAACTTACAAAAAAATACACTGGTTCATTTTTCCCTTCATTACAACAACAGCTTTGGTCTAGATTTTGAGTTTTCTGAAAACAATAGGCTGTTTACCACTTCTTGCTGGGAAGTCACCTGACAGTACAGTTTCAGGTAACAAGCATAACAACCAGTATGACAGTTAACACTCACAGACTACTCTACCCTGACATCTTTTCTCATGGAATGGGACATGCCTTAGGTGTGTCTTTACACAACTCTGAAACAGCCAGGAAGCATCTTCCCAACCCAGGGATCAAATCCAGGTCTCCACATTGCAGGTGGATTCTGTACTGTCTGAGCCACCAGGGAAGCCCAAGGATACTGCACTTGGAGTCCTTCTCCAGGGGATCTTCTGGACTAAGGAATCAAACGAATCAGGATCTCCTGCATTGCAGGCAGATTCTTTACCAGCTGAGCTACCAGGTAAGCAAATATGAATAATAAATGCCAACAAATTTAATAACCTAGGAGAAAATGATATAGTATTAGAAACAAAAATATCTACTAAACTTGTGCAGGTTTATCCACACTAGTGTTAAGATTGTATTGACCTAAAACAGGCTGTCAGATTTTGCTCCAACAAAAATGAGTTCATTCCAGATCAAGAAAGAATTGCAGTTCAGTGTCTGCAACCTTGGTGAGCCACATGCAAGTCTCCATAACAGGGAGAAGATAACTCTCTTAAAGAAAAAAAGAGGAAGTTAGGAAGGCTATACTCAGCAATGTGTCCATGGGAGGCTGAGAGTTTGAAATGTGGTGGCTTTTCATTGGCTGAGTCCTGACAGTCTCTCATTGGCTGAGCTCTTGCCAGGCAAGAAGAAGTCTTTCTTCTTCCTGTTGGGCTCTCTGGTCAACTCTGAGAGCTCTCCTTCTGGCCTCCCAACTTTATTTTCATTCAACAATTTATTATTTTTTTAATATAAAATTTGATCAGTGGGGAGAAGTGTAAAAATTAATGAAGAGAAACTTCAATTAAAATAGAGTTGGAACTCTCCTCTTCAACTCTATTTTAATTGAAGTTTCTCTTCATTAATTTTTACACTTCCCCCCACTGATCAAGATCTTTCTCTGAAAACATCACTGATCCAGAGTCTGATTTTCCAGTTTAAGCAGCTTTTTGCCACACCCCCCAAATCCTCCAAATCCCAGTGCCAGGAAGGACCTTTCCTGGGTGTAGTATCCCATGTTAGAGTGAAAGTACACAGTTTGGAAGCCTATTGAAGTCACATTAGAGTAACGAGTAGGGGTAACAGGGATTGGAGAAGGAAATAGCAACCCACTCCAGTGTTCTTGCCTGGAGAATCCCAGAGACAGGGGAGCCTGGTGGGCTGCCATCTATGGGGTCGCACAGAGTTGGACATGACTGAAGTGACTTAGCAGTAGCAGCAGGGGTAAGAGGGAGAACTCTAAGGCACTTTTTATCTAAAGCTCATGTTATCAAGATCATAGACATTGGAGATCATCTGAAGCATCTTGCCACCATCAGAGGCTTGGCAGACAAATTTTCAACAGACCTAATCTGAATATCTTGGGAAAGCTGTCTTATCGGATATCATCTGCTTCAATTTCAGAAAATCTACTTTCAGATCACCAGATGATGTACAGGTCCAGTCAGGATTGGGTCTTTCTCTAGGTATGTCATGTGAGTCCAAGAGTCTATTCCCTTGAGCTTGGTGGCACAAGTGTTGGTTAGCAGTACCTGATAGGGCCTTTCCAGCAAGGTTGAAGAGGGTTCTTTTGGAAGTGTTTCTTCCAATAGAGGAAATTTCCAGGTTGCAAGATGTGTTGAAATATCAGAGAACCTGTCCTTTTATCACTTTTGGGTCAAAAGAGGCAGGAGTCAAGTGGCTCTCCTGTGATTGTCTCAAAGGGAAACAGTTTTTCAGTTCCAAAAGGGGTGGATCTGATTCAGAAGGACCAATGGAAATGTTTTTGGCCAAGGTAACTGGAGTGCTTGTACAGATTTTGCCAACTGAGTCTTAATAAATGTTGCTAGAGCATTTGATTAACCAGAGGACTGAGGGTGGTAAGCACAGTGGAAGTGTTGTAAAACTAGCCAAAGTTAAAATGTGTGCCTCACTCATGAAGTTTGAGAGGAGTTCCCCAGACTGGGATAATCCTTTCAAAAAGGACTTTAGCCACAAAAGAGGCAGTAGCCTGTCTGCAAGGGAAGACTTCTGTCCAATGTGAGAACATACTTGTCATAACTAAAACATATGCATGAGGTAGAGGAAGTTGTAAGGAATTGTATTTCCAGTTCCTGAATGCTCCATTAGGCAGTTTAAAATGTCTAGGAGGAGCACAGTTTGTCTTCTCTGGGTTGTATTTTAGACAAGGGGGACAGGTGTATATTCAAAGATAATCCCCTGGATGAAGGCATGGCAACCCACTCTAGTATTCTTCCTGGAGAATTCCATGGACAGAGGAGCCTGGTGGGCTACCGTCCAGGGGGGTCACAAAGAATCAACACAACTAAGTGACTAACCCTTTCACTTTCATGCTGGTGGATACCTCCTCAGCCCTCAGATCATGGCTTAGATGTTACCTCCTCAGATAGGTTTTCTATTTTCTCTTATTTCCCCATTTAAGGAAGTTTATTTTGCTGTTGCTCTGTCTTAATATACCATGTACATTTCCTTCATGGTACACTTTGTTCCAGGGTTTCCCAGGTGGCTCTGTGGAAAAGAATATGTGCCAATTTCAGAAGACCCAAGAGATGAGGGTTCAATCCCAGATTTAGGAAGATTCCCTGGAGTAGGAAATGCCAACTCACTCTAGTATTCTTGCCTGGAAAATTCCAGAGATAAAGGAGCCTGACGGGCTACAGTACATGGGGTCGCAAAGAGTCAGATACAACTGAACACGCATACATGTTCATGTTCAGGACAGAAATGAATGAAATAGAGACTAAAAAACAATAGAAAGATCAGTGAAACAAAATATTTTGTTTCTCAAAACTATAAACTAAATTGATAAATTCTAACTTAGACTAATAAAAGCAGAGAGATGATGCAAATAAATAAAATCAGAAATGAAAGAAGAAACAGTACAATTGATAATGAATAAATTTAAAAAAAAACCATGGTAGACTAAGATGAACAATACGTGCAAGCTTAGTTTCTCAGTCGTGTCCCACTCTTTGTGATGCCATGGACTGCAGCCAACCAGGCTCTTCTGTTCTGTTTGCAAGGCTCCTCTGTCCATTGGGATTCTCCAGGCAGGAATACTGGAGTGGGTTGTCATGTCTTCCTCCAGGGGATCTTCCCAACCCAGGGATTAAACTCAGGTCTCCCACATTGCAGGCAGATTCTTTTCTGTCTGAGCCACAAGGGAAGCCCAAGAATACTGCACTGGGTAGACTATACCTTCTCCCAGGGATCATCTGGATGCAGGAATCCAATGAATTGGGGTCTCCTGAATTTCAGGTGGATTCTTCACCAGTGTAGCTACCAGGGAAGCCCAATATGAATAATAAATGCCAACAAATACAGTGAAAGTGTAAAACTAGCCAAAGTAATTGACCAGGAAAATGGGTGCCTCCATCATTATGAGGTTTGAGAGGAGTTGTTAATCTTTTCCAAAAAGATTTTAGCCACAGAAGAGGCAGTAGCCTGTTTGCACTGGAAGGCTTCAGTCCAATGTGAAAACACTGACCATGACTAAAACATATTCAAGAATTGCAGCAAGTTTTAAGGAATCCTATTTCCCTGGCCTGAATATTCCCAGCCAGTGGGTTAGCCCCAGTGAAGGGAAACGGATGTGCTTCCAACTGCCCCAGCTTCTGGCAGGACTTCTACCTCCACCGCCATGTGCCACGACCACACAAACCCAAGGATGCCAAGGATGTCCTTGATGAACACGAGGTCAACAGTGAAGGCTTCACTGTGGCTCAGGGCCTCAGATGCAGTCAGCCTTGCCATCCCTAAGACCAACGACTGAGGCACATCCCTCCCTTCCACAGGGCCTCAGCTATGACCGACTGCCCATCAAGTCTGGCTACCACTAGAGGTCCCTGGTCTGACCACCTGCCTGAGTCTGCCCCCACCACAAGGCCAGAGGGCCATCCTCAGCAGGATGTGGGCCCCAGCTACCTACTGAGTCGCCCTAGGGCCAAGCCACCACTCCTGGTCCTAGATGCTCACCAGGCATCTCTGGGGAGCTGGAGGCAGAGCACAGAGAGAGCAGGCATGAGGCCAATAGTGATTCACACAAAGGCTCCCTCCACACTACAGATTCTGTTGACCACAGCAAGCACCTGGCGCCCAGGGCCAGGATTCCAACGGAGGAGACGGCAAGATCAAGAAGAGCTCCACTGAAACACCTACTTCTTTCCCTTTGGCCAAGAAGAACAATACCCCTGCAGAGAAGTCCTTGGTCATCAATGCTCCCTCTGCAGCCTGGGCTGATGAACACCTTGCCTCTCTCCCCAGGGACTCCCATGCCTGGACTACAAATGATGTCCCCTTGAGGAGATGATGACCTTTGTGGCAGCTCAATCCAAACATCCACACTGATTGTTAGATTTGGGTCCTAAAAAGAAAACATGCCCTTTACCCAAGGTGTGAGGATAAGCTACAAAATCTATGTACTTCTAATTTCCCTCATAGCATCTGCCTTGGTGGTTCCTGTACACACATATTCACACACAAACACACTCACTCACATACATATCTGACTCTGTTCTTTTCAAAGATCTGACCAGGACTACAGCTATAATTCTCTATCCCCAGGTAAATTAGGTGAAGTAATTTTTACAATTGTTTTTTATTTTTAATACAAAAATGAAGATTATCTCATAGTGAAGATGATCTGACATTGCTGGTTTGATATTACTTGCCTGATTGGTCATTTTCTCAAGAAAACATATCATGTTGCTTTCATCTGTTATCACTGTTGTATGAAATTTTAAAAGCCTTCCAGCCCTATAATTATACTGAGACAGTCCTTTCAATCTTTATTTTTTAGAATGAGTTTTAGCAGAGATCATACATATTAATCTCTTTACAAGTCATGAATTTAAGATTAATTCTGGACTTACAGGTTGAATGTCTTAGGGTTATCTAAAGGGTAAGAATGCATAGAAAAAGAAGTACCCCAGTCTCTTATTTTCGTCCTCTTCCCTTGCCCTGGAATTGGAGCAATAAATTGGCAGGGTGGGCCCAACTACCCACACTTACTGATTAGGCAGTACTCTATGGGGCAAAAAGAAGAAAAACTGAGCAAAACATCATGGCAAGTAAAAAACATGGCTCTCTGCAAGCAGAATTTGCTTCTTTTGTATTTTTTTTTTATTTTAAAGGATTCAATCTAATACTATTTAAGTATATAAAAGAAAATGGGCATGAGGGGCTGGGGTGATGTAAATGGGAAGTTGCTCATCAAAGGGTAAAAACTTTCAGTTGTAAGAAAAGTTCTGAGGACCTAATGTACATCATGGAGACTATAGTTAACAGTACTATATTGTATACTTGAAAGTTGCAATGATAGTAGAGCATTATTGTTCTCACTATGACAATGACAACAAAGTGTGATAATTAACCTTATTGCAGGAAAACTTTTTCAATATACACATATAAAAATTATCACATTGCACATTTCAAACTTACACTATATCTCAATAAATCTGAGAGAAAACACTGAAGGAAAAAAAAAAGTGAGCATAGAAGCCGGTATAATTTTTGCTGTGCATACCTCCAGAGCTGAAGAGAAACATCTAGTCCATAGTCATGGGCTCTAGGTTGCATGGGCTCAGAAACTGTGGTTCCTGGGCTCTTGAGCACAGATTCAATAGTGTTGCATGGGCTTCGTTGCTCCGCAGTATATGGAATCTTTCAGAACCAGGGACCGAACCCACATCTTCTGCATTGAAAGGGAAATTCTTTCCCACTGAGCCACCAGGGAAACTCTGGAGTTACTTTCTAATTTCTCTTTCATACTTTTGATTGTTAGTGTCTAGAATGGGACTGATTATTCCATGTTGATTTTGTATTCTGATTCTTGTTGCATTGATATGTTAGTTGATATATTTTTGACCTAGTCTTCAGGATTTTCTATACAGATTGTCACGTCATCTACAAACAGTGGCAATTTTACTTCTTCCTTTCCAGTTTCTTTCTTTCTCTTGCCTAATTGCTCTGGCTGATATTTTTGATACTATATTGAGTAATAGTGGTAAGGAGGGCACCCTTTTCTTGCTCTGATCTTAGAGGAAAGTTTTTAGATTTGCATCATTGAATATGGTGTTGGATGTGTAGTTTTCATCTATGTCCTTTTTCACATCCAGGTTCATTCCTTCTATATTTAATTGCTGGAGAGTTATTATTATGAACGTGTGTAGAATTTTAACAGATGGCTTTTTTCTGAATCTGTTGAGTTTATGCTATGATTTCTATCCTTCATTCTGTTAATGCAGTGTGTAGCATTTATTAAGATTTGTATGATTCATCATCCTTGCATCCCAGGGTGCATCTCACATGATCTTGATGTAGATTCTTTGAATGTGCTGATGAATTTGGTTTGCCAATATTTTTGAGACTATCTGCATGTACATTTCTTAGGGATATTGGTGTGTAACTTTTTTTTTTGTATTGGCCTCTTCAGCTATTGTGTCAGACTAAGGTTGGCCTCATGATGATTTTGGCAGAATTCACTTGTCTTCACCTTTTAGGAAGGGTTATCACTAATTTTTGTTCAGCAGAATTCACTAATTCTACTAAATGTTGAGTAGAATTCAATAATGAAGCCACCTAGTCCTGGGTTTTTATGTGTGTGTGTAAGGGTGGGTGTAGAATTTCATTATGGACTCAGTCTCCTTCAGTCAGTTCCGTCACTTAGTTGCATCTGACTCTGTGACCCCATGGACTGTAGCACGTCAGACTTCCTTGTCCATCACCAACTGGCAGAGCTTACTCAAACTCATGTCCATTGAGTAGATGATGCCATCCAACCATCTCATCCTCTGTCATCCCTTTCTCCTCCCACCTTCAATCTTTCCCAGCATCAGGGTCTTTTCAAATGAGTCAGTTCTTCGCATCAGGTGGCCAAAGTATTGGAGTTTTAGCTTCAGCATCAGTCCTTCCAGTGACTATTCACGACCTATTTCCTTTAGCATGGACNTCCCTTCCTCCTCCCACCTTCAATCTTTCCCAGCATCAGGGTCTTTTCAAATGAGTCAGTTCTTCGCATCAGGTGGCCAAAGTATTGGAGTTTTAGCTTCAGCATCAGTCCTTCCAGTGACTATTCACGACCTATTTCCTTTAGCATGGACTGGTTGGATCTTCTTGTTGTCCAAGGGACTCTCAAGAGTCTCATCCAACACCACAGTTTAAAAGCATCAATTCTTCGGCACTCAGGTTTCTTTACAGTCCAACTCTCACATCCATACATGACTTCTGAAAAAACCATAGCTTTGACTAGACGGACCTTCACTGGCAAAGTAGTGTCTCTGCTTTTTAATATGCTGTCTAGGTTGGTCATAACTTTCCTTCCAAGGAGCAAGCATCTTTTAATTTCATGACTACACTCACCATCTGCAGTGATTCTGGAGTCCCCCAAAATAAAGTCTGTCACTGTTTCCATTGTTTCCCCACCTATTTGGCATGAAGTGATGGAACCAGATGCCATGATCTTAGTTTGCTGAATGTTGAGCTTTAAGCCAACTTTTTCACTCTCCTCTTTCACTTTCAAGAGGCTCTTTAGTTCTTCTTCACTTTCTACCATAAGGGTGGTGTCATCTACACATCTGAGGTTATTGATATTTCTCCCAGCAATCTTGATTCCAGCTTGTGCTTCATCCAGACCAGCGTTTACCATGATGTATTCCACATATAAGTTGACAATATATAGCCTTGATGTAATCCTTTCCCAATTTGGAACAAGTCTGTTGTTCCCTGTCCTGTTCTAACTGTTGCTTCTAGACCTGCATGCAGATTTCTCAGGAGGCAGGTCAGGTGGTCTGGTATTCCAATCCCTTTAGGAATTTTCCTTAGCAGATTTCAATTGATTCAGATGTTCTATTTCTTCATGATTCCAGTCTTGGTAGATTTTATGCTTGTAGCACAGTGACATTTTCTTCTAGGTTATTTATTTTTTGGCATTTATTATTCATATTGGGTTTCCCTGGTAATTCAGCTGGCAAAGAATCTGCCTGCAATGCAGGAGACCCTGATTCATTCAATTCCTGTGTCAGGAAGAGCACCTAGAGAAGGGATAGGCAACCCAGTGCAGTATTCTTGGGCTTCCCTGGTGGCTCATACAGTACAGAATCCGCCGGCAATGCAGGAGACCTGAGTTTGATCCCTGAGTTGAGAAGATCCCCGGAGGAGGGCATGGCAATCACTCCAGTATGCTTGCCTGGAGAATCCCCATGGACAGAGGAACCCAGCAGGCTGCAGTCCATGGAGTTGCAAAGACTTGGACACGACTGAGTGACTAAGCATGAATGCATAGTTCATCTTAGTCTACTATGGTCCATTGTATTTATGCTTTATCAATTGTATTGTTTCTTTCATTTCTGATTTTATTTATTTGCATATCTCTTCTTGTATTAGTCAGTCTAGCTGAGAGTTTGTAAATTTTGCATATTTTTGAAAAAACAAAATCTCTTGTTTCACTGATTTTTCTATTGTTTTTCTAGTCTCTATTTTTCTTTTATTTCGGTCCTGAACATGAATATGTATGCATGTTCAGTCTGCCAGGTTTAGATAATGACAGGGAAGACCCTTATAAAAGCAAACCCCTATGAAACCAGGACTAAGGTCAAGAAACAGACCATTGTCAGCCTTCCAGAATACAGCCACCAAGTTTACTCCCGATCACAACCCATACCCTCCCCTATGGATCTTGACTGTATGATAACCAGTTCAGTGCTTTATAAAAAACAGGACCTTACAACTTTTGTATGCATTCCTAAGCAATACAGTTTATTTGAAGTTGTATCAGTGGAATCATACTCCATGCCCCCTTTTATGGCCTACTTCTTTCACTCTATCATATTTGTTTGAGAGACTCATCCATCTTGTTCCTAGCAGCCTTAGATCTTTTATCTCCATCATTGGCTAGCATTCCAATGCATGATTTTAGCAAAGCAATTATGATTATACTATTCTACATATTCAAACACTGGGCTGCTTTTAGCTTTTTCTTATGAACAATGGTGCAATGAACATTCTTGGGCGTTTTTCATGGGACTCATGTTTAAAAGTCTCTTGGGTATACATGCAAGAACAGAATCACTGGCACATAGTTATACATATCTTCACCTTTTCTGCATGGTGACAAAATATTTTCTGTAGTGGCTGTAACAACTTACAATCGCAGCTGCGCAGCATAAAGAGTTTCTCTGCCTGCACATCTTCATCTACACCAAGTGTTGCGAGAATTTAACTTACTTGCTTAGGACTACTATTGTTTTCACACATTCTCACATTTATGAACCTTTTAGACATTCTCTTCTATGAAAAGCCTCCTCACGTACAACTCTTTCACAATTTTTCTATTCTATTTTCCATCTTGTTCTTACTGATTCAGTGAGTTATTTATGTTTTCAATACCAGTCCATCAGTGGTTATATGTGTGGCTAAAATAATCTTTCGCTTTGTTGTTTGTATTTTCTCTTTTGTGCTGTGCTTTGTGAAAACTTTAATTAAGACATACTTAATTATATAATATACTTAATGATAACATAGTCAAAATTTATCATTCTTCTGCTTATGGCTAGTGCTTTTATGTTTCTAGAAATCTGTCCCTGCCTTGGGACCATGAAACTATTCTCTATCTTGTCTTCTGGAATATTTATGGTTTTGCCTCTCACAGTTAGGTCATAATCCAGCTACAAGTGATGTGTGTGTATAATGTTGAGTAAGGTTTCTTTCTGTTTTTATATTTTATCCTATGAACAGCTATCTAAACTTTTATTGATTCTCCCAATTTCAGTGAACCACTTATTGAAAAATCTGCCCTTTTCCTACAGATTTGCAGTGCCACATGTGTCATAAATCAAACATCTACTTATGTAAGGGCTAGTTTGTGTACTCTCTATTAAGTCCCATGGTCCAATTTATCTGTCTATTTAAAATATCACATATCAGTATTCATCACTACAAATCTAAAGCCAATTATGATATGAACTCTACTTTGTTCTTCAAGAATGTATAGGTTATTTTTGGCCTCTCTCGAATCCATTTCAATTATCAATTCATCAGAAAAAGTTCAACCAAAATCCTTTCTAGGGTTCTAATTAGGATTGCATTGCACTTTTGGATTTGACTTCTTGTCTATAATATAGAATGTGATTGAATGGATATGGTGTACCTTTCCTTTTAATAAAAACTTTTTTAAGATGTCCCATAATATTTGTTTTTTTTCCCCCCCATAAGAGAGCATTTTATCCTAGGCCCTTCATATTTTGCAAATAGTGCCTTGAAATTTTCATTTTGTAAATCTGTTGCTGTTTTAAATAGAATAAAACTGGCTTCTGTATGTTAATATTTTATCCTGTGAACAGCTACCTAAACTTTTGTGGATTCTACCAATTTCTCTTTAAATACCTGTAGAATTTAGTGTACAGAATCATATCATCTGCAAATGTGTCTTACTTCTTTTCCGAGCACTTTGTTCCTTCTATTCCCACCTACTATATTTTCTGGGTGATAGTGGACATTCTTACTTGATGCAGCTCTCACAAGGAAGCTTTCAGTAATTCCAAGAATGATATTTGCTGTAGGTGTTGTGTTCTGTAGCAATCTTGATCCAATCAGGAGATGGAAAGTACACAGTGGTCAGGGGAAATTTAACATGATGTTTAAACATAAAGGATTATTAAATATGACACATGTAGAATATATAGGATACAGTAAAACTCCATATGGCATCCTGGGTTTAAGAAGCATACCCAAAGAAAGACAAACTTGGAATGGGGGTTACCCCTCAAGCTTGGAGATCACATTTCATTGGAGGAGATGTAGGAGAACCTTCTGAAGGCAGAGAAGTTTGCTAATTTACCAGCACCAGAGCCAGTCTGCAGAACCAGAGCTGGTCTACAGTTGAAGGATAAGTAGGAAGGAATCTTCTGGGGCACATCGCTGTGGAAAGGCCACAGCTGGTGGCTGGCATGTGGACATGTAGTAGGAACAGGGGACTTGGTGGAGTTGGAGGCCTGGAGCTGGCAATGTCCTATACGTAGGATCAGGTGGGCCTTGAGGTTGTGAGAGCTGAGCTTTGGGATAAGTACAGCAGATAAACCTAGTGGTGGGGTAAGGTGGGGGAATGAGTGAAATTAAGTAGGGGGAATCTGCGGGTAGGTGGCTTGGAGCACAAGATATTCATATGAAGAGGGCCACAGAAAGCCAAAGACCAGGCTACACTGGTTCTGCACAGCCAACAAGGACAGTTGTTCTGGGCACGTGCTTGGAGCAGAACACCTAGGCTATTGTTACACTCACACTTCTGACAGCCAGAAGTCCTGGAGAACTACTTCCTCCTTCAATATCCATCCAGTATCTTCTAACTGAGAAAATGGAACATCATAATCACTCTGAAGTAGAGATTCTTAAAGTAATCCATCCATTATCACAGAGCTTATCTTAAAGGGTAAATTTAGAACAGGGAGGCAATGCATTAATCATTGGCTTCATATCCTTTATCAGTTTAGGTGAGTCTCTTCTATTGTTATATTGTTACATGAATCATAGGCACCCTGTTGTTCAGTCACTAAGTCGTGTGACTCTGTGCAGCCCATAGACTATAGTGCACGAAGTTTTCCTGTCCTTCACTAACTCCCAGAATTCGCTCAAGCTCATGTCTATTGAGTCAATGATGTTATCTAACTGTCTCATCCTCTGTGGCCCCCTTCTCCTCCTGCCCTCAATCTTTCCCAGTATCAGTCTTTTCCAATGAGTCAGCTCTTCCCATCAGATGGCCAAAGTATTAGAGCTTCAGCCTCAGCATCAGTCTCACCAATGAATATTCAGGTTGATTTCCCTTAGGATTGACTGGTTTGATCTTATTATCTAAAAGACTCTCAAGAGTCTTCCCCATCACCACAATTTGAAAGTATCAATTCTTTGGCACTCAGACTTCTTGTTGGTTCAATTCCCACATCCGTACATGACTACTGGAAAAACTATAGCTTTAACTATACGGAACTTTATCAGAAAAGTGACGTCTTCTTTTTACATGCTGTCTAAAATAGGCACCCTCTCTATCATCGTATTGTTTCTCTGGTGAATTAATGATTGAAGCAGCAGGACTGCCCACATCCAGAGTTTTAATAGACCACTTATAATTCTTGTTGGACCCAGGGCTCCTTGGCCTGAAGTGAGTTTTGCTGCAAAACCCAGGCTTTTTCACAAAGTGGGTGTCATGGGGGTAAGGCAGAGACACTGTGACCTCTGCATTCTAGTCCTACCCAGGGCTTGCCTACGCTACCTGCAAGAAGAGACTAGGTGTATAGTAAGATTGCCTCTTACACCATGAGTGTGAATAGCACATGTTCCCCTCAGGAATAGACTAGTTTATACCTGAAATGTTGCTCTACTCTCTTGATAGCTGTACCTGAAATAAACAAGGAGAAAAGATACTTGGATTTCACTTAAAGCCATGCTCATCAGAGCCCTGTCCATGGAGGAGCAAGGCAAAAGATGCCTGTGTGCTAACAGATGTATGTATTTCCCAAGTTTGCAACTTGGAGTACTTTAACTTTACTTTTCTCACTTGCCTTTGGGCTCAAAAATGGACAAAAATTGATGAGGGGAAATGACCCATAATTTTGCCATTCTTAAATGACAGGTTATCCGTTCTTTAGTGATTGAACTGGCATTTTACACATGGAATGAGAGAAAATTTAATTTTAAAGAAAAAAAAAACTTTATTTTTTTGGTACATCTATATTCAATAGATAGAATAAGATCCCACTAAATCCAAAGGGGAGAAAATACTGTTATAGTTGCTCATTCTTAGAATATTGTACTGTCTTCCTAGTACACCCAATGTATAAAGCATATTCATCTCTTCTGTTCAGAAGTCACATAAGACATATTAATCCATAGCCTTATGTTCTCACACAGGCCTGGGCTGGCTTCCTATCCCAAGCACCCTGAGAGCTTGTACAGGAGGAACTGAATATGAATAGGTTTCTCTTTTAAAAGCTGTTGGACCTGCTGCCTGTGCTCTCTTAACCACCAGGCATGCAATGATGAGATACAAATGTGAAATCTGAAACTTGCTTACTAACAAAAGGGGAAACTCTCTAAGGCTGCCACAAGGGAAGTTTTTACCACTGGAAATCCAAATAGGCACTCTCACTTGGTAGAAATCACTGAGAACCAGGTTTTGTGGAGATATACAGTTCTAGTCTGTAGTTTCTGAATGTGGGCTGTGTAGCTGCAGCTGTTGTATCTCTTGCTGCTGGAGGAAGGTGAATTTGTGAGTTCCCCACAAAACATAGTCACAGAAAGTTAACCCAAATGATCATATGGATTACAGCTTCATGTAACTCAATGAAGCTATGAACCATATCATGCAGGGCAACCCAAGATGGATGGGTCATGGTGGAGAGTTGTGACAAAATATGGTCCACTGGAGAAGGGAATGGCCAACCACATCAACATTCTTGCTTCAAGAACCCCGTGAAAAGTATAAAAGTCAAGAATATATGACACCAGAAGATGAGCCTCCCAGGTCAGTAGGGTCCAATATGTTACTGGGGAAGAGCTCCAAAAAAAAAATGAAGAGGCTGGGCCAAGTAGGAATGACATGGTTGTGGAAGTGTCTGGTGGTGAATGTAAATTCCAATGCTGTAAAGAACAATATTGCATAAGAACTTGGAATGTTAGGTCCATGAATCAAGGCAAATTGGACGTGGTCAAAGAGGAAATGGCAAAAGTGAACACTACACTGACATTTTAGGACTCAATGAACTAAAATGGAGAGGGATGGGTGAATTTAACTGAGATGACCATTATATCTACTACTGTGGGCAAGATTCCATTTGAAGAAATGGAGTAGCCCTCATAGTCAACAAAATAGCCTGAAATACAATATTTGGGTGCATTCTCAAAAGCAACAGCATAATCATGCTTCGTTTCCAAGGCAAACCATTCAACCTCACAGTAATCCAAATCTATGCCCCAACCACTAATGCCAAAGAAGACAAAATCAAACAGTTCTATGAAAAACTACAAGACCTTGGAAAACTAGCACCAAAAAGACGTCCTTTTAATCTTAGAGGATTAGAATGCAAAAGTAGGAAGTCAAGCAAGACCTTGAGTAACAGGTAAGTTTGGGCTTGGAGTACAAAATGAAGCAGGATAAAGGCTAACAGAGTTTTGCCAAGAGAACACACTGGCCATAGCAAACACCCTCTTATAACAACACAAGAGATGACTATGGACATTAGAAGATAGTCAATACAGAATCAGGTTGATTATATTCTTTGCAGCCAAAGATAGAGAAGCTCTATAGAGTCAGAAAAAACAAGACCTGGAGCTGACTGTGGCTCAGATCATGCACTCCTTATTGGAAAGTTCAGGATTAAATTGAAGACAGTAGGGGAAACCACTAGACCATTCAGGTATGACCTAATAAAAAGCCCTTATGTTTATTCAGTGGAGGTGACAAATAGATTCAAGAGAGTAGACCTGGTAGACAGAGTACATGAATAACTGTGGATGGAGGTTCATAATATTGTACAGGAGGCAGAGACCAAAACCATCCCAAAGTGAAAGAAATGCAGGAAAGCAAAATGGTTGTCTGAGAAAGCCTTACAAATAATGGGGGGAAAAAGAAGTGAAAGGCAAAGGAGAAAGGGAAAGCTATACCCAACTGAATGCAGAGTTCCAAAGAATAGAAAAAAGAGATAAGAAAGCCCTCTTAAGTGAACAATGCAAAGAAATAGAGGGACTAAGCGCAGGCGGCTGCGGGCCGGCTCACTAAGTGCAGGCGGCTGCGGGCCGGCTCAGTAAGCACAGGCGGCTGCAGGCCGGCTCACTAAGCGCGACCGAGAGGAACCACCCCGCGTCCGAGGACAGGAGCAGCAGCAGGGAGGAGCCACCCCACGTCCAAGAGACAGCGGCTGAGAGTCCCGGGCTGTGACAGCGCGGGAATGGCTGAGAGGAGCCACCCCACTTCCGAGGTCAGGGGCGGTGGCCGAGAGTGCCAGGCTGCGACAGTGCAGGAATAGCTGGGAGGAGCCACACCGTGTCTGAGGTCAGGGTTGGGGGCTGGGAAGAACCACCCTGTGCCGGAGGCCAAGGTCGGGGGTGGGAGGAGCCACCCCGCCTCCGAGGCCAGGGTCTGGGGCCGGGAGGGCCACCCTACGTCTGAGGCCAGGGTCGGGGCCTGGGAAGAGCCACTGATTGACTAGCACTCAGCACGGGTGGCTGCAACGTCCAGTGCACTCAGCCTGCCCGAGAGGAGTTACCCCACGTCCCCANCCAGGCTCCTCCATCCATGGGATTTTCCAGGCAAGAGTACTGGAGTGAGGTGCCATTGCCTTCTCCACCAATATAGTATACTAACACATATATATGGAACTTAGAAAGATAGTAATGATAACCCTGTATGCGAGACAGCAAAAGAGACACAGATGTATAGAACGTCTTTTGGACTCTGTGGGAGAGGGCAAGGGTGAGATGACTTGGGAGAATGGCATTGAAACATGTATAATATCATATGTGAAATGGATCACCAGTCCAGGTTCGATGCACGATACAGAGTGCTCGGGGCTGGTGCACTAGGATGACTCAGAGGGATGGGATGGGGAGAGAGGTGGGAGTGGGTTCAGAATGGGGAACACTNTTGGACTCTGTGGGAGAGGGCAAGGGTGAGATGACTTGGGAGAATGGCATTGAAACATGTATAATATCATATGTGAAATGGATCACCAGTCCAGGTTCGATGCACGATACAGAGTGCTCGGGGCTGGTGCACTAGGATGACTCAGAGGGATGGGATGGGGAGAGAGGTGGGAGTGGGTTCAGAATGGGGAACACTGTACACCCGTGGCAGATTCATGTCAATGTATGGCAAAACCAATACAATATTGTAAAGTAATTAGCCTCCGATTAAATAAATAAATGAAAGAAAGAAACCTGTATGCAGGTCAAGAAGCAACGATTAGAACCACACATGGAACAATGATGACTTCTTCAAAATCAGGAAAGGATTGTCACCCTGCTTATTTAACTTATATACGTGACTTAGCAGCAGCAGCAGCAGCAGCAGCAGCAGCAGCAGCAGAGTACATCATGCATTTAATGCCAGCCTGGATGTATCATGAGCTGGAATCAAGACTGCCAGAAGAAATATCAGCAACCTCAGATATGCAGAAGATACCAGTCTAATTGTAGAAAGCATGAACTAAAATAACTAAAGAGCATCTTGATTAGGGTGAAAGTTGGCTTAAAACTCAACCATCAATATACTAAGATCATGGCATCTGATCCCATCTTGCACTTCATGGCAAATAGATGGGGAAAAATTGGAAACAGTGGTAGATTTTATTTTCTTGAGCTCCAAAATTACTGCAGACTTTGACTGCAGCCATGATATTAAAGACACTTGTTCCTTGGAAGAAAGGCTATGACAAACCTAGACAGGGTATTTAAAAGCAGAGACAACAATTTGCCAACAAATATCCATATAATGAAAGCTATGGTTTTTCCAGTAGTCATGTATGGATATGAGAGTTGGACCATAAGGAAGACTGAGCACTGAAGAATTGATGCTTTCAAATTTTGGTGCTGGAGAAGACTCTTGAGAGTCTCTTGGACAGCAAGGAGATCAAGGCAGTCAATCCTAAAGAAAATCAGCTTTGAATATGCATTGGAAGGACTGATGCTGAAGCTCCAACACTTTGACCACCTGATGTGAAGAGCCGATTCACTGGAAAAGTCCCTGATCCTGGGAAAGATTGAGAGCAAGAGGAGAAAGGAGTAACAGAGAATGAAATGTTTGGTTGGCATCACCAACTCAATGGACGAGTTTGAGGAATGCTCAAACTCATGAATTTGGGCAAACTCTACAAGATAGTGAAGTACAGGGAAGCCTGGCATGCTGCAGTAAATTAGGTCACAAAGAGTCAGACATGACTTAGGGACTGAACAACATGAGGAATAGGCTGGGAGGAACCTAGTCAACTAGAATTACCCTTGCCCTGTCACTCCTGAACCCCAGCAAAAGAGTGACAGTCCCCCTGTTGTGTCAACAGGAGAAAGCTACAGTCTTATTTGCTGTGTCTCTCACTTCAACCTGCTGTGCTCTGGCAGAGGATGCAGAGCAAGAATGCTGAAAGTTCATGTAGCTGTTTCTCCCTGGTTCTACTGAGAGAAGAGGGGACTGGGCCAGGGTAAACTCTGTGTTTACTCTTGGGGACCAGCTAGCTATGCTTTGTGTGAACTTAACATAGCACCACAGAAACCTCCCCATGTCCTGAATTTGCTCCTCAGAATATATTAATAATACAATTTCTAAGGATGCGTAGTCTTCCTTACATAAGCTCCACTTTTCCCCCAGGAATTATATGGGTGAGAGAGTTTTCATTCACTCTCCCTTTCTTCTCATTACAAACACCCCGAACCACACTCAGGGATTGCATGGCCACGCCAAGACTTGGCCCAGGCCCAGATTCTCTGCTATTTGCAATTTTGGTGCACTCTGACTGGCTCAGGGGAATTTGACCTCAAGGAAAGAACTCCCGGGGCCAATCCTCTCCCTCGAGAAGGTCTCTCTCGGAACAGAAAATGAACCAAGGACTGATGACTTGAGCCCTCCTCTGGAAAATATTTTCACTGTCTGCCAACAGAGGGCATGGCTGATAGGGTCTATTTGCTCAGCAGGGAACTTTGCATAACTTGACCTTCTGCCTTCCATAGCTGCTGGAAGTTTAACCTCCTTCATATCCTGATGATGTTTTAACTTCTCAGAAGGATACATGCTATATTTCATTCATGATCTGGTGACCATAGAAACCACCATCTATCCACGTTTATTTTCAACTTCTTCATTTCACCATGGTTCTCACCTCCCTCCTCCCTCTTCTAGGAGTTTGTTTCCCAGGGCCCCATGCCACATTTAGACAACCTCACATGGGTCTGGGCTTTGGCTTTGAGTTCTCTGTGAGATAACTCAAAGGGCTTAGCACAGTGGACAGGGCCTAGAGTTAAAAGTTTCACAAGTGAGACGGCTACTTTGGTCAAAAGAAAACCTTTTCTTTGCAGCCTGCACAGCAGGAGCTATTGGTTTTTACATCATTTATCCCACACATGCAGATGCAACATGCTTCTTTAAAAGCCTAGTGGACTCATATAGTGAAACTCTAAAATAATATATGACAATTTTACTGAGGTTACATCTGCCACTGACCATCTTGACACAATAGGGTCAAACCTATCTGATCATATACAGGTGTACCTTGGAGGTATTGCAAGTTCAGTTTCAGATTACCACAATAAAACAAATACCAGTAAACTAAATCAATGAATTTGTTGGTTTCCTAGTGCTTATAAAAGTTATGCTTACACTATACTGTTGTCTATTCAGTTTAAAAATGTACATACCTTAAATAAGAATATTAATACTTTATTGCTAAAACATATTTTAGAAGCTTTTATTCTTCCTCAGCATCTCCTAAACTCTCCAGGCCCAGGCCAACGATTGTTTCCAACTACTGCTAAGTTTTACCTCAGCCTGTTTTGCACATGACTTATCTTCCAGAAAGGAAGCAAATTCCCCAAAGTCTACTGTGGGCTGGTATGCAACCTTAGACTGGGATCTTGAAATATGAAGAGGTATTGGGAAAAAGAACTGAGGACAGGAATTGGTCGAAACTTTTTGGTGACAGAACAGTCTGTACAACCCAGTTTGTACATTTGAGTACTTGACTTACCAAGTGAAATTTGTAGTAACTGCTCATCGCTTTTTCATTTTCCCAACAGCAGGTCCCGAGTCCAGAGTGTTCCTTAAATTTAAGATTTCTGATACACAATTATGCCTAGAAGTGGTTCACATCAGAATTAGACAGGCTCCTAGACTGGCAAACTGAAAAGAAGGACAATATTTGAGATGCACATTACTAATAGTAAAGAGAAAAGTATATGTGTAGAATACAAAGAAATAGTCGCAAAATATGACCGAGAATGAAAAAACAACATCATATTAATATAAATAGAAAAAATAATCTTGAATATTTAAACTTAGTATTCACTTTAAAGAAAGGCTATTTGGCTAATAAGTTGGCAAGCACTTTTCAGACCTTAAATTATTTGAGGATTCTTCCACTCCAAACATGCTTTTCCCTTCCTTAAATTAGAAAATAAATCCATGTTTAAATTTTCCTGAACCCCTTACCACAATCAAAGCAGTTACCATACCCGTCACCTCCAAAAACATTTTTCCCCCTTTGTACTACTTTCCTCTCTACTTAGCCCATCCCTATCCCTATGCAACCATTGATCTGCTTTCTTTCACTATTATCTTCATTTCACTAAATGTCCTTTGCATTTTGTTGAGTTTTACATAAATGCAATAATATACTATAGTCTCTATTTTTTTGTTTTTAACTCAGCATTATTTTGAGATTTTCTTCTAATGCTGTTATTTAGAACAATGTTATTTCTTATTATTGTTGTATGATGTTTCATCATATGACTAGTTGGGCTGTTTTCAACTTTTAATACTACAAATAAGTTGCTATGGATATTCATGTACAAGTCTTTGAGAGGCTTATGCTTTCATTTCACTTAGATAAAATCTTAACAGCAGCACTATGTTAACTGTATGTTTAACATTTTAAGAAACCACCAAACTGTTTCCAAATATCACAGAGGCTTCATATGATGAGTCATTTTTCATTTGAACCATTCTAATAGGTGCATTGTGATATATCATTTTAGTTTTAATGACTATCTCCTCATTGCTTATAATGTTGATTATCTTTTCATGAGCATCTTAATTGCTACCCATTTATCTCATTTGGTGAAGTGTCTGTTCAAATACTTTCCCATTATACTTGTTTAGTTTGTTTACTTGTTACTGATTTTTAGCAGTTTTTAATATATTCTAATTACAAGACCTTTGAGGGTTATATATTTGCAGCTATTATCTCCCATTCTGTGTTTTACCTTTCATTTTCCTAATAGTGTCCTTATTAGAATGAATTATTTTAATTTGGATAATATTCTATTTATTGATTTTGTCCATTTTACTTCATAGTTTTGGCTACTTATTTATTTTTGTCCAATCCAATTTCCCTTACATTTTTTTCTTATCATTTCTTCTAGAAATGTCATGGTGTTAGCTCTTAAATTTAAGTCTAATGTTAATTTCTACTTTTTATCCTTTATTTTATTATTGTGGCATATTACATTTATTGATTTGTATATATTGATACATCATTGCATCCCAGAGTGTATCTAAATTTGTTTTAGGTTGTGCTTATTTTTATTTTATTTATTTATTAATTGAAGGATAATTGATTTACAATATTGTGTTGTTTTCTGCCATACACCAACATCAATCAGCCATAGGTATACACATGGCCCCTCCCACCTGAACCTCCCTCTCACCTCCCATTCCATTGCTTTCTCAGTAATGTTTTGTTCAATTTCCACATATTTGTGATTTTTTAGTTTTTTTCCTGTTATTAATTTATGTTTAGTTTCATACCATTGGAGTCAGGAAAGATACTTGATCAATACTTGATTCAATCTTCTTGAATTTGTAAAGATTTCTTTTGTGCCAAACATAGTATTCATTTAGAGACTATTTCATGAGCTCTTAAGAATATGAACCATTGCTTTGGATGGCAAGTTCTTCATATATCTGTTAGGTTCATTTGATCTAAGTTGTTCAGGTCTAATGTTTCTTTTTTTTTATGGAACAAATGTTACAAACTTTATTAGAGCACAAGACTTATGATACATTCTGAATAAAACAAAGGCACAACATAAATGG
>SJYA01003232.1:0-14775 GCA_006410615.1 Neotragus moschatus
AAAAACTGGAAATGTGAAAACTGCACAAGAAATAAAGCATTACTGATGATCGTCTGACTATTAACGTTTTCATATCTTCATCACATTCAGATCTTCAGAATTTGATTGAGAATTAGACTTGATGAAAATAATGGCAAAAAAGGCCATGTGATGAGGTTTCTTGGCCTTTTAATTTCCCTGGGCAATGTTTTTAAAGATTTATATACTCATGTTCTATAACTGTCCAGTGACCACTTGCTTTCCTTTCATGATGCAAATCCTATGAAGAGGTCATTAGACATCTAACTTCTCACAGAATATTCACTAAACTTTTTCATATCAGCACATGATGAAATCCAAATATTTCCTTTAATCTTTACAATATCCTCATAAGAAGAGAGGGATACTCACTGTGGTAAGGAAACAAAACAAAACCCTCCCTCATACCTCATACACTCCATTCTTGAGGCCCCAAAAGGCCTGAAATGATAGTGCAAGGTCCATGCGGTGTGTCAAAGGTGGTCTTGACCTTGTGTCTCGGGAACAATCTCCAGGAAAATTTGGAACAGCAATAATATTAACAACAGTAATGACAACAGCTAGAATTGACTTGGAACGTACCATATGGCACGTACTGTCCTGACAATTTCCCATGGCTTAACATGGTCAGTGGGCTACACTGCCCCATGAAGTAGTTAAATTTACTCGAAACCAATGTTTCCATGTGGTTAAAAGAGGAATGAGGCGCAGAGGCGCTACTTAACTTGTTCAGGGTCGCCCAGCAGTAAAGGAGCCACAGGTCTGGACGCACTGTGGAAAACTCTGGGTGTTCTGTATTTATTCAGTCAAGGGTAAGATCCAACGGCCACAGCAAAATATGTAGAATAACAGCTACCACATAATAAAACTTGATCTTACATCACAGAAATGCACACTAAATAGAAATCTGATTTCTTCAGAAATCTTTCAGTGGAGGCTTGACAAGACTGGCATCAGGATGTTTTGTAGATACGATGGTCTTGAGAGCCTCCTCAGAACAGCAGACAGCATGTCCGTGAGTCTCCTAGACTGGAGGTCTTGGGTTTGTGCATCAGAGAAGGCAGGAAACCCCTGTCACATGCTCTCGATGGAGACGGTGCCTGGCAGTAGGCAAAATAAGACCATGCCTCTGCTGTGGTCGTGCCTAGACAAGCTGTCCATGTCAGTCAGAACTGAAGAATTGTTTTAAAAAGTGCAGATTCCATGATCTACACTCAGTGAATCTCACTCAGTGTGGCTACAACAGTGCCCTAGAATCTGTGAGATTGCACTATACTTGGGAAACTCTCAGGGACTTTATTAAACCCCTTTGGTAGTGAGACTGTCAGCAAAATAAGGAAAATAGAGACCGGAACACATATTAGAGAAAATATATAGATAATCAACAAAACCCAAAGCTGGCTCTTTCAAAAGGTCAATATGAATTGATAAGTTTCCACCCACAAGAATAAAAAAAAAAGATAACTAAAGACAAAATTTCCGAATATTAGGAAAGACATAGGTTACAGATTCCACATTTCCTAATCCAATCATTTCATCAAGGTGAATGGGACCAAATCCCAGCAATGTGATGAAACCACTGGTTTTCTTTCTCATTGTCCTCCAGCTTGCCCTTCCTGCCTCTCTCCTTTGCCCCAGTTCCTTTCTCCTTCTTCAGTCCTGCCCTCCATCAAGAGGAGCAATGTTATGAGGCATGATTCATGCCTCATAATCCCATGATTATAACTGATGTCTGCTGCTTGGCTGACATTCACTGTGGTTGCTATCATCCCCGTAGCTGGTACACTGAAGCTCTCTGTCTCTCAGGATGGACCAGAAGGTTTCACTCTAATTTTAAGTATAGGTAGAAGAGAAGGTACAGAGCACATGTTGGAGCCTTGAGTCCTTCATCTAAGAAATGCAGAAGACCACAAACTGTGAGAGAAACAGAAATAGTAGCACCAGGCCCCTATCAGTGAGAGCTTCATGCCAAACCCAGCACATCATGGGATTCCATGACATTCAGGAGCATGCCAAGTAGATTTCCAAGCCAGGACTGTTGCCTTTATTGTTCCTTCTGCCTGGAATGCTCTCCCCTTAGGTAACCCCGCCTGCTCGCTTACTTCCTCCAGATATCTACTTACTTGCTCTCTTTCAGGAAGTCTTTCCCTCATTATCTTGAATAAAATAATAACATCATCCCTACATACACCTTTTCCCCTGATCTAGCAATATCTTTCTTCATAGTGCCTGCCACCCTTGATTATTTACTGACCACCAAGTCTATGAAATGAGACTTGGCTGGTTTTGCCCTGTCCCAAACTCCTCCAGTAGTGCTCAGGTCTATGGCAGGTGCTCAGAAAACATTTGCTGAAGGACAGTCTGGAGCCAGGCCCTTCACACACATTGTTAACATGCACAGGTACCCTCCAAGATGGGCACTGGCCCCACTGTATTGATTATGAAACGAACTGAGATTACAGGAGACAAGTGATACACTCAACAACACACAGTCAGCATGTCAGGTTCCAGGCTTCAGAATCATATCCGCCAGTTTCCAATTCCTCAGTTCCCGGTCAGAGACCTCATAGCCAAGAGCAAGAGGTTTTATATCAAACACAAAGACTCCAAACAGCTCAGATAGATACCCAGAGACACCAAAAAGAGCTCACTGAATGTCTGCACAGAGAGCACACAACTCGAGTCTCAGNGATTATGAAACAAACTGAGATTACAGGAGACAAGTGATACACTCAACAACACACAGTCAGCATGTCAGGTTCCAGGCTTCAGAATCATATCCGCCAGTTTCCAATTCCTCAGTTCCCGGTCAGAGACCTCATAGCCAAGAGCAAGAGGTTTTATATCAAACACAAAGACTCCAAACAGCTCAGATAGATACCCAGAGACACCAAAAAGAGCTCACTGAATGTCTGCACAGAGAGCACACAACTCGAGTCTCAGACCCTCAAACACAACAGAGACCATAATCACACACACTGTGACAAAGACCCTCCAATCAGACCAAGTTTTCCAGACAGAAACAAATGAGAGCTGCACAGATAACTTCACATCATGGAGACTGACTCCAAAACCACTGAGACACTTAGCGACCTAATACAGAAACCCCTAAACAGAAAGACAAAAGTTTGAATAACTCAAGAACATCATAGAATCTTAAAGTTCCCAGACAAATGAAAAACTTGCAACCTGTGCCTAGATCCCCAAGCAGCTAATAGTATTCACCTTTAGACTGACCCATCCTTAAAGCAGCACAGAGGCATCACAACTTTGGACCCAGAATCAAAAGCTCAGTGATCTCACATTGTGGGGTGCAGACGACTACACAGAGATCTCACACCCAGGGACTGAAAAGCCAGCAAGCTCCAAAGATGCACATCCCGNTTCACCTTTAGACTGACCCATCCTTAAAGCAGCACAGAGGCATCACAACTTTGGACCCAGAATCAAAAGCTCAGTGATCTCACATTCTTGGAAGCAGACGACTACACAGAGATCTCACACCCAGGGACTGAAAAGCCAGTAACCTCCAAAGTTGCACATCCCGGTATACAGGCACACATCCTAGAGGCTTTGTACTATGGCTCACAAAATCCACTAAGATCAAATATCCCATCACTCACAACCCCGCCCAAAGGCTCATGGAGATCAAAGGTACCCAAACAGCATCTGTGTTGTCACACGTAGCAATACACAATCCCAAGCTGCCCGATACAGGTTATTCTCCAGGGAGAAACACCAAACTCAGGGACCTCTCCCTGGACATGAATTGCATGAATTTGTGTGTATGATCACACACTGCAACACGATCCAGACAGTGAAAGCTGAAGAAGACTGAAACGCCGTCACCATGCACAGCCAGCGACTGCGCCAAACCTCGCCACTAACCAGGGCAGCTATTAGACCCCTTCTGGAAAAGCAATAAAACTCGGAGGAAAACTGTATGCTCTGAAATGTCGCGCACCCCAACGCAGGCACAAGTGTATACAGGTGCCTCTCGCCCTCAGTTCCGGTTGTGTGACCACAGTGCCAACAATCACACGGTGGCCAATCATGGCCCAGAACGATACCCTCAGGCCATACCCAAACCGACAGCTAACGTCTAGCTCCTTAGTCATCCCGCTAACGAAGGGGTGGACTTGAAAAAGAGACGAAGAAAGGTTCCTCTTAATACCTGTGTCCACTGGGATTCCAAAGCAGTGGGAAGACGAAGAGGAGCGAATGGGGATGGACCCAGTGGCGCCATGAGTGCCGCCGCAGGGAACTGTGGTCCATGCCCGACGCGGTTAAGGGGACCCTCTCTCTGTTGTCAAACGCCCTCTCCCAATGGTACCTTTCAGAGTGGGTGGTCTTACCGCTGCCCCTCAGTGGTACATCCCAGGACAGAACTGTTTCATCTCGCGCGCCCCTTGCTGGTGAGATTGGGGAACAGCAGACGTAGATGCCTGTGGATCATTCCAGGAGGATCCACAAAGGGCAGAAGGTCAAGGTTAGGGTGAAAACCCCACAGATTGCAGCAATTTTGGACTCAGAAGAAAGTCTTTATAAGCTGAAGATTACATCTCTATGGGGATCACTGTCGTAACAGAGAACACTGAAAGCATNCAGCAGACGTAGATGCCTGTGGATCATTCCAGGAGGATCCACAAAGGGCAGAAGGTCAAGGTTAGGGTGAAAACCCCACAGATTGCAGCAATTTTGGACTCAGAAGAAAGTCTTTATAAGCTGAAGATTACATCTCTATGGGGATCACTGTCGTAACAGAGAACACTGAAAGCATTTTATCTATGCTGGGCATTGTGCTTGTTTGTGCTTTCCTGTTCAATACAGAATAGGTCTCATGGGGGAAAGACAGCCGCAGTCCCCCAAGGGACAGGATAGATAAAGCTTCCGACTGGGATCTGAACGCCTGGCGTGGAAAAGCCCTCTGTCGTTGACAGCAAGGAATACGTGGAAGAGACAACAGGACCTTCCATTCTGTTAGGAAAGGCGTCAAAGGGGAACCAAGGACACCACCACGTAGGTGAGATAAAGACTATGGCTTTGTCACCATCTTGTCATCCCTNGGAGGCCTGGCGTGCTGCGATTCATTGGGTCGCAAAGAGTCGGACATGACTGAGCGACTGAACTGAACTGAACTGAGGTCTCATGAAGAAAGCCAGCCATAATCTCCCAATGAGCAGGATAGATAAAGCTTCTGACTGGGATCTGAAGGCCTGGCGTGGGGAAGGCCTCTGTCGTTGACTGCGAGTAAAATGTGAAAAGGACTATAGGACCTTCCATTCTATTATAAAAGGTGTCAACTCCAAGGGAACCCAAGGACACCACCACGTAGGTGAGATAAAGACCACGGCTTCGTCACCATCTTGTCATCCCTGAAAATGTTCCCTAGCAGGATCCTCAGCCTGTCTAGCTATGCCTCTCTCAACAAGTTTAAATTTGTGTATTCATTCCATCATTCATTCATTCTCTCCAAAGTATGTGTCAAGCACAACTCTGCTTGTTAGGAAAGAGAAAATCCATCTTTTCCTCACGGAGCTTACATCCTGTTGGGATCATGTGTTCCCAAATGGAAGTAATTTATCAGGCGTTTGTAACTGCCATGATTCACCTTAAATCGGGATAGTGAAATAGAGACAGGGGATGATATCTAGAAAGAGTGGTCAGGGAAGGTCTAAGATTGTGATATTTGAGCAAAAGCCTAGACGAGCTATGCCTATCCGGGAGAAAAGAGTCCTAGACAGAGGTAAGGCCAGTGGAAAAGCTGGGGAGTAGAACCCTGTGTAGTGCGTATGAAATCAGTGAGGAGGGCAATGTGACAGGAGCAGCATGATGGAGGGACCGAGGAGACTGGGTGACAGAAGTGATGAGGGCCAGGCCCCTTAGGCCTCCTGGCCAATGGGAGGGTTTTGACTTGAACCACAGGAGGGTTCTTGTCAGAGAAGTGCCCAGGCTTCTTTCCGAGGCCCAGATCGCACATGATTGTTGAGGAGCTCTTGGTTTATTTGAAGAAAACCTCTTTCCCACCCCTTCTGCAGCTGAGCATGCCTTTCCTGGAATCCCATATACTCAAGGGGAATGCCTCCTACCACTCCCAGTGAACATTCATGTCAACTGATGATACCCTCAGGAGAGACAGGGCAAGGACCCTCTCGGTGTGAGTGAGGTCACATTCAGTCTTGCAAATGCAAAGAGGAATGATATAACAGGCACAGAAATGGCAGGGAGAAAGACAAAGATAGAGCGTCAGACACGGACGGAGAGACTACTTGTGGCACTAACAAAGTGTCCCCCCTTAGTTAGCACCCACCTACGGGCCCCCAGCCCTGCTACTGGATGATGTACAGTATATTTTGTCCACAGGAGAAATGAAGCCTCTCTCCAGGGACTGTGTCTAGGGAATGACTCAGTTGCCATGGCCTGATCCTTAATCACACTCCCTTGACATACATCAGGGTCCTCTGCCCATCAAGACAAGAATATGTTCCAATCATGGTGAGGCTCATACTGTACACAGAGTCCCTCAAAACCTATCCTGCCCAGACTGCCCTCTTGCTGAGCTCAGTGCTAATGAATGCTTTAATGGGGGAAAGAGAGGCATGGATCTCTGCATTTGTGGTGGAGCCTCATGCAAATTGGTGAATGTGAGGTTTCTCCCCACCTGCTTGGAGGCTCACCCCTGCACCTTCCACCACCACCTCCCCAGGGAATGTGAAGATTACTTTCCGTACATTAGGTAACAAGCTAGGTGTGTGATGGGGAGACACAGAGATGTATCCTGACAGTGAGTCCATCACAGGGTCCTTGTGGCCCTGTGCAAACACCCCCTCTACCACTACCTGGCCAGCATTGTGCTGAGTCTTCTCTGCCTCCTCCAAGGAGCCCCAGCTTACATCCAGTTCCTCCCCTCCTCATGAGCTGAGACCATCCATCTGCACTGGGCCTTGGGCTCCCGTCTGCAAATGGTGCCCTCTTTGTTGTGGGTTGGGCAGATTGACTGAGTGAGTATGTGTACACAGGTTTTCCACAGGGCCCTTATCAAGGGTGGTAGTCATGTCAGCAAGAGCAAGTGTTGTTCTTAACAGGATTATTACCATGGGCTTCTGTGAACTGCCCATTATTACCCTCTCTTAGGATGGGGGCTTTAGCTTTTATCTCTGTAGTGAAGCATGGTAGAAATCATAGCAAATGTGACATCACAGGCCTACTTCTAAGACCCATGAGAATGGGGTCCATCCAGCCTTCCTCTTAAGACTATTCTCATATACAGATACATGAACAGCTGAGAGGCCCAAATCTCTGGACAAAGACCCCCCAAATAGTTCCAAGACTTCTTGCCCTGTGACAGAGATCTGCCAGCAGTTCAAACTGCTCATCCTGGACACCAACCCAAAACAGTTCTAATAGGTCACACCTGAAAACACTCCAGCCAGGCAAAAATTCCAGCTATGCCCTCAGATGAATTAGGATCCCTAAGACAAACAACATTGCTCATAGCTCATTCTACAGGGTTAAGTTATAACCTCTGTGGTTGCTGAATGACACTGAATTCTGAAGGGATTCAAGGTGAAAAACAGGAAGAGGTCCACTGTGCTTTGGACTAACTGGCCTTTATTTAGTCACACACCTACCTCAGTGAAAGGTTCAGTGACCCCAGATTCTTGCATCTTCCCCCACACAGAAAAGCATAAACATGATTAACTTGCAATATCTGATTTCTGTGTTTCACAGTAATCTTTTACCAGTATTCATGCTTAATATTTTACCAGTATTCATGGTTTGACTGCATGTATTTCCTAGGCAAAAATCAGATTGACTTCACTGCTACCTCCTCAGAGCAGTTTTCTCAGAGCTACCGGAGTAACTGTGTCCTGGGCTATAGTCTCCAGAAGACCCCAAATCCAACTGAAACTCTCAACTATTCTATTCTATGCTTTTCTTTAAGTAGCCACTACCCTAGCTAACAGCTCCCCTTTAGCTCAGAGACTTCACACCCCTCACCCAGAGCCTACAGTCTGCAACTTGGGATGCAGAGCCCCACATCTTTCCCTCTGGGCCACTGTGTGGGCATTTGCACTCTCTGTTCAGCCAACCCCAAGGGAGGGAGGCCTCCAGTCTTGCAATTCCTGCAGCCCGCAGTCACCAGCATGTCATCCTGAGGAAGGCAGGTTCATTCCAGGGGCGTGGTGTGCCTTAGAGCTGAGGGGTTCTGAAATTGATTTCCCATGTCTGGGTCCTGAGAATGGCCCTAACCCCACCCTAGTCAACTCTGGTCAGGGTAACTTCCTATCCTGCCCCATGGGAGGTTCAGAATGAATGCCAGATCCACAGAAGAAGCCCCCGGGACTGGTCCACTCTATCATAGAACCTACTCTGAGCTACTGAATTCTGGAGATAGTAGTTTTCCCCTCACTGTGCCTATGACAACTCCCTTACCTCCTTCTTATCACATCTGTCGTTTTCCAGAGTCCTTCTCCTGGTGACAGCTGCCACAATTCCTCTCTCCCCAAATTCCCACCCCTCTCCTCCCCTTCCACCAGGTCTCCCCTCCCCCTTCAGGGGCCTCTTTAGCCCCGCCCCCAGCCCTACTCACAGTGTCTCACCCCATTTGTGTCCTCTCACCAAGCACCCACGCTACCTCAGAAGATCCCCTCAAGACCCTGCCTGCTCCCTGCATTCTGCAGGACACCTGTCTCCTGCCCATACACAGGGTCTGTCATAAAGTCCCTGTGAGGGCCGAACTGAAAAATCTGTTCAGGATCCAGAGAAAATCCAGACCCAGACCAGGAGCCCAGGGCAGTTCCTGTGGGGATGGAAGGAAAAGGAGAGGGTCTTTGAGAGGAGGATCTGGTCTTAGAGTCCTACAGGGGTGAAAAGGTTTTCTTCATGGGTCCTAGTGAGGATGGAGAGAAACAGCACCTTATAAGTGTTTATGCATATATGCTAAGTGTGTGCCAAGTTGCTTGAGTCTTGTCCGCTAGGTTTCTCTATCCATGGCATTCTCCAGGCAAAAATACAGGAATGGGTTGCCATTTCCTCCTCCAAGGGATCTTCCCGATCCAGGGATCAAACCTCTGTTTCCTGCATCTCTTGCAGGTGAGTTCCTTACCACTCATCTGCCTGGGTAGCCCCCAAATTTGTTGAGAGTTAATCTAATACTGTGTTCTCACCACACACACACACACACACACACACACTCTAACATAAAACAAAAGGGACACAGGGAAATTTCAGGAGGTGTTGGATATATCTATTAGTTTGTGGTGATGATATTATCATTGTTTGCATATGTCCAAACTCATCAAATTGTACACATTAAATACATACAATTTGTTGTATATCAATTGTACTTCAATAAGTGTGTTTAAAAAAGAGGAACAGAAAAATGTTATCCAAAAATTGATACTTACATAAAATGAGAAAATTTCTTGAAAAAATACTGAGAGCAAACTTCACTCAAAAAGTAATAAAGGTGAATATCTTTATATATCTATTAAGTAAGTTAATGTGTGTGCATGCTAAGGCACTTTCATTGTGTCTGACTCTTTGCAATTCTATAGATCACAGTTGGCCAGGCTGTTCTGTCCATGGGATTCTCCAGGTAAGAATACTGGAGTAGGCTGCCAGGGCCTCCTCCAGGGGATCTTCCTGACTCACGGATTGAACCCACCTCTCTCATGCATTGGCAGGCAGGTTCTTCACGTCTTGTGCCACCAGACAAGTCCCAAGGAAGTTTTTGCCTCATTTTATGAGGCCACTGTTACCTGATAACATACAGCCTTTTCGTACTCCTTTCCCAATTTTAAAGCAGTCACCTCTCTGGTTCTAACTTGCTTCTTGACCTGAATACAGGTTTCTCAGGAGACAGGTCAGGTAGTCTGGTACTCCCCTCTGTTTAAGAATTTTCTACAGTTTGCTGTGATCCATGAAGTCAGAGGTCTTAGCTTAGTCAATGAAGCAGAAATAGGTGTTTTTCTGGAATTCCCTTGCTTTCCCCAAGATCTAACAGAGGTTGGTAATTTGATCTTTGGTTTCTCTGCCTCTTCAAAACCTAATTTGTACATCTGGAAGTTCTTGGTTCATATACTGTTGAAGCCTATCCTGAAGGAGTTTACTAACCAGGAGGCTTCAGAAATTGGGTGCAAACTAAGTGGAGAAGCTTAAGAAATTGGAGGATGTGAAGGAAGCCTGATAAGAGAGACAAGAAAAGGAAGATCTACTTTCAATGTTGCTAGCAAGACGGGCAGGGGCTAGACCATGCCTCCAAGTCCTTGGGTAGGAGAGTAGCCTTTATCTAGAATGTCAGAGACAGATCTGCAACTGTAAGAGAGAGAGGGAGAGGGCAGGAAGTGGGAGACACACACCCTGAGTGGATGTGATAGACCAGTTAGAGGGGATTGACAAATGGAGGGAGGCTTTGGACTAGAGCAGATGTGGTGGAGGTGGGAAAAAGTAGATGCATTAGATGTTTACAAAGTAAAATGGACAGAACTCAGCAAGAATTTGGACTTGAGGTGAAGGAGAGGGAATCGTAAACGTGGTTAAGACCAAGTTTCTGTGTCCTGTCATAAGGGTACAAAGGTGTCATGGGGAATCCTGGAAGTTAGCCAGGTCTGGGAAGAATTCCAAAATAATATTTTTATGTTTTTGAGTTCATGGTCTAGATGGATACAATAACCAATATTTACACAATTAAAAATTCCTTTTCCTTTAACAAAAAGTATTGAGGTATAGCTTATATACATTAAAAGCCAACACTTTAAAGCATTACTGTTTCTAGAGTTTTTACAGATGTATACCGTGGTATAAATGCTACCACAATAAAAAGGTAGAAAAATTTCAGTTGTTCAAAAATACTCCCTTAGAGTATTTGCCATCAGACTCTTTCCTCCACTCCTATACTCTGGCAACCACAGATATATCTCTGCAAATAGTGCCTTTTCCAGAAATCCACTGACATGAAATCATATAATATGTAGCTTTCTGTGTCTGGTTTCTCTCTTTTGCACAGTTGAGACGCATCCTTGCCCCCCCTTTTTAATTACCATGTAGTATTCCTTTATGTGGGTATACTCTTTTGTTTTAACTTTCATCTGTATACCAGTTGTTGAATAGTTGGGTTGTGTCTAGGTTTGCCTATTAGGAAAACATGAGTGGAATATCTGAGTATAGGTCACTGTATGAGCATGTTTTCATTTCTCTTGGGTAAAACTGTCTAGGAGTAGAATTGCTGGGTCATAAACTTCATTTCTGGGGGGCTCCAAAATCACTGCAGATGGTGATTGCAGCCATGAAATTAAAAGATACTTGCACCTTGGAAGCAAAGCTATGACCAACCTAGACAGTTTATTAAAAAGCAGAGCCATTACTTTGCCAACAAAGGTCCGTCTAGTTAAAGCTATAGTTTTTCCAGTAGTCATGTATAGATGTGAGTTGGACTATAAAGAAAGCTGAGCACCAAAGAATTGATGCTTTTGGACTGTGGTGTTGGAGAAGACTCTTGAGAGTCCCTTGGACTGCAAGGAGATCCAGTCCATCCTAAAGGAAATCAGTTCTGAATATTCATTGGAAGGACTGATGCTGGAGCTGAAACTCCAATACTTTGACCACCTGATGCGAAGAACTGACTCATTGGAAAAGACCCTGATGCTGGGAAAGATTGAAGGCAGGAGAAGGGGACGACAAAGGATGAGATGGTTGGATGGCATCACCGACTCAATGGACATGAGCTTGAGTAAACTCCAGGAGTTGGTGGTAGATAGGGAGGCCTGGCCTGCTGCAGCCCATGGGTTCCCAAAGAGTAGGACACAACTAAGCAACTGAACTGAACTGAACTGATAAGGCTTCCCAGGTGGGGCTAATAGTAAAGAATCCCCATGCCAATGCAGGAGATTCAGGTAGGATCCCTGGGTCTGAAAGATCCCCTTGACTAGGAAATAGCAACCCAGTCAGGTACCCTCATCTGGAAAATTCCATGGAGAGGAGTCCTGGTCGGTAAAGTCCATGGGGCCACAAAGAGTTGGATATGATTGAGCAACTAAACACAAACGCACGTACACACACACACACGGTAATTTATGTATCTTAGAATCTATACTGTGTCCTCTGAAGACAACATACAGTTGGAGCTTGTTTTTATTTTTAAATTGGTCTCTCAATGTCTGCCTTTTGGTTGTATTATCCATTCACATTTAAAGTTGATGCAGACTTAACATCTGCCAATATATTTTTCTGTCTCATGTCATTTTTTTCTATGGTCCTCCTTTCACTGCTTTCTTTTGCATTAAATAGGTATTATCTAATGTAACATTTTAAATTTTTTACTAATTTTTAAACTATTTTTAAGTTATTTTCTTAGATATAAGCTACCATAAACACCTTCAGTTCAGTTCATTCACTCAGTCATTTCTGACTATTTGAGACCCCATGGACGGCAGCACGCCAGGCCTCTCTGTCCATCACCAGCTCCCAGAGTTTACTCAAACTCATGTCCATTGAGTCGGTGATGCCATCCAACCATCTTATCCTCTATCGTCCCCTTCTCTTCCTGCCTTCAATCTTTCCCAGCATCAGGGTCTTTTCCAAGGAGTCAGTTCTTCAAATCAGGTGGCCAAAGTATTGCAGCTCCAGTTTCAGCATCAGTCCTTCCAATGAATATTCAGGATTGATTTCCTTTAGGATTGACAAGTTTGATTCCTTGCAGGCCCAGGGACTCTCAAGAGTCTTCTTCAACAGCACAGTTCAAAAGAATCAATTCTTTGGTGCTCAGCTTTCTTTATGGTCCAATTCTCATATCCATACTTGACTACTGGAAAAATCATAGCTTTGACTAGATGGCCCTTTGTCGACAAAGTAATATCTCTGCTTTATAAGATGCTGTTCAGGTTTATCATAGCTTTTCTTTCAAGGAGCAAGCATCTTTTAATTTAATGGATGTAGCCACCATCTGCAGTGATTTTGGAGCCCAAGAAAATAAAGTCTGTCACTGTTTCGGTTGTTTCCCTGTCTAATTGCCATGAAGTGATGGGACTGGATGCCATGATTTACTATTTGAATGTTGAGTTTTAAGCTAGCTTTTTCACTCTCCTCTTTTACCTGCACGGAGAGGCTCTTTAGATCCTCTTCACTTTCTGCCATAACGGTGGTGTCATCTGTATATCTGAGGTTACTGATATTTCTAAAAGCAATCTTGATTCAGATTGAGCTTCATCTAGGGCTGGCATTTTTCATGATGTACTCTGCATATAAGTTAAATAAGCAGGGTGATGATATACAGCCTTGATGCACTCCTTTCCAAATTTTGAACCAGTCTGTAGTTCCATGTCCGGTTCTAAGTGATGCTTCTTGACCTGCATACAGCTCTCAGGAGGCAGATAAGGTGGTCTGGTATTCCCATCTCTTTAAGAATTTCCCAGTTTGTTGTGATCCACACAGTCAAAGGCTTTAGCATAGTTAGTGAAGCAGATGTTTTTCTGGCATTCCCTTGCTTTTTCTATGATCCAGCAGATGTTGGTAATTTGATCTCTGGATCCTCTGCCTTTTCCAAATCCATGGTGTACATCTGGTACTTCTCCATCCATATATTGTTGAATCCTAGCTTGATGGATTTTGAGAATGACCTTGCTAGCCTCTGAAATGCAGTGTTAATCAAAAAATGACCAGCAGTCTGTTCTCAATAAATATCTGTGGACCAAATGAAAAAGTACCTAATTTGTTCCAGATGCTTTACTTTATACTGGTATAATGGATGAATCGTTTTCTATGTGGAAAATCCCTTTTCATTTAGCATCTTATTGTAATGATTATGCTATTACACATTTTAAAAAGTTGCACAGGCTATTTTACCCTCATTTGGGCTTTCCTGGTGGCTCAAACGGTAAAGAACCTGCCTGTATTGTAGGAGACCTGGGTGCAATCCCTGTGAGACCTGGGGTCAATCCCAGGGTTGGGAATATCCCCTGGAGAAAGGAATGGCAACCCACTCCAATATTCTTTTTTTTCTTGTTTTAATTTAAATTTATTTATTTTAATTGGAGGCTAATTACTTTACAATATCCTCTCCAATATTCTTTCCTGGAGAATCTCCATGGACAGGGGAGCCTGGTGAGCTACAGTCCAGGGGTTCACAAAGAGTCCCACAGGACTGAGCAACTAACACTTTGACTTTCCCCTCATCCCCAGTATTTCATTCCCCTATCCTGCAAAACAGTGTGCAAACTACAATCTGACAGACTTTAGACTTGAACATAGGGACACTCTCAGAGGAACCCTGTGAACCTGGACAGCTGACTCTTCCTCTGTGTGCCACAGGTCCCCAAAGCATAAAATAAGGGCAGTAATAGCATCTGTTTCACGGTTGGTGTCCAGCATCAATTACTCAGCAGGATATTAGCCTGGCAATTGTCCCTGTCACGTTATTATTGTAGGTGGCTCAGATGGTAAGGAGTGAGCCTGCAATGGAGGAGACCCGGATTTGATCCCTAGGTCAGGAAGATCCACTGGAGAAGGAAATGTCAACCCACTCCAATATTCTTGCCTGGAGACTCCATGGAGAGAGGAGCCTGGCAGGCTACAGTCCAGGGGTTCTCAAAAGAGTGGGACAGAACTGAGCGACTAACACTTCCACTTCCCCCTCATTCCCAGTATTTCATTCTTCTGTTGGAAATAGGAAAGCATCCTGCAAACCAGTATGCAAACTACAATCTGACAGACTTGAGACCTACATATAGGGACACTCTCAGAGGAACCCTGAGAACC
>SJYA01003233.1:3783-40741 GCA_006410615.1 Neotragus moschatus
TTTTCTTTCTGGCTTACTTCACTCTGTATAATTGGCTCCAGTTTCATCCATCTCATTAGAACTGATTCAAATGTATTCTTTTTAATGGCTGAGTAATACTACATTGTGTATATGTACCACAGCTTTCTTATCCATTCATCTGTTGATGGACATCTAGGTTGTTTCCACGTCCTGGCTATTATAAACAGTGCTGCTATGAACATTGGGGTACATGTGTCTCTTTCAATTCTGGTCCTTGGTTTCAGGGGACATTTTAAAGATCAGGTGATGGAAGGGTGTCGAGAGGCATGTGGAACCAGGTTGCAGACATTCTTCTGACTGGTGAAGTAATTAGGAACTAATATACTTAACCTGGTTCCAACCCATCCAGGTGCTTGTGAGCAGTATACAGTTAACCCCTTTCACTTGGTGGGGATTTCAGTCTCTGCAAAACAGCTCAAAGGACATGGCTCAGAATATTATCTGTAGCACCTGCTGCTGCTGCTGCCAAGTCGCTTCAGTCGTGTCCGACTCTGTGCGACCCCCTAGACGGCAGCCCACCAGGCTCCTCCGTCCCTGGGATTCTCCAGGCAGTAACACTGGAGTGGGTTGCCACGTCCTTCTCCAATGCATGAAAGTGAAAAGTGAAAGTGAAGTCGCTCAGTTGTGTGCGACTCTTAGCGACCCCGTGGACTGCAGCCTATCAGGCTCCTCCACCCATGGGATTTTCCAGGCAAGAGTACTGGAGGGAATCGCCATTGCTTTCTCCGCTGCAGCACCTGAGTAGGAGCTAAAGTCCTTGACTTTGCTTAATGGCTAAACTGTGATTTTGTCTTGGTTGACTTTCTGTATTTTCTCACCTCATTACATTTATCCTTTGACTAAAGTTTTCTACGGACGAAAGTCAGGCGGAGGGTATGGGGCAGGGGTGCGTTCTGGGAAGGCCCTGTAGGGTCCTGCTGTTACACTAACTGCTAAATAAACGCTAACTGCTCACCCTTCACTGGTGAGCTCTGTGCTGTTACTGTTGGTTTCTAAGCAGACAATGCTTTGTTTTCTCCCTAGACCCCATAGTTCACAGTTCAGGGGGTGCATGGAGCCTGGCCATCCGGCAGGCATGGTGAACCCTACTGGACAGGTGGGGGCATCCTGGGGCACTGGCGCCTGCTCTCAGGTGGAGCCCAGGTGGAGGGGCGAGCCCTCTGCACAAGTGGATTTGGACCCAGATGCCTTTGGTGATCAGGGAGCCCCACCAGCACATGGCAGTCGTGTCTCTGTGTCCTCAGCACTCACCTTGTGTGGACCGAGCACCGAGTGAGGACTTAACCCAAATGATCTCATTTAAACCCTGCAACTCCCCTGATGGAGGTGCCTGTCTCCTTCCCAGAGACAAAGGTTCTCAGAGTAGCTTACACAGCTGCTGGGATGAAAAGCCCAAGTGGGACCACAGTGGGAGGGCGAGTGGCAGTGAAAGAGGCGGGCAGTAGGCAGGGCAGCATCTTCAGGGGTTAAGGGAGGGGTGGCAGAGAGAGGGCGGGATCCGGGGGCTCTGAGCTGTGAGGGGGGCCCTCGGGCACAACAGCTGGCTGGGGAGGAACCAAGGCTGTGAGTGCTGGTGCCTGGAAGGCGGTCAGGGCAGCCGTTGGGTCCTACGGGGGAGCTTGAGGAGGGAGGCCAGGCTCTGGCACCGCCCTGGGCCTGGTGGACCTGCAGCTGGACATACACCCACCGTTGCCCAGCTTCTCTACTTGAAGGCCTTTGCTAATCTTCTGCAAACCATTTTCCTGACCAGGGACCAGCAATAATACATCCAGAGAGGAGAGGAAGTCAGAAGCCAGTCCCTCCAGACCAGGACACACACCCCTGGGAAGTTGGATGACATTGAAAGCCCCACACCAGGGGAACAAAGTAGTCCCTGTTGGTTCCCAGAGCTGTTCCCTCCTGGAGGAGTCCCACCTGAGGTCCCATTCCTAATATTTCCAAGCCCTCAAAGGATTTCCAACCCACACAGTTACTTCCCTGCAAGGGAATGCAACATCTCCCACATGAGGCAAGTGCCACAGGGCCCCTGGGATGTTCAGGTCCTGGAGCTGGAAAAGAAAACCAACCTGAGTCTGTTAACTTCTCAGAGGGTGCGTGGCCATCCGCCCACACTTTAAATGCTCACCCATGGCAAGGGGCTATGATGAATAAAACTGTTGTATCCATTTGTGTGCAGACTTCTGTATGAACATGTTTCCTTTGCTCTGGGACAAATGGCCAAGAGCATAAAATCTTGTTATATGTTGTGGCATGCGGAGAAACTAGCTGTTTTCCAGAGTTGGGTTGGACCAAAAATTCATTGTGGGAAAGTTTTCTTTCTAAAGTTTTGTTTTTAGACTTAGTGGGCGTACCATGGACCACTCTGTATTACCTGTGCAACTTCCTGTGAATCTATCATCATTCCAACAATAAATTGGAAAACATGTCTCTATTTCTAAAATGATGATCCTTAAATCAGTATGGCATTTGAAATCTACTGGGTATGCAAGAAAGTGATGTAACAGTTTTAAAAGTGTTGATATTTACACCAACATAGCAGATTCTTTACCGTCTGAGCCACCAGGGAAGCCCATACCCCAGAAATCATATACCTAATAACTAAGCTTACTTAACGATTTTTACTTAAGGCCTCCTGAATTCTTTCAGTGAATATGTCAGGTAAAACATCAACTGGTGTAACTCCATTACTGACCACAGGGTATGAAGGCGATGCTTGTGTGGTCATGGATAAAGTTTAGTGCATGTCACTCAGCAGTCTTGTCTGAGGTCTGGCTTTTGGACTCTCGAACCATGAGCATCAGGGAGTCTGCTCTGCTACCCGACTGAAGGTTAGTGAAGACAGAAAGTCAGTCAGGGTGACGTCAAGATTTCCCCTTTACCAAAAGTAGCATTTTTATTTCGGGAGATTCCTACAACTGATATGACATGAGGGCCCTGCTTTTGTTTTCCCACTGTTTTTCATTTTTCCCACATCCTCACCATCATCACTATTTAAAAATATTGCTATCCTTGTACAACATATACAGCATAAAATATACCATTTTAACCACCTTTACATGTATAACCCCAGTGGCAATCCATTCACACGTGCAGTCAACACCAGCATCCATGTCCACAACACTTCCATTGTCCCACACTTTGTGCCCAGCAAACAGCAGCTTCTACTTCTCCAGAACCCAGCCCCAGGCAACCTCCAGGCCACTGTCTCTGTATTTGCCTACTCGAAGGACCTCACTAAGAGGGACCATACAGTGTTCGTTCTTCTATGTCTGACTTATTTCTTGCAGGGGGGATGTGGTTTCCAAGGTACATCCATGTAACAAGCAGCATCATTCCACTTTTAAGGCTGAAGGATATTCCACTGAACATGTACAATCATCCCTTGGTGATGAACCAATGCCTTGGTGAACCAGGGCATTGGTTCCAGGACACCCCTCAAGCAAAATCCATGGGTGCTTAAGTCCCTCATATAAAGTGGCCTAGTGTTTGCATATAATCCACACCACCTCTCAAGTACTTTAACTCGTCTCTAGGTTACCTATAATGCCTACTATAATGTCAGTGCTATGTAAAAAGCTGCTGAGGCTGTGAGTGCTGGTGCTCGGAAGGTGATCAGGGGAGCCTTTCAGTCTGTCAAGGGAGCCAGAGGAGGGAGGCCAGGCTCTGGCACTGCTGTGGGATCCGCAGCTAGACACACACCTGCTCGTGCTCCACCTGCCCCAGCTTCTCTCCCTGAAGGCCTCTGCCAACCATTCCCCTCACCAGAGACCATCACATTCAGCTCGGAAATCAGCTACATGGTCTCACCTGGGCCGATGCTTCCCCTCACAGGCCGGTCCCTTCTGACCCAGTCCAGAGGTCATGCCGCCAGGCCATTAGAAGCCCAACTGACTGCCTCTCCCCGGGAGCTGCCACTGTGAGCAGTTTCTTATAGTCAGTACATAGCTTCCTATGTCTGATGTCAAAATCCTGACTATAATATTTTCTGTTATTTGTAAATTTCAAACTTTTTAAAGATTCTTCAAATGCATAAAGGTTAAGCATGAGTACAGCCTCCCTTAGCACAGGGCTTTTATCAGTAGTCATTTAACAGACAGAATGTCTGAGAAGAATGCAACAAAATCTTTTCCCTTAGGGAAAAGGGACCCAAGCTTTGTTTCAGGTCTTCCATCTCCCCCACAGCAGATGTCTTAGTATAGACTGCGGTCCCTGCTTAGAGAAAACCTGTGTTTTTTACCAGAGCAATGGGAGCACTGCTTTACATCTAATCCACTGAGGGCTGTCCCTGCGGTGGAGGGGGCCTTAGGTTCCTCTGCACCACCAGTCTCCTTAAAACACTGGTGGGTGTGTGCTCTGTCCAAGAATGAGTAGAAAGAAACTGGGCTGGCTCAGGTTTCACGCCAGTTCTGCAGGAGCAAAAGCACGGAGTTTCTGTGTGTGCCACACATGGAGTGGCGGTAGCATGAGAGTGGATGCTGTTCCGACCCCCGGCTTCCTGGGGGTGAGTGGACGTGTGCACGTCTCCCTAGCACACTCCGCATGTATGCACAGCGGCGTCAGAGGGTGGCCCCTAGGAAACGCCCTCACCTCCGTCTAGTACTTCGAACCCAGGGTGTGCCTGACCCGACGCAGGAAGAAGGGAAATGAAGAAGCTGAGCTGCTGCCTTTTTTTTTTTTTTTAGAAGCTTTTATAAATGAGGTTTAACAAACACCAACGTACAGGTGTGTTAGTAGCACAAGTCTGTGGCACTGGGCGCAGCTGCAGCCACGCCAAGGCCACAGCGGCAGGTACGGCCTCCAGGCTCCATGTTTACACCTTAAGTCTCCCGAGGCTCCTTTTCTGTCTGCATGTCTGCAGTGATGGGCAGCGACCTTCCAGACCCACACTCACTCCCCTCTCCTCGGTCAGAACCCAGGGCATGGGGCAGTGGGGTGGAGGTTTCAGGGTCCAAGAAGGCCACCCAGTCACCAGAGCTCCCCTCAGGACCGAGGGTGCCTCCCTCTCCACCGAGAGGAGCTGAGAAGGAAGGATCCTCTCAGGTTTGCACTTTCAAGTCACAAACTCAGAGAAGATGCTACCCCAACAAGATGCGGGGCTGCCTTCTGCTGCTGCCAGTTCTCATGGCAGAGTGTCCACACCTCTTAGAAAAGAAAGGTCAACACAGTCTTGAGTGTTCTAAAAAACCCAAAGTATAAAAAATTATGACACTAAACATTTAACCCCACAATGACTATGTTCTTCTACATGACAACCATCCGGTGACAGATGAGCGGGAGCAACCTTCTGTGAAGCTCCTGCTCCAAAGGGCTTCACGTCGGGAGTGAACGCAGTGCGTGTCTGAGGCTGGGAACTCCTGCTCGCAAGGAACAAAGGCCTCTGGATGGTGTTCCTGATGCCCCTTGAAGCAGGCAGCAGGTAGGGTGGACAAGGACTTCATCACCATCAGGAAACTGTCTTGGATCCAGGCTCATGCTTTGCCCACTGTCAGTCGGGCCGTCGCCTGGCTACCCTTCCTGCCATCGTCAGAGGCTGGTCTCACGACCCCGAACAACAGCCTCCTGGGAGGCGAGACGGAACCTGCACTGTCTTCATGGCAGAGGGACAGTGGGGGTCGCTGTCTTAAAACAACTGTAAATGTGGTTGACAGGTTTGATTTCACAACTGCCTTTGGCCCTGGACAGTCCTATGAACTGCATGAGTAAGTAGTGTGTGTGTGTGAAAGTCACTCAGTCGTGTCCAACTTTTTGCTACCCCATGGACTATATAGTCCGTGGGATTTACCAGGCCAGAATACTGGAGTGGGTAGCATTTCCCTTCTCCAGGGGATCTTCCCAACCCAAGGATTGAACCCTGGTCTTCCACACTGCAAGCAGATTCTTTACCAGCTGAGGCACAAGGGAAGCCTGCATGAGTAAGTAGAAGGAATTTAAAGGCCTGACCGCAGGGCTGCTGTGTTTACTGAGCCACGCACAGCCACAGAACTTGGGCCCAGGGAAGCCAGGCTGGGGGGCCACATGGAGGACCCCACCCTTCCAGCCCCCTTGGCGGCTATCCTGGGTGGACCTACATGGCAGGTGAACGGCACTGTCAGAGCTGTTCCGCCCATGGCCCGTGTTGTGGCATCAGGTGGATGAGGGCAGGAGGGCTGGCCTGGAGACTCAGGAGTCAATGCCGCTCTGAACAGGCATGCGGCTGGTGCACCTGTGTCTCAGGGCCTGGGGTAGGGTAGGGTAGGCCCAGGTAAGGCCACCCAGAGTCCTGCATCTCTTCTGCACAGACACAAACAGACCATGAGGTTACTCAGCTGGAGTTTTCCCGAAGGTTTCCTAAGCCACCAGTGGTGTTTCAACTGAACAGGAGCAGTTTGGGCTCCTAGTTTAAGCTGAACTTAAAAAAAAAAAAGATACAGTATTTAACAGCATATGACAACTTATTTACAATTTAAATAGAAATTTTCAATAATCAAAATACATCTTTAGCAAAAATTTTGACTGTAAAATTTTATAAAATAAACACCCATAAAAAAGCAGAACACCATGTCAGTACCATTTCAGATTCAGCACAAGATGAAGGCTCTCCAACGCTAGGACCCTCTGTGGATGAGCAGGGTTCCCACAGCTAAGAAGATCCCTCCTTCTAACAAGCTGTTTACTGTCCTGATTTGGGCTGCTGTTATAAAATGCTGACCCAAAAAGAATCCCCCAGATGGACACCAGGACTATCTTGGCAAAGCCTGGGGATGAAGTGGCCCCGGGGCCACCATGAAGCCCCCTCACTGCAGCCAAGGCTCAGGTCATGACCCTGGCTGCCAGCCCTGGATGCTCATGCTGTCATGGCCCCGCCCCGAGGCAGGTCACCGTGCCTCCTGAGCCCAGGCTGCCCACCTCGAGGCCGGCAGACCCCACGGAGCTGGCTTTGCGAACCTGGCCACTTCCTCGCCCTGTGGTGACTTGCCCATCTCCAGGAAAACTCTTTTATTCGTGTAGCTTGTTAAAAAGTAAGAAAGGAGTAGCGGTCAACTTTGGCCAAAACAAAAGCTTTTGTGCGCGTGTCTAGCCCCTTCCGGCACCCCTTGCGGGGCTGCTCCTGGCAGGGTCCCCCGTGGAGGTGTCTGCGTGTGCACACAGCCGCGCCACCATCTAGATCACGAACGAGGACTTGTGTCTGAAGTCGCCCTGAAAGGCCAACACAGCAGGTTAGAGGGTGGCCAGCAGGTGGGAAGGGAGCCTGACACCACTTCCCTCAATGTGCTCTTGGATGGGAATGGCCACAAGGCCTGCGGATGGAATGCCCCACAAGCACACCGCCAGGGGGCATGCTGAGGGGCTCGTGTGCTGGACTTAACTCAAATCTCTCTCCTAGGGACCTGCCCGGTTTTGGGGGGGATGTTATCTTCCCTGCTGGAGACACTGTCTCCTGGCTTCCTTACCTCCTCATCTGTCCTGATGTAGTTAACTCCATCTGGCTTCCCTGGGTTCTTGTAGCTGAAACAGAGCAGAGGAGCTGGGTGACACCTGACAGGCNATCTCTCTCCTAGGGACCTGCCCGGTTTTGGGGGGGATGTTATCTTCCCTGCTGGAGACACTGTCTCCTGGCTTCCTTACCTCCTCATCTGTCCTGATGTAGTTAACTCCATCTGGCTTCCCTGGGTTCTTGTAGCTGAAACAGAGCAGAGGAGCTGGGTGACACCTGACAGGCCATAGCAATGCTTAGGGCATGCTGTTCACGCAGGACAGGCTCACCTTTCCCCATTCCGGCTGTGGCTGATGAAGTAGCCACGTCTATAGGCACAGCAGATGCCCCCTGTGATGAGGGCCAGGACGGTCAGCACGACTAGGACCCCCCCGATGATGCCGCCGATGTTGAGGTCGTCTGGAGAAGGCGAGGGGTGAGAAGGTGCTGTCCCCACCTCCCAGCACCTCCCCGAGTCTGGAGCAGCTCTGCCCACCTCCCAACACCTCCCCCAGTCCGCAGCAGCTCTGCCCACAGGCTGTGACACCCACCTGCTGCACCATTGCTGCTGCAGCCACGGAGCATGGCCTGCGCTACAGGGAGTAACAAGCCTCTGGGGTATATCCTAAAGCTTTCTTACTGAGAAATGGTTCCCCTACAGAGATAGAACTAGGAGCCAGAGTCCTAAGGAAGAAAAACCCCTATATTTCTAGGGCTTATCTTTGTTGAAGATTATTTAGTTTCAAGTGGTTATTAAAAGGGCAAACAGGAGGTAAGAACGTGGCCTTGTAGCCACCAGCTGTCCCTCAAGGAGACCCTCAGCTACACTTTCGAGCTTCAGTGTGGGGCCTGAGGCTGCACCGTTTATGCAGATAAAAGCACAGTGGAAAAAACACAGGGGTTTACCGACCAACGCTGTCCAGGCTGGGAGCTGCTGCAGTTCTCCCTTGTCTGGTACAGGGTTCTTAAATGTGAGCACATGGTTACTTAAAGATGCATTTAAATTCTGATTTCATAATGTCAGTTTCCAAGCTCCATCTCTCAGGTCAGGAACTTTGGGGCACAGCCCAGGAATCTTCTTCCTGCCCAAGATCAGCTTCCCAAATCTGGCAGCAGCTGGGGAGTCCCCTGGGGACCGGTTCCACAGGTGGGGTGGGCCCTGGACCCTGCCCCCCTACACTGAGCCCTGACAGCCCAGAAGAAGAATCACCCCAACAGCATAAATTACTGTGGTAAGCCCTTGTTTCCGCTACGGCTAAAAGGTCAGACTGGGTAAATTCCTAGAGACCTTACACAGCCTTATGTTTCCATGATTCTATCAGTTACCAAAGAAATGGAGTTCAGGATACTTCAGTGAAAGCCGTGGGTTGGGCAGAGAACCCGTGGGTCAGTCTTTCAGAGGGTCCTCCCACCAGACCTGGCAAGACTCCGGGGAGCCCATGAGCCCTGCAGAAAGCAGCTGGCACTGAGCTGAAGGCACCCGCGAGCATGACCAGCCCGCCAGCCACCGGGTCGAGGCCCAGCAGACACTCACACACTTCCATGTCCTGCTCCTCACAGCGGGCTGAGCCCGCGTCGTTGGATGCGATGCAGTAGTACTGGCCTGAGTCCTCCTTGTGGACGGCGCTGAACACCTGCCGGGGGTCGGGAGTGAAGGGAGACCCAGTGCCGTCCCACCTCTCCACCAGGGGCTGTCCCCAAACACGACAATGTGGCTCCGTCTTGCTCACGACACCACGAGCAGCCCGAACACACCAGCAATGTCGCAACGTCATCGTGTGGCCAGTGAGCAAGACCCACGGCCTCCCGACTCTGCTCCAGATGGTGCTGGGCAGGCTGCCCTGCACTCCCCTTGGCCACTGTCCCCTCAGCTCTGCCTGCCCTCCTGCACCCACTCACAGGCTTTCCTGTCTATAAAGGGCAGGTAGAGGGCTGGTGGTTCCTGGTATCAAGATCTGTAGCTCTGATCTCCTGTCTGCTCACAGGTGCTCTGCCTGCAGCACAGATGCCCATACCGCGCCGTCTTCCCAGAGCTCTTACCAGAGTGCCCGTCTCAGGGTTTAAGACGAAAGAGGAGTTTCGGAAGCGCGGGTTGGCCCTGGAGTCTGTGGGCAGTGGCACATCGTTGCGGTACCAGCTGTAGTGTGGCCGCGGGAAGCCCTCACCTTCCTGGCAGGACAGGGTGGCTGCCTTGCCCACAGGCACGGCCCTTGGTACCCTGCACACCGGGGCCACCGGCTTCACTGTGGGAGGGGAGTGGGCGGGGATGAGAACCAGCAGCAAGGCCTGGTTTTACCTGAGCTCATCGAGAAAGCTGCGCCACAGCAGCAATCCCAGCCCCCGCGAAGACCCCCAGCCNTGGAAACTAAAGTCCTCCTGAGGAGGTGATATTTACTGAAGCAGAGAGGCAGCTGTAGGGAGGTTCCACCCATATCCTCACCACTTCCGCATGCTTGAATTCTCCATAGGACAACAGACAGAAAACCAATTCCAGCTACAGATGTAGGTCCACGCAGAGGCAAGTCTTGGCCGCAAGCGCACGCCTGGGCCTTCTGCACAAAGAGGAGGACCACAGGATCATACCCTGAATCTTGTTGTCGAAAAACACATAGGTGGTTTGTTCATCTTGGATCTTCTTCCATTCAATCCTGGGGTCATTTGTCTGTGAATCCGTAATGATACAAGATAGTTCCACACCTAATGAGAAAGGGGTTAAAAAAAGAGTGAGAGAGACCTCTCTGTGAACGTGGAACAATTTCAGGTTCACCTGTATGCCCAGACCCTACGAGCTATGTCTATTTAGGTCTGTCGTGTAGATTAAAAATTCAGCTAGCGCCAGACTCTGAAAGAATTTAATTTTAGCCAGAAAAACAATGAAGATGATTAGCAAAGAGAGTGCATGTCCCCCTCATCCTGTGCTTGTACGTCAGAATGCTCTTTGCCATGTAAATGCAGACGCGCCAGGGACCAGGTGGTGGCCAGTAGGGAGCCCGCCGAGTTGCCGAGAGCCACCGAAGCCATGCTGCGCTGACACGCGTGCACGCCAGGGGTGCCGACGGGCCTCTCGGGCATGCATGTCTGTGTGCCTATCCTGCGTCAGCCACAGGCCACCGAGTAATGCCCCTTTGCCTCAAGCCTCCCTTGTACTTACTTTCAAATTCCTGAACCACTGGGGTGCGGTTGCTGGATTTGAGATTCACGGCCCCGATCAAGCAGCCTGAGAGGAGAAAGAAAAGTCAAGTCAGAGACGATGAGGCTCTGAAACGGCAGAGAGCCTGCACCTGAGGCCAGATTTTCCTTCATGGAGGCTGCAGTCACTAGCCACAGGGCACAGAAGACGTCCTATTCCAAAACCAAGTATCTTAAGATAAAGCAGGGTGACGGCTTTCTCTCAGTCTGATCTTCGCCAGAAGGAACCCAGAGAAAAGAGGAGAATTTCCGGAGTGCGCTCTTTCTTTGCCCCAGAATAAAGACGCCAGAGCTTTCAGGACTTTCCCTCTAAGTATGTATTTGTAAGGGACTGCAAGAGAATATCAGAAAGAGCTACATGCCGACAAACTGGACAACCTCGAGGAGATGGACAAATTCTTAAATTCGTACAACTTTCTAAGACTGAATCATGAAGAAAGAAAATCCAAATAGACTGATCACTAGTAAGGAGATTGAAATAGTAACCAAAACCTCCCCTAACATGAAAGGCCAGGACCAGACAGCTTCCCTGGGAAATACTAACAAACATTCAATGATTTGATACCTGTCCTTCTCAAACTACACCAAAACGAAAGAGGAGGGAAGATTTCCTAACTGATTTTTCAAGGCCAATATCACCCCGATACCAAAACCAGACAAAGGTGACACACAAAAAGAACATCACAGGCCAATATCCCTGAGGAACATAGGTGCAAAAAAACCTCAGTAAAATATTAGCAAACTGAATGTAACAATACACTGACGAGATCATACACCATGAACAAGTGGGATTTATCCAGGGATGCAAAAATGGTTCTACTCAACATTAGATATGATTGAGCAATTCCTCCACTTCTGGGTATTTATCAGAAGAAAACAAAACATTAACTATAAAAGATATAAGCACACCAAAGTTCACTGCAGCATTATTTACAGCAGCCAAGATATGGAAACAAACTAAGTGGCCACCAGTGGAAAAACAGATAAAGGGTGTGTGTGGTGGGGTGGGGGTGTGGGGTGATGTGTATGTATAAATCCAAGTGGGATGGAATATTACACAGCTATACAAAGGATGAAATCTTGCCATTTGCAACAACATGGATGAAACCTGAGTTGTAATTCCAAGTGAAAGGTCAGATGGAGAAAGACAGGTACCGTGTGAGTTCAGTCACTGGTGAAATAAGAAAACAAGCAAAGGAAATGAGGAAATAAATGAACAAACCAAAGGATAATAGATCAAGAAGAGAGAGTAATGGTTGCAGAGGGGGTGGGGATGGGCGTAGGGGTGAGCAGTGCAGTGACAGATGGAAACTAAACTTTTGGTGGTGAGCAGCTGTAGTGGAAACAGAAGTAGAAGTATAACGCTGTACACGTGAAGCTTATATAATGTTATAAATCAATGTTACCACCATAAAAATTTTTTTTTTAGTTTTATCTTGCTTGGAGTCACTGTTAATCTTCCTATCGTCTCCCAGATCCACATGGGCCTTCCTGTCGTCCCTCCCTTTGGCCTGGTACCTTCCTAGTAGGATGGCATGGACATTCTGGGTACAGCTACCAGCCAGGCAAGGGTTCACTTTGTTGGATCTGCTGTTTATCTAACCGGTGGTTCCCAACATTAAAGGCTTTCTCCAGTCTTGAGTGAAATAAGAAAAGTAACAACATGGTGATCTTCATGAAGTTTAGTTGAGTGAAGCTAATGGATGAAATCAAAATATGATATTTGCATGGTGATGCCTTTCAAAACTAGCTCCTGACTCTCCATGAGTTGAAACAACGTTGTAATTGGTTATCATGGTCTCAAAATGTTTTAGCCAATTTTCTTGGGTGAAAAGATTAAGTAGGTACACTGACCACCTATGAAGAGTCCTTTGGCTACTTGGCCTCTAGGAAAACCTGCCATCCCCAGAGAAGGTCTTCCTATTAACCCTGGGCTTCAGCTGACAACATAGGTAAGAATACATGAAGACCTGTACTCTGAGCTCCAGGTCACAACCATCCATTCAATAAGCCAGAGAGATGATGGGGCGGGCACGGAGGCCTTTCACTGCACGAGTCACTGCTTGGACACCAGTCTTTGCTCCTTGGCTGGGGCGCCAGCTCAGCAGATGCAGAGTAGGAGCCAGAGGGCCAGGTCAGTGTCTAAGTCCCAGCGTCATCTGATTAGGAGACTAAGCTCTGGAAGGACAAGGACCCCACCCCTCTAGACAGACCCCACCCCTTCCTGCAAGGGAAACGGGTGCTCTTCCTAAGAGACCGGGGTGGGTGGCGGCGAGGTTGCCAGTTGGAGAATGCATGTCAGGGTCAGCAGAGGGAGGAGCGAGGCCTGGAAACGCACCAGCAGCAAGTGGGGTGGGGGCTGCTTGTGGCTCAACCTTTCTCCTGCTGAGAAGAATGAACCGCTGGGGTTTTTCTCAGAACAGGACTGACACCCAGCCTGCTGAGGAAAGAGCCAAGCAGGAGGGGTGGGAAGGCCCGGGTGCTGCTGGGGTTTCACCCTGTGGGTTGGTTCCAGCACCTTCTGAACGCACTGCCCCCTCCCAGGTCCCGTTGGGGGCGGGGTGACCATGTGCCCAGCTGGTTCACATCTATGAGCACAGAACCAAAACCAGAAGTCAGGAGTTTCAACGCACAGTCCCTACTTCACTCCTCAAACAGTCCGTTATTTACAGAGAGTGCAGCAACAGCAGGTAAGAAGAGGATCTGGGGCTGAAGGAAGCCTGAGTCAGACCCTGAAGTCTCACTCACATTCCTCCGTTCCGCACGACCTTTCTTAGCCGAGAGGCCAGGGAAACAGCCTTGAGGAAGCCTCTAGAAGGCATGGCAATGGTGTCTCATCTCCAGCAGCTCCCTCTTCCTTCCGGGAAGCTGGGACACTGAATCTGGGGAGCAGAGGAGTGGGCAGGCTGGGAGGAGGACTCGCTGGGTCCTGCAGCCTNTAAGAAAGGCTTTATGGAGAAGTACACTGAGCTGGATACTAGGAAATGAACAGGACTGAACAGAAAGAGGGTGACCTGCATTGGGGTGGATGTGCCATGATGATAAGGCAGAAACACAGCATATAAGGTGACTCAGAAGCCGGTGATGAAATGCCTTACAGAGCCCAAGACCATGTTCCAGACTGTATGATTCCCTGATAAAAGTGAATTAAGTAAATACACTGTAAAGATCAATGTTTCTCTTTATGACGTAACCATAATCTTATAAAAGAAAAGGAAGACGCTACGTTTCTCTAGACTCCCAGTTCCTCTATGGAGAGGGCGGGTGTGGACACCCAAGTGCCTCGACTTTGTCACCCCAAGCCCAAACCCGTGAGTTCCCACAAAGGCAGTGTTCCCCACTGGAGCCCAGGGCTATGGAGCCCAGCCCCCACAGAGGTGGGGCAGGCAGGAGGACCAGGACAGGGCACCCCAAGTCGAAGCCTCCAAGTGCCAGTTAAAGCATCTTCCTCAAGGGTTCATGAGAAGCAGGGTCAAAACTGAGCTGCTCATGAGGACAGAAGCACCAAATCCTAACAGGTTTTATTTACTCTGCGTTACTCTGCACGTAGAAAGCGTTCCTGACGAGAACAGCACAGAAAGCAAAATCCGTGAGCTGAAGGGAGAACAACACACACACAAACACAGCCCTCCTGGGGAAAGCGACCAGACCGAGGGTGCTGTGGGGGTGGGGGTAGGATCAGCCACATGACCGCCAGGAAGGTGTGTGTTCTGGCTTCTGTGAAGGCCAGATCCCCCACCCGATGTCATGAGAGGTTCTTTAGGTCTCTTCCCTCATCCCCACCACTTATGGCAGAGACAGACAGACAAGGACACTGAGGGAAATGGAAGGCGGGTCCAGTGAGGGTTTCACTCTCTTTCCTATGGCCTCATCCTGCATACCTCCTGGCGCTCTGCTAACATGATGAAGCACTGCGGAACCCACAGACTGGAGTGTCCCTACAGTCATCTAAATCAAGTCTTCCCTATGACCTAGCCACAGAGTGAGGTACACTGGTAAGGTGCGGAGATTATGACCAAATGTTTCACACCAGCAGTCACCATCTGTAACACAGCCCAGCAGAAAATTTGGGCTGGATCAGAGTTAAGGGGAAGAAGAAACAGCAGAATAATAAAATAACCCTCCTGGATGTATGCTGGTCCCAAACCCTGCATACAGTTGGCATCCCCTCAGAAGACAGGCCCTTTGCTCTTGAGCAGGCCGCTCCACCTGAGGTGACCTTCTGGGGGTTGTAACCCATCCCCCAAGACAGCATATAAAATGTCCATATATGTACATGAAAGTACCATGTGGAGGGAAGGGCCATGAGTTCTACCACGGCCTACAGTGTTCACGATTCTGCAACATAAACGACTCTAAAACAGCACCCAGTAAATTAAAGATATGAACACTTGTTCTTACTGAACCGCCGCTTCAGGGATTCAGGGCGAAGGGGTTCCACCAGCAGTGGACTTGAAAGCAAGACCGAATCTGGTCAGAGTGAAAACTCCACAATCTGATGCGAGATATCAAACAGTAATCACCAGCCCAACCAAACAGTGGTCCACTGTTTTCTTCCTGGCAAACAAACATGCTGCTGCTGCTGCTGCTAAGTCACTTCAGTCATGTCCGACTCTGTGTGACCTGATAGACGGCAGCCCACCAGGCTCCCCCGTCCCTGGGATTCTCCAGGCAAGAACACTGGAGTGGGTTGCCATTTCCTTCTCCACTGCATGAAAGTGAAAAGTGAAAGTGAAGTGGCTCAGTTGTGTCTGACTCTTCACGATCCCATGGACTGCAGCCTACCAGGCTCCTCTGCCCATGGGATTTTCCAGGCAAGAGTACTGGAGTTGGGTGCCATTGCCTTCTTCAGCAAACAAACATAGGAACTCTCAAAACACTAGATTTAGTAAGTATGGTCACAGCAGATGAAAAAAAAAAAAAAAAAAAACCTGAGTTTCTGAAAGTCGAACTGTCCTAACCTGTTGGAGTAGAAGAGGGCTTGAAACCAAGGTTGTGTGTGTGTGCCAAGTCACTTCAGTCATGTTGACTCTTTGCAACCCCATGACTGTAGCCTGCCAGACTCCTCTGTCCATGGGATTCTCCAGGTAAGAATACCGGAGTGGGTTGCCGTGCCTTCCTCCAGGGAACCTTCCTGACCCAGGGATCGAACTGGTGTCTTTTGAATCCTGCATTGGTTTCCTGGCTCTAAAAGCTTATAAACTTTTAGAAGAGGAAGACATTTCTATGAATTAGGCTTTCAAAACTTTCACTTACACTTGTAATTAAACTAATTCAACGAATCCGTGAACAGAAATGTGAATGTGTTGGTGGGAGGGGAAGAGGAATGCTGCTTAAATTACTTTCAAGTGACTTGGATTAAAACCAATATAATTAATATTTCCCCAAGGTCCCCAAATGAATCACATGCAAAGCTGGGAAGCGGGTCCAGAATGCCTGACTCCCACACGGGCTCCCTCCTCCACCCAGAAAAGGATCTGGGAGGCAGTGCACAGCATAGCCTGGGGTGAGCTATCCCTCTCGCCTCATCCAGCAAGAATCTGAAAATCTGGGAAGCTCCTTCCCTGTGGAGAGGGGAGAGCTCCTCCACCAAACACTTGTCCAGCGTGGAACAGCAGTACTTCTCTAAATTTCAAGTTGCCGGGTCTCGAATCATTGATGCTCACTGCTCTTCAGACAAACCCACCCGCGGATGGGGATGACAGCTGCGCAGCAGAATGCGTGTGTGTCTACAGGGCAGTGCAGCCCCATCCTGGCAGCACTGATGCTCAGCAAGGCTCCCTCAACCCCTTCCCCTAAACCCATCAGGACCTCCGTGGGGGCATATGTGCTCCCACCCCCAAAAGAGCCAGTATTTTAACTTCATCTTATACTTGAAAAATGAAAACAGAAGCATTACCTTCATAATACAAAAGTTTGAGGACGATGTGTGACTTAAGTTTCTCAGGAGGAGGCCAGGGTTCCTGTTTACAGCAATGGTTTAACTACACTCCAGTGAGACCTCACGCAGACAAACTGTAGTTTTTACTGTACCTCTGGGTTCCTGGGAAACAAGTAAAATAGCTGTAGGCTGAACCCAGGAAGTAATAGGATGGGTGGACCGTGACCCTGAGGGTCATCATGGAGACTGCGCAGCTGGGCCAGCAGGAAGGCAGAGCTGAACCTGAAGTTTCCAAACAATGCCAGGGACCCTGAAAGCCCTCCCAGAAGACTGCCGCCCAGCACGAGCACATTCTCTCACAAAACGCATCCCAGAGCTGCATAGATTGCCATCAACCAGACTTCAGTTTACATTTACAAGGAAAGAGAAACAAGCCGCTGTGAGTAACAATAAGCCTTAGGTTTAGACTCCAGAGAACTTCAGATATTTGAAGTCTTACATGTAGAATATAAAACAGCTTTGTGTGAAATGTTTAAAAATAAAAAAGAAATGAAAAAATGAGCAAGCAAAATAAACTAGATTATAGAAAGAACCAGGTAAATTTTTTGAAATGAATATAATGGGTTAAAAAAAATAAACACTTCATACACTGGCTAAACAGATTATAGACATGGTTGGCAAGAGAAACAGTTGTAGAACAAAATTTAATAAATAACCCAGAACAGCAACAAGAAAGAAGAACATGAAATTATGACAGGAAGGTTAACAGTCTTGGAAGATGAAAGACTGAATATATCCAATCAGAGTTCTAAAAGGAAAGAATTAAGAAAATAGAAGCTAGGCAGTGTTTGAACTGACCCTCCCTGAGAATTCTCCAAAAAGATATAAACTCAGAGATACACAACTTATAACAAATTAACAAGGAGAATAATTAAAAAGAAATGCCTCCCAGACACATGTAGTAACACTGCAGCATGCCAAAGAAAAGACGAGATCCCTAAAGCAGGTGGAGGAAGACAGGCGGACGACCTGAGAGCAGCTTCACAACAGGAGCAAAGGAAGCAAGACAGCATGAGCATCAGGGAGCCCAGGCTCCGCGTCAAAGCAGCTGTCAACCTAAACTTAATGTACCCAATAAATCTGTATCTCAAGAGCAAAGGTAAAAATACACTTTCAGATATGAACAAGACTGAATTCAAGAGTCTTCCCCTAAGGGGAATGGGCATGAGCTACTCTGGAAGCTTCCTGACTCTCCCTCTCCAGCCTTCTTGAAGGCAGTATCAGGCCAACACACCTAAAAACATGAGATCAGATCACTTCCTGCTCCAAACTGCCATATGAATTTCTAGAACCTACATGACAAGGTCCACATTTTTCAGCCCGGCATTGAAAGCAATTTTCAGTCTCACAGTCTAGTTACTCTGCGACATTCTCTTCCACTGGCGATCTGGCTCCTTGACTTACCAGCTGTGACCGGGGCCAGGTGACCAACCTGCCCAAGTGTCAGGTTCAGCACCTGCAAAGTGAGGCCTATAGGGACTGACCGCTGAGATGGACTAAGACTCCCGCGAGGTGGCGCGGTCAGCAGTGCCTGACGCAGCCTTCTAATAACTGGCAGCTGTCCTTAGTTATCATTATGTTAACTCACTGGCCCCAGAATACCTGCATTCCCAACACCTCTGCTCGTGGCATTTCATCCACTTTCCTGGCCCCTAACACCTCCACTCTCCCAAATCTGCACTAAGTCAACCAAATTACCCCAAAAGGTGCTGCTTCTTGAAATGTCCCTCTACCAGGTCAGCCGAGCGTTAAGAGCTCTCACTTCTGAAGGGCTGCTCTGTTTGTTAACCGTCTAAACCATGTACTGCTTCTGGTCTGGGCAAGCACTTATGTTAGATGTCCCTGTTTTGCTGATGTGAAAATGCGAGATTGTGAAATAATTATGGATTGGCTGATTAAGCTCCAGCACTCTCGTAGAAATGCTCCGGAGGAGAATCAAGGGACCAAATTTTAAAAAAGAAAAGGCAGTTGTCTTAGATTGTGTGGCGTTATTTGTAATCCTCCAGACAGCTCCACTTCATTCTAAAAGACGTCAAAAGTTTCCCTTAGAGAAAGACCTCCAAGGAGGAAGTCGTGGCAGGCAGGAAGACGTGATAAGGGAGCTTCAGCTCTCGGCTGACTCCAGGAAACATCTTTCGGAGTAGGTTTCCCAAGGAAGTCGACTTGACCTGGTATTCCTATCACCTAAGACAAAGAAAACTGGCCCCCCAGGAGCTGCCCTGCTGGCACAGAGGAGGGGATCCTCTCAACACGGGCTTGTGCCCATCAGGCAGACCAAAGTGGCTACCTGGATGATTTCGCTTGTTTGTTCAAAAACAGGGAGAGGCAGGTATTCTCATCAGCACTCGCTCAGTCTTCCCACCGAGCACTTGCTGAGGACACCACAGCTGGCGCCCCGACCCAGAAGCGGTGACAGCAAGTCTCTCAGATGAGTCACAAAGGAGGCCTGATCAAACCGAGCTCCAAGGCTGCCCCTCCTCCTCGCTCTGCAGCTGGCATGGACTCCGGGGCCAGAAGGAGCCACAATCACAGGCTGGCACATTAAACTGTTTTCCCATTTTAAAAGAAAATCCTTACCAAATGTCAAACTTAAAAGTCCACTATGTTATTGGAGGACCCCCCCCAATGAAATTTTTTCCATTCTATATAAAAAAATTCCTTATAAAATAATCAGCCAGGTAAATAAGGGAAAAGTAGAAAACAATCAGCCATAAGACCTGCCACTGAAAAACAGAACCCCCATCAACATTTTGATTATGTTTCAGTTTTGATTGTCTTTTCAGTTCCTCTAAACATCCCCCGCAAGATGTTTTGTGTTGTTGGAATCATAAAGTATATATGACTGTGTCACTTAAATCACTTCACAAGCATTTCCCCATGTTTTCCTTCTTATAATCGCATAGAGTGGGTGAGAGAAGATGTTTAAAGTAAACCAAGTTGAGAAATACCATCCTCATTCTTCCACAAAAACTACAGTAGTAAAAACCAAGAATCTCCAAAAGATTCTGGGGTCACTGGAGATGGATACATGAAAAACGCTTGGATGCACTGGAAGTGTTTAAGAAATGTTAACTGACTTTTAAGTGATAAAGACAATACTTACTATAGCCATCCCTGGAAAGATACAAAAGAAATTCAATTCAGCCTCTGTTCCCAATGAATTTTTAATAACACTGAGAAGATAAAACGCATTTACACCCAACAACAAAAGCGCAACATAATTCGGTGGGCAGTCATCCTGGCTTGAGGAGCTTTATTCCTGTCTTCACCCCTAGCACAAAGGACATATTACAGATACACAGTCAATGTCTGTTGTACTAGTACAGACTACAAGCTATGCTTAGAAACAGGAAGGATCACTGTGAGCTGAGTGAAGCTGGGCAAAGCAGACAATATGCATATGGCAGAACTTGATGTGGGCAATATTCTACAGAAAGAAAACTGAACCACAGAAGCCTTGGGATACTCGGAAAATGAAAGATGGTACAAGAAAAAGAATGGACTTCCTCGTAGCTCAGTCTGTAAAGAATCTGCCTGCAATGCAGCAGACCCGGGTTCAATTCCTGGGTTGGGAAGATCCCCTAAAGAAGGAAATGGCAATCCACTCCAGTATTCTTGCCTGGAGAATCCCATGGACAGTGGAGCCTGGCAGGCTACAGTCCATGGGGTCCCCAGAGTTGGACATGACTTAGCGACTAAACCGCTACCAATCTATTAACAAGTTTTATGCTTCTACATAACCAGCTTTGAAACCTCAGCTGCTGCTGCTGCTCCTAAGTCACTTCAGTCGTGTCCGACTCTGTGTGACCCCATAGATGGTAGCCCACCAGGCTCCCCCGTTCCTGGGATTCTCCAGGCAAGAACACTGGAGTGGGTTGCCATTTCCTTCTCCAATGCATGAAAGTGAGAAGTGAAAGTGAAGTCGCCTAGTCGTGTCCAACTCTTAGCGACCCCATGGACTGCAGCCTAGCAGGCTCCTCCGCCCATGATGAAACCTCAGCTGTTCATATTAACTACTCATAGGAATATAATACATAACACATAGTTGTTGTTTTGTCCCTAAACTGTGTCCAACCCTTTTGCGACCCCATGGATTGTAGCCTGCTGGAGTCCTCTGTCCATGGGATTTCCCCGGCAAGAATACTGGAGTGGGTTGTCATTTCCTTCTCCAGGGGATCTTCCAGACCCAGGAATTCTTTACCCCCTGAGCCACCAGGGAAGCCCTGCAACACAGAGTAGATACTCCTTAAAGACAAACACACCAACACAAAGTACAACAGTATTCTTAGACATCAGAAACAAAGGTTAGTTCTCAGAAGGCTTTCTGTGTGTCAGGACATGCTGGAAAGATGCAGTAAATTAAGGCTTTAGAACTCCATATAGAGAACCACAGTGGATACTGTCCTTGCCAAACTGGGTGTAAAAGAATGTGCTTGCCACCAAAACTTTCTTTCAGGAATGCTTTAGAATCCACTGAAGCTATTTGTATATACTGTGAGGATCCAGAAAACAGATACAAGAGACGTGAAATCTGTGCTCGGCCCTGCCAGCATCACATTCACCACCTGGTCACAAACACGTCTTGAGAAGGGTCCAACTTCACGACGAGGGTATCATTCAGCAGACTCCATACCTCCTGACTTCATCCACACACAAACTTCTCTTTGTTTTACCACACTTGTGCTTGTGAAAAAATGCGAAGAATTTGTGGGGAAGGAATTTGCTAATGTTACATCTCTAACAGCTGCTGGCTGGATTGTACTAAATCCACAGCCTCTACAATCACATTATATGGCCATCTCAAAAAGTGGGTGTTAAGACACATCAGGTTTCTTTCAAAAGAAATGATTTAAGCCTACCCTGTGAGGCTGCTTAAGAGAAAGTTTCCCAGAGCTTGGGGTGGCATGTATGATCTGTCTAGAGGTAACGCTGCAATTACTTATGATTAAGTATCTCTAATAGCTTCCCACTCAGTTTCCCCAGACTGAAGCACTCAGAACAAATGCCTTCAACAGGCCCTCTGGGAATGAGCAGCTGGTGTGAAGCAGTGCAGGCTTCAGGGCAGGTGGTCCTTGTTTTTCTGCACACACACATGCACACACACGTCTGATAACAATTATACCAGATATAATTAATTCAAGAGATGAAGACAACATGAAAGAAGAGGTCATTTTAAAATGTTTCAGAAGTCCAAACAAATGCAAATGGAAAACTTAGAACTTATTTCAAAAATTTCCTGAAATCATGTTTTTCAGATTTTGCTAAACTTTAACAAACTGTCTTACCCCAGGAATACAAACTGTAACTCTCTTACCTCTAATGAAGCATCTCTCTAAGACATTAGAAGATTTGGAAACCCAATGGCAATTACCACATAATCATTCAAAAAAGACGTGTGGCATAACATTTGCAAAGAGGAGTTGCACCTGTCACCAACTCAACGAAAGAATACTTATGTACAAACCACACAGCATTGAACATTTAAAAATTTGGTTAAAATGATCCATAATAAGAACTCCACTGTCAAATGGAACAATTTAAGTAACAACAACAACAACAAAAAAGGATTAACACAAATGGTTGATGATTTCCAAACTGACACGCGAAGAGTGTCACCCTGAGCAAGTTACAATCTCTCTGTACTCAAAATGATACGAACAACCTCTTAGAGTTGTTATCTATTAAATTTTTATAACAGAGCTTGGCAAAGGGTAACTAATAAAGAATGTATTATATCAGGAACCAGATTTTTTTTTAATGGGATCACTCAAAAATAATAGCAATTAAGAAAAGTAATGATAAAAATAAGAGAGGCAGCTGTGATGCCCTGTGAACGAATAATTTTCAAGGTATTACTGTATAGTTACAGTATAAACAAAATAATAGAAAAGAGCTCCCTATTAAAATGACAGCCACATCCCTTCAGAGCATAGTAATACAACCTACCACTTCTACTCTTTGTCATTAATCCTACTATGCAAAATCTGATTAGTCCTTCTATGCTCCACAGGTCAATTCCAACCTTTAACATCAAGGAAATCACAAAAGTAGCATTTCCAGGAAACCAAAATAGGAAGTTAGTAAAAATAAGTTTACTGGGATTTCCCTGGTGGTCCACTGGTTAAGAGTCCTCATTCCCAATGCAGAGGATACAAGGCTCCATCCCTGGTCTGGGGACTAAGATTCCCCCATGAGGCATGGCTCCGCCGGAAAAAAAATTTTTTTGTTTAATTAAAAAAAAAAAAAAAAAAACGAAGCTGATGTGAAGGCCTTAGCATCCACTAGTTTTACTAACAAACCACCAACTTGAAACTCATTCCTGAACTAAACTGCCAAATGTTTCTGCAGTAAAAACTGCAAACTTTCATGTGAACAGATCTTTTCAACAATGGCGAGTTGTTCCAGTCTGTGAATAGGACAGTGTCCGTGTGACCAACAAAGCGGGGAGGGGACATTCCTGACACCCTTGTCCCCTGGCTAGCCTTTGATCATTCATCTCTCCCAAATACACGTTTATGGAAACCGCTTTCAGGCGCAGTATAGGCACACGTATTCCCTGAACTCAGCCCTCACCAGAGAGTCCTGCTCCCCGGCTTCTGCTGGGACCCTCACTGTTCTCACCACCCCTGAGGACCACTCCCCTCACTGAGCCTTCAACACAGGAGCCTTTTGTTTTCCTGGTGCGCCCACTCCAACCCCGAACAGTCACTTGGGGCCTCGCTGTGTACACTCTGAAAACACCATGGGATGACGATGGCCAGTAAGCAGACAAGAAAGTGACCCGGAGAACTGGGAAGTCCTGCGGATGCCCCAGGCAAGCCGGCGCGGCGTCCGGGACCGTGTCTGAGTGTCCCCTGCTCCTCAGTATGCTTTCCGGACACTGCGTTGAGGACTACGTTGGGACCGCGGTCTCGAGCGCCCAGCGCACGCCCACGGCCCCCAGCGTGTGGTCCCGCCGTTGCGCTGCCCAAGGCCTCCAGCCGGGGCGGGGGTCGGGGGACAGATCAACGCCCGGCCCGAGCGGCCCCCGCGCCACTGCCAGGCGGGCTGCAGGGCTCGGGGCCGGCGGGACAAAGCGGGCCGGGGACCAGTCGGCTTTGTTCGCAGAGGGACCGAGCTCGCGGCCACGGGACTCGGCCCGGACCCCGCACCCCGGGACGCCCTACACCCAAACCCCCAGATCAGATTCCCTGGACTCCCGACTCCGGGGCCCCCGGGCCCCGGGACTCCCCTACACTCCCGACCTCCACACCTCCCGACCGCTTCCCCGACCCGTAGCGCCTATCCCAACCCCATATCCGCACTCCCAGCCCGGGACCGCATCCCTGGGACCCGGCATCTCCAGGACCGCTCCTGGCTCAGCCCGAACGCCGGGACCCCGGTATCCCTGACCCCGGACCTGAGCCGGACCCCCTCACCCCCCGAGACCCCTCCTTGACGCCCCCCGCAGCCCTGAGCCCCAAGCCCCCGCGCCACCAGACCCGCTCCCCGCGCCTGGTTCCCTCGGGCCGCGTCTGGCGGAGGCCCGCGGACTCACCCCGCACGAGCAGCAGCAGCAGGACCAGCAAGGGCCTTCGCCTCAGCGCCATGTCGAGCGCAGCTGAGGGGCCGCGGGCCCGCTCCCCGCGCACGCGCCCTGCCCGCGGTCCTGCGCCCGCCCCGGTCACCATAGCGACCAAGGCGGCGAGCTGTCGCCATGGTGCATGGGAAGCCCGAGTCTGGTTGCTATGGAGGCAGGGATGCTCTGGACAGGGCTCCTGGGGCCTCTTTCAAAAAATTTGGTGCGAGGAGGTGAAGGAGCACGTTCAAGAGTGAGCGGGTTAATTCCCACATTTATAAAACGAATCCATCACTACAGATCCGGAAAGGAGTGCTCCATTAAAATTTGAGAAATGAAGTTCTTCTCATTTCACAAATAAGATTGGAGCCCAGTTGTCCTAGAAGTATTTTTGCCTGTGCCTTTTTTGGAAAGAAAAGTTAAAGTGTTAGTCGCTCAGTCGTGTCCACTCTTTGTGACCTTTCCTCCTCTCTCCACGGACTTCTCCAGGCAAAAACGCTGGAGTGAGTAGCCATTCCCCTCTCCAGGGGATCTTCCTTACACAGGGATCGAACACGGGTCTCCTTCATGCAAGCAGATTCTTTGCCATCTGAGCCCCTTGGGGCCTGATTCTAAATGTGATGAGAGGGGAAAGTGCTGAAATCTATATAAAACACAAGGAAGACATGTATTATATAGTACATAAAAGTGATATATTTCTAAAATAAAAGTTTGTTAGATCAAAAGCATGGCAGTATATTTATTGATCTGTTAGTTCAAAAAGCATGACAGTTTATTGTGCAGAAAAGCAAGATAATTCTTCGCTCTTATTTCTGAATATTGAGAAATGGTAAGGTTAAGGAGAAAAAACAGTGAAGAATTTTATAAGGACAAGCACACAAGATCAAGAGAAGGATTACAGGTACTGGAAATTGGACCCATGGATGTAGGAGATGTTGAGTGTCATTTAATATTGTGGGAAATGATTGAAATAACTTATTTTACATCCAACATAGTACATCTCTAATGCTCCAGGAAACAACAAACTCAAAACAAAATTCTTAGTATGGTTATTAGTAAAATAATGCAGAGTTTCCAACAACTAACATTTTTTAAATGTTTAACTTAGGAACATCACTTTTCACAGAGTCATCTTAGTTTTTAAAGTATTAATATTTTAGTATTTTAGTTTTTACAAAGTAGAACAATGTGTCTATAAGTATGCACATACATATATAATTTACATATATACTAAATTATGAATGTCAAGAAAAATGAAATAGATTGAAGTTGTTGTCAAGAATATGCTTCAACTGCCATCACTATGTGATTTTCTTTATAAATCTTTGTTCATACTTTTGTTGAATGTGAATTAATTATATTCCTTCAAATCCCATAAAGACAGAATAAAAATTTAAAAATAACTCAATCACCCAACTCAATCACCTGTTATGATTTTATTGTCTTTCCTTTCCTAAATCTTCTTTCTGCTCCAGATCACCGTGTTCTAAAATCACAAGTTAAAATATGTAAAAATTATTTTATAGTGGCAGCCTCTGTCCCATAAATAAACTCAACAGAGAAATTTAAAAGAGTAAAATTTTACTTAGGCCCCTGACTTTTTTTCCTTCTCCTCTTTCTCTGTTCTGCCATTCTCTTTAGTCCTAATTATACACTCAGGCATATTTGTCATTTTGGTGACCTAGGAACTATGACAAAATATCTGATTGTGAAAACAGCAGTTTTCAGAATCAACGCATCTCTACTGCTGAATTTCCTATGTTTGCACTGTGAGATTGTTCTGTCTGTTAAACAGTCTTAGAGAATCTTTTGAAACTCAGATTGAATATTCTACATGAAGCAGAGATTCCTATGAAANGGAACTATGACAAAATATCTGATTGTGAAAACAGCAGTTTTCAGAATCAACGCATCTCTACTGCTGAATTTCCTATGTTTGCACTGTGAGATTGTTCTGTCTGTTAAACAGTCTTAGAGAATCTTTTGAAACTCAGATTGAATATTCTACATGAAGCAGAGATTCCTATGAAAGTGAATGCAGGTCCTCATTGTAAAACATTGATTTTCCTCTACAGATGGAGTCTGCATGTCGGGACCAGTGGCTGAGACAGAATCCTGAAATGGAGACTGCTAGTAACATGGTAGGATGCATTTGGCTGTCAAATGATCTCCTCTGATGATTTCACTGTTCTTGGGAGAGTTCTGACTCTGCAGAAGGGTGTCAGAGCTCTGGAAGCATTCAGTGAATAGGGCTGTGGAGTCTATGCTTCTGTCACCACATTATCCAACTGACTATGCTTATTTCTAATGGTGGCTTACTAAGGAGAGACACAGGTCTTACAAGAGCTCAGGGAGGGGCTTCTCTGGTGGTCCAGTGGTTAAGAATCTACCTGACAATATACCTGGACACAGGTTTGATTACTGGTCCAGGAACACCCCACATGCCACGAGGCAACTAGACCCATGTACCACAACCACTGGATCTGTGCACCCTAGAGCCTGTGCTCCGCAACAAGAGAAGTCACTGCGATGAGAAGCCTGTGCAATGCAACTAGAGAAAGCTTTCACATAGCAGCAAAGGCCTAACGCAGCCCCAAATAAAAACAAATAAATAACTTTTTTAAAAAAGAGCTCAGGGAATGAAATATACTTGTGCTAAATTTGAACAACAGCCTTTGCAATACTTTTCAAACCAACACAAAGTGCAAATCAAGTAGTAAATGGGGAGTGGAATTTTCCTTCAAGACTGAGACCAAGCAGGATGCTATGGGGTTTCCTCAGATACAAAAGCCTTTCCATGTCCCCTGTTTCTTGTCAGTCGTGTTGACTGGGGGTGGGGGGGGGGGAAGCACAACTTTAAAGTTCAGAGTTAGGTTTCCTTTGGTGGACTTGCTCAGGACTTAAGCCTGAGCCATCAGAGGGACCTTTCCAAAGAGGGCAGGGAGGAGCCAGGGCAGATATTTCTGGCAGGCCATTTCTGCAACAAAGACCAGACAGTCAGGACATCAGGGGATTACTGTTAATTAAAGAAAAGCCAGATACCTCGTTAATGAATTTTGGGCTTTTCTACAAATGGGAAGAGTCCCAACTTACTGAAATCATTCCTTTATGTCTCTTAACTATCTAAGGCCAGTATCCTGTTTTTCTCCCTCCTGAATCCCCTCAGTGTGGGGGAGGCTGCATGGGCTAAAGGCTTGATGGCTGAAACATCCTTTGTTTACTGATATGGCAGGGAAATTCTTCATCCAAAGCAGGAAAAAGGCTTCAGCCTTCTAGACCTTCCCTGAATTCCAAAAGGCATGTTCAAACAGTTCCTAACTCGGAAAGAGAGAGGATGCAGAAAAAAAGGAGGAGGAGTCAAGAAGTAATAGTATCTCAATAAAGCAGGGTCCTGGTTCCTCCTTACCGGTAGTGCACAACATACCTTTGAGTCCTTCAGCAAGAACCAGGGCCCTTGCCCAGGTAGAGGATGGTAATCTCAGGCTGAGCACAAGGTTCCTGGGCATCACCCTGTTATCACCCCACCAACCAAATAGAAGGAAGTCATACACACTGCAGCGCTCACTCTGAACTTTGCCTTTAAAAACTCTTCCTGCAAAATGATTGGGGAGCATAGCATTTTTTAGAGCATGAACCCCCTGTCTCTTTGTGTGTCCCTGCAATAAATCTTTCTCTGTTCCAAACTTCAATGTTCCAGTTGGATTGGTCTCACTGTGAGTCAAGCCTGTGAACTTATGTTAAGAAACAGATTCACCTTCAAACAGACTGGAGAGATGCTGGAAGCAGCATGTCCAAGGGAGGAACATGGGCTCTGGCATCTGATGGACAATGATTCAAAACCTTGAATTTTGTAAACTTGGGAAAGTTGCTTCTCTAAGTCATGGATTCCTTGTCTATAAAATAGGGATAACAATATCCACCTCAAATGGGCACTTTGAAGATCATGTGAGAAAAGATTTTGAGCATACTTGGTGCTCATGTATGGACAAATAAGAGAGCTGGACCATAAAGAAGGCTGAGCACCAAAGAACTGATGCTTTCAAATTGTGGTGCTGGAGAAGACTCTTGAGAATCCCTTGGACTGCAGGGAAATCAAACCAGTCAATCCTAAAGAAAATCAATCCTGAATATTCATTAGAAGGACTGATGTTGAAGCTCCAATTCTTTGGCCACTTGATGCAAAGAAATGACTCATTAGAAAAGACCGTGAAGCCTGGAAAGATTGAAGGCAGGAGAAGAGGATGACAGAGGATGACATGATTGGATGGTATCACCAATTTGATGGACATGAGTTTGAGTAAACTCCAGGAGTTGGTGATGGACAGGGAAGCCTGACATGCTACAGTCCGTGGGGTCGCAAAGAGTCGGACACGCCTGAGCAACTGAACTGAACTGAATCAGATGTCAACATCATCCACCTAGATCCAACCTGTCAGGGGTCTGAGTGCGTGTGGGCAGCACAGTTAACTTCTTCCACCTGGCTGGGGTTCCAGTAGCTGTAAAACACCTTCCCCTTGAGAAGGAAGTAGGACCTGACCTAAGGCTGTACTATTGTTTCTTGACTCCTCCCTCCTGTCTGCATCTCCTCCCTTCTCTATTAGCAACTGTTTGAACCTGCCCACTAGAAATGAGGGAAGCTTCCTGGAAGCTGATTGAAGCTATTTTCTGCAGACAAGAGAATGGAGGACACAGAAAGGCTTTTGTGCCCCAGAGCCCCACAGTGTCCAGCTCGGTTCCAGTGTGAGTGAATTCTGAAAAAGTAACAGTAACTGGCTCCAGGTCCCCTTTCTTCAAGCCCTACCCTCTTGCAATATTTCCAACTCCGTTTTCTCACATTTTATCTTAACTATCATCTTCTCTTTCTCTTCAGTGTCTTTCCTTAGTTTTATTTGAGTAGGAGGACATCTCCCCATAATCTCAGGAAACAGTATGTAGACTGAAAAAAAAAAAAAGCATACAACCTAAAAGTTGCAAATAGTCTGAGGGACTGCTTCAGAGAGCTAAGGGGAGTCAGGATGTAGAAAAGATTTTACTGAAAAAATCACATGTAATCAAATGTTAAGAGAGGAATGCTAATCTCACACATACACATACACACACAAACCGGGCATCGCAAATTAATGACTTTGGCGCTTTTCTATTTGTGGGATGATGCAAGAGTCTGGGCTCACTCAAATCATTCCTTTGATATACATCTTAAATATCTAGGGCCTGAGAACTGTTTTCCTCTCTCCTCTCAGGGCTCACTGCCGGTGGGCTGCACTGGCTGATGGCTTGCTGGTGGGCAACGTTCTCTTTATTGAAATGACAGACAACATTTTTTTTTGTCAGCAAGTAGCAGACATTTCCTCTAACAATGTAAACAGATAGGGTAGGTGGTCCCTGGAGAAAGAAACCCAGGCATTGTTGTTGCTATTGTTCAGTCACTGTCGTGTCCAACTCTGCAAGTCCATGAAAGGCAGCACGCCTCGCTCCCCTGTCCTTCACTATCTTCCAGTTTGGTCAAACTCATGTTCATTGAGACGGTGATGCCATCCGGCCATCTGATCCTCTGTCGCCCCCTTCTCCTCTAGACATAAAAGAAGCCGTGTTTGGCTTGAGCCTTTCTGTGATCTAATCTTGGCCACAGCGCCTGCCCTTGAACAGGTCTCAGTAATCAATGCTCTTAAGGGAAGAGAAAGAATGCAGAAACAAAGGAGAAAGAGCCAAGAAACAACAGTGCAAGGGACTTCCCCAGCGGTCCAGTGGCTAAAACTTCACCCTCCAATACACAAGGAGGGGGTTCGATCCCTGGTCAGAGAACTAGGTCCCACATGCCTCACAACCAAACACCAAAACATCAAATACAAACAATATTGTAACAATTCAAGAAAAACTTTAAAAATGGTCCACATCAAAAAAAAAAAAAAAACTTGAAAAAAATTCTACAAAAAGCAAAACAAACAAAAATTCAACAGGTAGCCACAAAACAGAGTCCCAGTCCCTCTAAAAGGGAAATACGTAACCATTTCACACAGCCTCTGAGTTCTGCAGGAACTCAGGCACCCACCAGGGAGAACGAGAGTGATGATAAGAGAGTGATGATGCGGACTCTCCTGGCTGCCATCAACTCAAGCTTGGACTCTGCTGACTTTTGCCCCAATTCTATGCTGAGTTTGCCTCTGCTCAAGCCCCTTCATGAAGATGCATGTAACCTTCAGTGCAAAACTTCCCCAATTTTGCTCTTCCGGGAGGAGCTGCTTAGGGAAAGATCCCTCACATTCTCCTTACTTCCTGAAAGTAATAACACTCCTCCTCCTCCCGCTCTCTGGCTTGATTGTATCTTTTGGTTCCACACCCACCTAGAGGCAAACACAGTTTTGGAGGCTAACAATCAGGCACGGTGCTTGTGCTGGATTAGGAAGCAAAGTTGTACACCTTGATTTGTTTGCACATTCCTTGCCATTGCAGTGGTTCACTTGAAAAAAAGTTATGAATGTCCAAGTTTGGGCTTAAAGGGGCTTCCTAGAGAGAAACTTTGTAACAAGCTATTTAGCAGGTCTTTCACCGTTTCACCCAAAGGAGCCTAAGTGTCAGAAGCCAGAGTGTGTCAGCGTGGGATGTATGTTTAAGCAACGGAATCACATGTGCTGTGGGTGAGAGAGGAAGCCTCTCCCCTCTGCCTGGGGTCAGCATCACCCAGGGCCTTTGTTCACTGGTGCACAGGGAGCCATGACACCACCACCACCACCAAGGACAAACTGTGACATGCCCGCATGAAACCTGACATGGGATTGGCTTCTCCCAGGATGAGGGCCTTAAGGATGATGGATGCCAGCTCCCGGTCAGGGCTCAGGGTGTCAGCCACAGCGCCTTCTTTGAGTGAGTGGAGAAGCAGGGCTTGGGCGAGAAGAGGGATGGGGGGCAGGGGGCTGATAAACACTCCCCATCACCTCCCAGAAGGACACCCGCCAAGAAATAAAACAGATCAGCTCCCTTTCTCTCCCCTTGGCCTCAAGAATATTTCCACTCTCCTGGGGAAAGCAAGAAACTTTTCCCAATCTATGGTTCAAGACTGGAGACATGTGTGATCTGAGTTAGGGCCACGCCAGGGTGAGAAGACCAGGGCAGACGGGACCTGTTGCCTGGACGCTCCCTCCCAGACACCCGTCCTGCTGCTGTGTTTACAGACTGGAGGTATTTTTATCCCAACTCTCCCAATGAGAGCTAGTTTTCTCTTCATTCGAGTTGTATTCCCAGTGTTCACTTCCTGGTGGCACCGGAGAGAGACCAGGGCCTCGCCATTGCTGCTGGGCACCTGTGTGCCTCGCACTCCCTCCCGGGCACATCCCTACCTACTCAGGGATTTGGGAAAGGGGACTCAGCTCCCTGTCCTGTCATTCTCTTTACCTTGGAGTCTTTGTCCACAGGTGGGAGAAGGAAATGGCAACCCACTCCAGTATTCTTGCCTAGAGAATCCTATGGACAGAACAGCCTGGTGGGCTGCTGTCCACAGGGTCGCACAGAGTTGGACGTGAATGAAGCGACTTAGCAGCAACAGCAGCTGTCCACGGGTGACAAATTCCAGGGGTCCACCTGTCTCCTGCCTCAGTTGGGCGCAAGGTTGTGGATTGTTGTTGTTGTTTAGTTCCTACGTGGTGTCTCTTTGTGGCCCCATGGACTGCAGCGCACCACGCTCCTCTGTTCATGGGATTCTCCAGGCAAGAATACTGGAGTGGGTTGCTATTTCCTCCTCTAGGGGATCTGCCAGGCCCAGGGATCAAACCTGTGTCTCCTGCACTGCAGGTGGGTTCTTGACCACTGAGCCACCTGGAAATCCCTTTTAAGGTTTTGAATATTTACACAATTAAATGTATTTATTGTCCCACGTACAACATCAATATATTTACTTTTTTTTTTAAATTTAGCTATTAATATCACAGACACAGAAACAAAATGATGAGAAATCCATAATCACGGCGTGATATTAATATCTGGGAAAGGCTGATTAAATATCATGCTGTGATTATGGATTTCTCATCATTTTGTTTCTGGGTCTGTGTTTCTGTCTCCTGCCTCGGCTGCCTTGGTAGCCTCTTCCCCTCAAGTCCCTGTAGCCCTAGCTGCTCTCCCAGGTAGGCCTGCCGAACGTTCTCCACCAAACACACACAGTGCTCTCTGTGAGTGAAATCACGGCAAACCACCTCCAGGCTACGGCCTCCAGCTGGAAGGCCACGGGTCAGTGCTGGCCTTGTGTTGCGTCTTCTGAGGGCCTGCGGCATGCTGCTTGCTTGATGGCCACGTTAACAGTGTTGAGGCACATTGATGTCACAATGATAACATATGCTGCAGAATCACCTGTAAAGATTTTTCAGAATAAAATAATACCTGCGTGTTTGGAATGCTTGAGGAACTCTTCCTGGAGATGTGAAAAGACCTGCATCACCTTTGATGATCACCTTCCATCATTTAACTATCTGTCCAGCCCAGCAAACGTCACTCTCATACTGTGTTTGTCCCTGGAACTGAACAGAGAACCAGAGATAATTCGGGCACAGTTTCCTTCTTCCAGGACTCTGTAGTCCCGTATGAGAGACAGAAGGAAAAATAATTGTGCCTTTGGTGTCTAGCAACTCACAGAATGAGCCAGTGTGGATCTCCACTGCTCCGCTGCATCACACAGGGAGATTCTGAATAAAATACAACATGAAAATTAACATGTACATTGAGCTTGAAATAAAGAAATCCTCAAGCGACAGGAAAAGGAAGGAATTTAAAGCCAAAATAATAAGTCTGCAAACTGGAGCCAACACACAGCGAAGAGGAGGGTATGCAAAGCCAGGGAGTAGCTTATGACCCACGAGGACGGGGCAGGCCTAGCACCCGTCTGAAGCAGGACTCTGGACCCGAAATTCTGGCTCTGACAGGGGGAGGATGGCTAGGAAAAATCTCCATCCATCATTTTCTGCTGTAGGCTCTGGAAAAGGAAAAAAAAAAATGTTTCCTGTGAAAAACTCAAATTTCCAGGTGTGGGGTGTGAACTTTCACTCTCTCTCAGGGTGTGGGAGTCCCCAAGCCCCCAGATTAATGTAAAAATTGTTCTCACACTGGGGAAACCTGTGGGCAATCAGTTGAAGCAAAACCACAACTGTTCCTGGTGTGTCCTGAGAGCACAAAGGCCGCCACAAAGGGAACAACCCCACAAAGATGCAAACCAATTTACAAGTCTTGGGAGGAGACGGCTCGCCTCACACAGAAGCAGCATGTGACCAGCAGAGGAATCAGCCTTGAACCATGAGATAATGAAAGAATCCAAAAGGGACAACAAAATAAGTTGCCTTACAAAGTGCACAGAGAGAAGTAAGCCAGAAAGAAAAGCACCAATACAGTATACTAACTCATATATATGGAATTGAGAAACATGGTAATGATAACCCTGTATGCAAGACAGCAAAAGAGACACAGATGTATAGAATGGACTTTTGGACTTTGAGGGAGAAGGAGAAAGTGGGAAGATTTGGGAGAATGGCACTGAAACATGTATACTATCATGTAAGAAACAAATCGTCAGTCTATATTCAATACAGGATACAGGATGCTTGGGACTGGTGCACGGGGATGATCCAGAGAGTTGATGTGGGGTGGGAGGTGGGGGGAGAGTTCAAGATTGGGAACTCATGTACACCTGAGATGGAAAAAAATTAANAGTGGGAAGATTTGGGAGAATGGCACTGAAACATGTATACTATCATGTAAGAAACAAATCGTCAGTCTATATTCAATACAGGATACAGGATGCTTGGGACTGGTGCACGGGGATGATCCAGAGAGTTGATGTGGGGTGGGAGGTGGGGGGGGGAGTTCAAGATTGGGAACTCATGTACACCTGAGATGGAAAAAAATTAAAAATTAAAAAAAAAGTGCACAGAGATAAGAGGGCTAGAAAACACAGAGAAACACAAGGGCACTGGAAAGATGAGGCAGACAAGAAAGAACTATATAGGCAGTTAGTAGGGGCTTCCGAGGTGGCTCAGTGGTAAAGATTCCACCTGCAATGCAGGAGAACTAAGAAACCTGGGTTCAATCCCTGGGTTGGGAAGATCCCCTAAAGGAGGGAATGGCTACCCACTCCAGTAGTCTTGCCTGGACAGAGAAGCCTGGGGCTACTGTCCGTGGGGTTGCAAAGAGTCAGACACGACTGAAGCGACTTAGCACACAGGCACTTGCAGAGTTAGTAGGAATAAAACCTTTAGGAGGGAAAAAAAAAAAAAAAAAAGAACTCCATGGAATTGAATGGGGACTTCCTTGGTGGTCCAGTGGCTAAGACTCTGCAGTCTCAGTACAAGAGACCTGGGTTCCATCCTTGACCTGGGAACTAAGTCCCACTTGCCACAGCTGAGAGTTCACACGCCATAGCTAAATATCCCACATGCCGAACTGAAGACCCAGGGCAGTCAAATAAATAAAATATAATTTTTAAGAATTGACTGAAAGAAAATTAACAAAGTGAGAGATCTTAGGAGATTATGCAGGATCAGACACAGAGAGGTAAAGACATGAAAATTTGAAAAAGATGTTAAGACTTGTAACAGAGGATAAGAACTGTAGAGGGATAAAATAAGAACAAGGAAAAAGCAGTAAGTGAGGAGACAATGACTCAGGCCCAGAATGGATGAAAGACACAGATCCTTAGTTTGAGGAGGCATCCTGCGTGAGTGCCCAGGAGAGGGAAATGTCTCCTTTCGTTTAGTCGCCCAGCCTGACAGGCCATCTCTAGACATAACATGGTGAAGTATCAGAACCCAAAACCAGAAGAAACATCCCACGGTTAGTTACACTGAAAAGACAGGACATCTACAAGGGAACAAGATCAGTAAGAGAGGCTGGAACAAAAGAAAATAACTGCCCCAAAGAGCTGAGGAAATGAGAGAACAGTCCAGGACTCCATTTCCCACTGAACGAGGGCTCAGGAGTAAGGGTAAAAACAGGTGACAGCTGATCAGCTGTTTCTGTGTTGAAAGAAACACTTAAGCATGATCCAAAAGAAAAGGAGAAAATGATCCAGAAGGAAGCCATGGGGTGAAAGAAGCAAAGAGGAGCAAAAACCTTGGTGAGCAGGTGGGCAATCTGCAGGTAAGCACTGGCTCTAAAAACAGATGATAATAATAACAACCTAGCGCATGAGTTTTTAAAAATAAACCTATAGTACTAGGCACTAGTAACATTAAAACCTATGGTTAGAAGAAAGAGCATAGGGACGACAGCAGATGTTTAAATCTAGACTTTTGGAATTAAGAGCATGGAGTTGGAACATTCAAGGTGCTCCTTACAAGAAAAGAAGTGCATGGCTTCCAGATCAGTTGAGCAGGTGAAGGGGTCCCTGCAAAGAACCTCGGGTGCCAGGCAGAGAGCTTCCTAATGCATCTGGAAGGAGATGAGGTTAGGAAGGCTTTCTAACAGGGGAGCGAGTCCTACCTTTACCCTCCCCACCACCCTGGGCAGAATTAACCACTTACTCCGTTGTTCCAGAGCATGTATCTCTGGGCAGGGGATTCTCTAGGCAAGAATACTGGAGTGAGTTGCCATTTCCTCCCCTAGGGAATCTCTCTGACCCAGGGATCGAAACTGAGTCTCCCGTGTCTCTTGCATTGCAGGCAGATTCTTTACCCACTGAGCCATCGGGAAGCTCTAAATAGTGTCTATCATAGCTTATCATTATTTACATAGGTGTGAATGGTATGTAATTGTCTTTCTTCTGGACTGTGAACCCCAAAGGGGAAGAAACATTTCAGTCTGACGCCAGGCGCTTTCTGTGAGTAGTAGGGGGTGCCGGCTCTGTCCTCCTCTTAGGTTCCTCCCTCCAGTGGTGGCTGTCTGGAGCCCCCAGGCCACTCTCCACCTGCTTCGGGAACCCAGAGCCTGGGAGTCAGCCCGTCCCGGTGGGGAGGGGCTTCTGTTGCAGGAGGATGAAGCCGGCCCCTTCTGGCTTCCTGGCTTTTGCTCCAGGGTCCGCTAAGGCCAGGGGTGAGGCTTTGCCTGAAAGGCACACTTTCCCTCCCTTCCTGACTGCTCACCACCCTCAGACTATCCTGGGGGCCACACTCCTCCATACAAATCTTCATTAGCCCAGGGTCTGATTCCTACTCACCTGGGACGAGGCTGGGGTCCTCAGTTATCCTGGCTCTGCCCCAGCCAAGGTCAGAAGTTCAAAAAATCTTTCCAGCTCTTTTCTTCTGTTCCCTCCCCACCCGCCTCTTCCCATCGCCCTCCTCTTTCCCTTCCTCTAGGAGCAGATGAGCCACCATCTTCCAGGGCTGTTCTGGGCTGGACTGGGCTGGGTGCAAGGACCCCAGAGTCATCCACCGAGTCATCAGTCCTGGGTTAAATCCTCTCAGTCCCCTGGGTTTGTTTTTCTAGTTCTTTCATGAGAATAACTTGGGTCTTCGGTCTCTCAGAGGTGTTCTGTGATGATCTATATAAAACAACAGGAATGAATTTTGGAAGAAGGAAAGGCAAAGGGCACATGTACAGAGAATGGGTATTCTGTGCAGGGAGGCAGAGAAAGTTTCCAGCCTCCTCCTCCTCCCCTTGGCTGGAAGCCCTGGGTGTGTGAATGCCAGGGCCTGGCTGAGGAGGGCCGCCGGTCCCTCTGCAGGGCTAGGAGCACTAATAGCAAGGGGGAGGATTAGCCATATGCCACTTAATTCCTGTTAATCAGGATTGAGAAGAGCTTGTGCTTGTAAGTAACAGCTGAGCCGCCATAGCAGCGCTCAGGCTCCCGCCCCCACATTCTCAAAACCCTCCCCCTCCTCCCCCG